>CM048747.1:556135504-556603004 GCA_026315105.1 Locusta migratoria | reverse complement strand
AGAGAGAGAGAGAGAGAACCGACAAAATGCTATTGTATGAAAAATTTCAGGAGAAATTCACCAATATCACTCATTCCGACTACTTTAGGTTTCGAGGTCAGACGACTTCAGTTTTTTAGTGCGCGTTGGGCTCACTATGGCTCTCAAAGTGCAACGGCAGTCTAAGTGTGCCGTCTAGGAAATAGCGAAGGAACCGATACCACCCATCTGCTTTGACCCATGGCGTCATGGTGAGGGACTAAAATGAAAAAACCACGGGAAATATTTCGGGGGAAAAATTGAGGTAATTTGGTAGAATCGGTGTATATCTAAGGAAACGGCATTGCGATCGATACATATCGAACGTTCGACTCTCGCTTCGCAATCAATGAAGAAACGTGACATGGCGGAAGAGATAATTTATATAGCTTATGTTTTTTGACATGATTTTATTGAACTGACTTGTCTGAAGACTGCGATATCATCCGTTACAGTTGAGGTACGAAAATAAGACCTGTTTAACCTATACCTGACCTAACTTTCACTTAAAAAAGTTATCTGTAGCGTAGCCTTAAGAAGGTTAGGTACAGGTTAAACAAGAATTTTTTTTAATACGTGATGGCGCATAGCGCTCGAATCTCCGGTTCAGAAACAGTTGCGTGTTCGATATATACCATTTCAGGCGGATGTTATTTGATTGCAGACATTCTTAGAAATTAACTTCAACTGTCCTTACAAATTGAACACTTCGTTACCAACATTGACATACAAGGTGTACCACACAGTAAGCAAAATTTAACGGAGCACTTTCTTCAATTGTGACAATTGAATAAATTAATCAATAAACAATAACATCGTAATATGACAAACACCAAAAACATTCGTTGTCCAAAACACTGCCCGTGTTGTATGAAATAGGCGCTATACCCTTTTTCCCATATCCGGGATAAACTTTGGAAATGTCTGTCAAAGACTGGCAGAGTGAAGACACGCATTTTCCCCGAAGTGTTAAATTGTGGAAGTACAGAAACTTGAATAAATATTCATCCCGCTCTCCAGGTCTTTTTTCACAGAAGTCTTCACAGATTTGCATAATCATTCAATGTTTTGTGTATGTACAGTTGCATCTTCTGACGAAACAAATTCTATTGAGTGGTTTACAAATTCATGGTGAATTCCTTCGTCTTTGAGCGATTGGTATGATTTCCAACCATCTGTTATAATTTTCGTTCCGGGGAGAATGAAATGCTTTCTTAGTGGAACTAATGTTTCTTTTTCTCTAGAACGTACACGAACAATGAAACATCTCCGGGATTCCCTCAATTGCTCCAAAAACCCAGGTTTGCTAACGTTCGTTTTTTTTTAAATCTTCCTCTGCCATACTTCCGAGTAACAATGTGAGACTCTTCTACCTCTACAATTTTATTTTCACCGCCAATTGGTACACTGTCAATTGTGACAATCACATAGACAACTTCTCTACAAAAACCGTAATATTCACGTACAGTCTTCAATGTAAGTCCAAACTCCGCAGCAGCCTCTTCTAGTGTTGTATTACGTATCCAACATGCAACTACTATCATACTCTCTGATCCATGCTTAATTTGGCACAGTCGCACCATGTGCTTGTTAGATGTTTTACACTTTTTACACGTAAGCTGCGAAAGAAAATTCGCGTTATCTTTTCTCTTGCTGAGAATAACAATTTTCCGACCCACAATGAATGCAGTTCCTGGGGCTGGAATCTGGCAACAGCCCATACTCCCATGGAAATTACAAACATTTGTGAGTCACCTAAACGCGGAATTAAATTCTTCCGCGTAAGACATTTCGAAGCACACATATCACCATCACTCGAAATTACTATGAAACTTTTATGATGCTCACTAAAATTTCAGTCTCCTTTCTCGAAACAAAACACGCTATTCTAATTTCCCGCTTCACTTTTCTTACCGTTTTATATGTATCGACCGTAGCCGTGCCGCGACTTCGATGGACACGGATTCTACCAAATTACCAAAATTGAAACTTTCGTCATAACTGAAGACAAGGATACCACCCATCGGAACAACTACGTCATAGGAATGTAAGTTATTACTGTAAACATGCGGTCAATTTCCATTGCCTAGAGCAACCTGTTAGACCCATGTAGTGACAAGTTTTCGAATTACTTCCGCAAATCACGAACTGGTAGCAATTTGCATTTAAAAATAAATTCTATATACTTGGCTCACTGAATACGTCGTTCGTCAAATCTGACAGGTGGTATCCCGGTCTTCAACTGATTAAAACTTTACATTAAACAAAACTGTCCATATTGTTGTGCCCCGCATCTGCCATTACGAAAGATCAACAGTTGAAGAGATTAGTATTTAAATCCGTGATCGATAGGTCTAAGGGTGAACGCATATTAGTTTGCATTGTAAAGTGACGCCATTCCTAACAACTCATTGCAAATGTTCAGTGCTTCGAGTGATAGAACACACTGAAGTCCTACGTACTGTGTCTTGTACTTGCAATTTGAATTTAGAGAAAGATTGCGTCTCGTCAACGATTACACATTGGAGTCTCCAGAGGCAATAAATCTCTTCCTTTATGTCTATAAGATCAAAATCAGCTGCAAAACGATTGAGATATGCATGGTGCAAGAATTGGCAAATGACTAAGTGTTACGTTGATAGGATCACTAAAAATGCTTTGCACTTTCACACGATAAATCAGTCAAATCTTCAGGCCATAAATTCAACTAAATAACTAGGAGTAACAATGTTAACAATTTCAATTCGATAGAACGCAAAATATTGTAGGCAAGGTGAACCAGAGGCTACGTTTCATTGGCTGAACAGGTGCAACAGTTCTAAAGGAACTGCGTTCTCTTGTGAGACCTATTACTGCGCATTTTACTATTCCCATCAAGAGGGGCTGACAGGCTATAGGGTAAGTTCAGAAGGGCAACTCGTTTCGTATTATCGCGGTAAGGAGCCAGAGTCACCGAAACAGTGTGAGAAATATTAAAAGAATGGCTATTTGTTTCGCGAAGATTTACGAACTTTCATCAAATTTCATAAACTTCATAGTTTAGCACCCACTACATAGAAAAACAAGATCATAACAGAAATGAGCTCGAAAAAAAAATTTTTTTTTACGCGCTATAAGTCAGTGTAACGGTAGAGAAATAAAGCGGTTCTGCCTTGAATTTAAGCGAGTTTCAGAGAGAGAGAGAGAGAGAGAGAAGATAAAGGAAAACGATAAAAGTTACGAGTCCAGTCGTTTTACGTAAAGAATTTGTTGAAACAGTTTTCGTTTCATTTCACCACCACAGGAAACAAGGGTACTGAAATGTTTTGTCCGCGAATCGAAGTTGAACAGAGTGCTTTTGTTCACTCTCCCTATTTATTTCATATCGAAGAAGCTTGCCTATGCTATGCCAGTAATGTGTCAAAAATGTTCAAATGTTTGTTAAGTTTGTGGGACTTAATTGCGGGATCATCGGTCCCTAAACTTACGAACTACTTATGAACTAGCTTATACTAAAGACGGCACAAACATCCAGGCCCGAGGGGAGATTCGAACCCCCGACCGTAGCGGCCGTGCAGTGACTGGCGCGCAGCAGACCGCTCGGTCAACTCGGCCGGCAGTAATGTGTCGTCTGAAGCAAAAAGTTATGACTATTTTTCAGTAAAGTTTGACAACATTTCAATCGCTGCTTCGGAGCTCGAGTCATCAATTGAGTTCCGATATGGCATGGTTTTGCTCGGTAAAAGACTTGATCAGCGGCATGGTCTAATGTATTTACGTGACGTGAAGCGGCAGTGTTGGCAACAGTCGCTGTGGATGATGGCGTGAATGGCGGCACACAATGTTTACAAGATGTGAAAATCAATGTGTTAACATCACATTTGAATTATTTTATTTCCGAAATGAATCACAGCGTTCGTATGTAGAAGATCGCACACTACAAAACTACGTTTTTCCACATGCACTGTCTTTCTGTTCAGATGTAACACTTTGTTATGTAAATCGAAATACGTGTGTGTCTCAAATGATACGAATTACAATAATTTTTGAATGGTCATATTCGGTAAAACCCTTGCAAAAATTTAATCTGTACTGTTCGGTTCCTGCCTAACCACATCCTTTCATATCACATATTCGTAAAGATCATAACATTCGCTCATAATTTAAGCTGTTCTCTTAGGTTCCTGCATAACCACAACCCTTAAAATCATGACATATTTGTAAAAATAATAATATTCGTTGATGTATTATACGGTCAGTAACTGAATTATCGTACACGCCATAGGCTACTCGAAACCGTTTTGCACTAACATCTTTGTCACTATCAAAAAAGTCGAGGACAAGTAATGAAGAAATAAGTGTCTTTTATTCTGTTGCTTCGTCGTTCTCGAAACTAACCACACACACACACACACACACACACACACGCACACACAACGCAGTTTGGTGGGATTGCTTTAACCATGAAGCAGCGATATAATTTCTTGGATTCATATGAGCATTTGTTTTCACTGTCTGTAAAACTTGGCCCGAACAGGTAGTATAGAAGCATTAAATGAGAAGATGCCCTAGAGACGTGTGTATAGCACGACAGCAGCCAGTGTTGTGTTGGGTCGGCCTACCTGGTCTGGTGTGGCGGCTGGACACTGCAGGCAGCTCGGCGGCGGCGTTGTGCGCGGACTGTCGTGCTGTCGGACCTCGCCTGGCTGTGCCCAGTGGGGAGTGTCGGCGCGTCTCCGCTAGAGGGCGGCTGCACCCCCTGATCCCGCGACTGTTCGCCTCCTCTGGTGGAGAACTTCAGCACGGAACTTCATCAGGCACACCGATCCTTTCTAAAGTTCCCTATCTCAATACGTAGAAACGGAACCCTGACACACGATCAGCGTGTCAATAAATTCCTTTTTCCTTTTTTTTTTTTTCATTCTTTCTCCTTTTTTTATTATTTTTTTTATTTTTTATTCACCACGTTTACATGTAACACATCTTCTGGAAGACGAAATCCGATTTTCGTAAACCGTTTTTCGCTGTCGTGTTTACATGGCACAGCCTGAATCGGATTTCCTAATCCACTTAAGATGGCGGCTGAAAACCAGCTGATTCAGTCCCCGATTTAGTCAGCATAATCCCTATTTTTCTTTACTTAAATACACAGATTCATGGTCACTCTAATAGTAATACTTTTATTTCACATTAGAAAATATCACTCTTTCGATATGTGCCGAAAATTGTTAACAAAAAAAACACAATCTGACAAGCCAAGAACGCTTCAAAAACGGTTGCGTTTACATGGAACTGTAAAACCGCTTTAGAGAAGCGGATTTCCAGAATCGATTTGTTTACATGTTTACATGACCAACCAAAAGCGGAATTGGGAAATCGGTTTACGAAATCCGGTTTTGGGAGCCCATGTAAACGGGGTGATTGTGTTTTAAAACCCCCAGAAGGGGTAGGCTGGCAGCAGCTAACATGCTCCTCTTCAGCCGAGAGCATACAAATATGGCAACACAAGATTTAAAATAATAAAAACAGGTGACACATGAAGAATTTAGAAAATAGACACGGTGAGATAAATGGGTGGAAAGACAGTGACTGTGAAATGGATGACAAATGTACATATTCCAAACGTAAAACACCACGTATAATAATTAATAAAAAAATTAATTATATATATATATATATATATATATATATATATATATATATATATATATATATATATATATGCCTTTTTTTAGAAAGTCAGTAATAAATGATCTCTTAATTTAAATTATGAATTGAAATTAACAAACTCTTGAAAAATATCTGTCCAGTCCAATTTCTGCTGTAAATAATTATTTGAATAGACCGCGTTCATTGTGCCTAGTGGAATCTTTGGAATAACAGATGCAGGTTCGTATAGAGAAGAAAAGAACCACAGTATTTATCGAAAATAATATTACAGTTCTTACTTGATGATTATGCTACACTTCGGGGCGTAGCCGGCGATTTTTCTGTGTATCTGGAACCAAATTCTTTCATGAGAAAAGACGAAATCGATTGTGGCTGTTTGTTCGATTTTTTTTTATCGGTCGAAATATTGTGAATTGTAAAATATTCACTTAGAACGTCCACGAACGTTTACTAAATGTCTTTCATGAAGTATCCTTTCCACATAAAATAATTTCAATTGTCTTATAAATCTCATAGAACACGCAAAACAGTTCCTGGAACAATACCTCGGAAATATTTTATTGGACCACAATTAATTTCTCTGGCGACACACATACTAATATGTCAATAATGAAAAGGGCTTTTTTAATAAGTTTTTGAAACTCCAGTTTTAAGATAACTTCTCAGATATATTCTCACCTTAGATTCTCGATACAACAAATATACATCAGCAAGACACGATCACGAAAAAACAATAGCACAGAATAAAAACAATGGCAGAACGCTTTTTTTTTAAATGAGAGCATAGGATTTCTATATCCTAAGAATAGTAACACTACATACTACTTGTACAGTCTTTACTACACTATTTATTTATTATTTCTGATAAAATGGCAAATGAATGAATAATGTTCTTGTTACTAATTTTTTTTATATCAAGAAAAATGTTCAATTACCGAGTTCGCATAATATTTAATTTATCCAAACAAATTAGCTTTTAGATCTGTTCCAAAGTGTGTGTGTATTATACACGGTTGATAAAACTTTCATGTTGAAGAAACGAAGCGGTGACGACGAGACGAAGAGAGACATTTAAGGGGATACGGAATCGGATTTTGGGTTAAAAAATCGATTTTTTAAATTGGCGTATTATATTCTGCCTAGTTTCCTCTTTAAAATGACGTATCATACATAGCTCTGCTAGAATTATAACTATTTTATTTTTACAGATTTGTCAGATCGGGTATTGCGCTTTAGTTATACACATCTCTCGTGGCTGACCATGAACTTTTTGGCAGTACTTTTATGTGACATGAATTCAAATATCCCGGTTTCCAGCGACTATTTGCCCGAAAATGTTTCTCTCTGGTTTCCTCAAGTTACTCTTTGACTTTGTGACGGGACTGTTTGTAAACAATGTGATATATGAAACTTGTTGTTGTTGAGTTATTTCGTATTAAGTGCTTCATTTTTCGCAGTGAAAATGCCTAGAGCTAAAGCAAAAGTGTTTAAAAAGCGTGTGAACTGGCAAAAGAAAAGAAATCATGATTCATTAGCAAAGCGAAGCAGTTATTCATCATCACTGTTCGAATATGTGAATCCACTTACTACTGATTTGCCGAACGAACTTACTCCAAATGAAAACAGTACTTCTCATTAAAAAAACTAAGAGATTTTGAAGAGAAATATAATTTACTTGATAAAGGGAAAGAAGTTTTTGAACTCATTGATGCGAATCTATTGTGTGAAGCTCTTGAAAATAGTTTGTTCTGCAAAAAATGTCATGGAAACGTTTCTCTGAAAGGAGAATCCCGTGTTGGCCTGGCTGCCCAGTTTAATTTAATATGCAGTGTTTGTAATTACAGCTGTAAGTTTCCAAGTTCGGTTTCAGTAACTGTAAATAATGGATACAAGAAAACTGAACTTTATAGTGTAAATATTAGGTTAGTTTATGGATTGCGAGCAATTGGAAAGGGCAAAGCAGCTGGTGATATGCTATGTGGTGTTCTAAATCTTCCAAGTGTACCTTCAAAGTTTGAAGCTTACAACTATGTACTAGAATCTGCAGTTGAAGATGTAGCACAGTAGTCAATGCAGGTTGCTGTGGAAGAAAATTATGGCAGTCGTGACCTCACAGTGGCGTTTGATGGCACGTGGCAAAAAAGGGGCCACACCTCCAACAATGGTGTTGTAACAGCAACTAGTGTTGACACTGGCAAGGTTATTGATGTTGCAATAATGTCTAAATACTGTAGGTGCACAGGCAAGCTGAAAAATGAACACAATGATGACTGTATTGCTAATTATTATGGTAGTCGTGGTGGCATGGAGGTTGCTGCGGTGAAGAAAATTTTTCATCGCTCTTCACAGTGGTATAATGTTCGCTATGTCAACTATCTGGGAGATGGTGACTCTAAAGCATTCAAAGAAGTTTTGGAAAGCAAACCATATGATTATAGTGTAAATATAAGCAAACATGAATGTATAGGACATGTGCAGAAGAGAGTAGGTGCCAAGCTGAGAAGGTTAAAATCGGTTATGAAAGGGAAAAAAACTAGTTGATGGGAAAACCTTGGATGGCAAAGGAGGACTGACTGATTCCATAATAAACAGCATTCAGAGTTGCTATGGCCTTGCAATCAGGCAAAATACAGGCAATCTTGAAGAAATGAGGAGAGCTATGTGGGCTTTATATTTTCATACCCATCCACGGATGAGCATCCACAACATGGTTTGTGTCCCAAAGGTGAAAACAGCTGGTGTAAATACAATAGGGGACTAACAACAGGAGAGAAATACATTCACCACCATAGTCTACCATTAGCCATCATGGAAGAAATAAAGCCATTTTCAGAGATCTGGCTGACAGAAGTCTTCTGATGAAATGTCTTCACGGAAAAACGCAGCCGGCCGCGGTGGCCGAGGGGACTGAGGCGCTCCAGTCACGGTCTGCACGGCCACTACGGCCGGGGATTCGAATCCCCCCCTCGGGCATGGATACTTGTGCCGTTCTTAGTATTAGTTAGTTCATAAATAGTTTGTAAGTTTAGGGACTGATGACCCCGTAGTTAACTCCCATAAGCTATACAAACATTTGAACATTTGGAAAAACGCAGAACCTCAACGAGCTATATAAACATTTGAAGATTTTTTTTTTTTTTTTTTTTTTTTGAAATATAACTAAATGCCAGGTCCTTCAAACGTTGGGTTTCTGTGTTGACTTTAGATCAGCACAGACTAAGGCATACTGATAATATAATCAAGACATTAGTGAAAAAAGCAAGACAGGTGCAGAGGGGTGCCAAAAGAAGACTTGAAGATGATTATGAAGACTGTGAAGGGGGTATTAGCTACGGATCAGGAATATTTTAAACTTCTTTCTCCGTTTCTCCTAAGTTTACTTTTTACTTCTTCTAGGAACATTATCTCAGGTACTGGTCAACCTAGACGTCTGAAATTTCTATTACATACTGAAACAACGATTTTTTAATTACTTGCTTTACAAAAGACATAGGGGTGATAGTCTAGTAAAAAGTGATGGAAAAAATTTACTTAAAAATGAATGTACAATATCTGTGTAAGAAAATACATTGACAATAAACTGTTGTTTCAGTATTGTTGTAACATATCAACGCACATACAGTAAACTTTTTACCTCTCTGTCTCCAGTAGTTTGTGAGAAAATGTTCCCTTTAGTAGGCATATATTAACATTGCGGGGATAGGCGATTCCGTATCCCCTTAAAACACATGGCAACACTATGTTCTGCCTGTGCGGCGGTTGCTGACGTTTTAGAAACACACGTACACTCGAAGCACTAAATCACTGCACACTTAAAACCACTGACACACAATTAAAATCACTGAGCAGGCGCCACAGTGGAGAGGGAAGGGGAGGAAAGTGCCGCGGGCAGAAAAGGAGGGGAGGGGGCGGAGTGGGGATGGGAGGGGAGGACTTGAAGAGAGTGGGGGGATTGGGATCCAAGGGGAGGAAGGGAGAAGGAGGGGTGGAGGGGGGCGTGGCACTGATCTACAAGGAAGGGAGGGGTATATGTCAGGACGGGGGGCGAGGAAGCTGATGGAAGTTACCCTCGGATAGGATGTGGAGGGTATGGAGGTGGACAGAGGGAGCAACATGCTGGTAAAGGCGTGGCAGAGGCCCGGGATTCAGGAGGGTAGGAGAGACCAGTGGGTGACGAGAGCCTATTTTGTGGGAGGTGTATAGGATGCGGAGATGTTCAAGGAATTTTAGAAGGTGGGGGAAAGGGATAAGATCATATAGGATCCGCGTGGGGGAAGGTGGCGAGGGCGTGGCGTTCTAGGATATGGAGGAATTTATACTAGGAGGGTGGAGCGGTTATCCAGGCGGGATGCGTTTTTTTCCTCCTTTATTATTATTTTATGCCCTTCAGCCGGGTTCAGAGAAACAACTAATGGAGTGCAACGGCTAGTTGCACAGTGAAGTTGTTGTTCGTTAGCAAGTGTGAACTTCCTGGTTTCAGTAGCGCCACTTAAGAGGCGCCACTTTTTCACGTAACAAAAAGTTCAACTCGGTTCTACTTTGTTTCGCCACTTTCTTCCCCCACCACCAAATATCGACATTCGACTGTCACCTCGCGGGGTATTTCGAACCATTTTACAACAAATCAAATGTTTGTAAATCTATCGGACCAAACTGCGTGGTCATCAGTCCGTAGCTTACAAGCTATTTAAACCTAGGTAAACTAACCTAAGGACAAACACACACACCCATGTCCCAGGGAGGACTCGAACCTCCAAGGCGAGCTACCGCGCGTTCCGCAGGGAGATGCTTTAGACCGCTCGGCTACTCCACTGCGACCCATTTTACTTCGTATCAGAGTGTTTGCGTTCGAGGTTTACGGGTTGGCGTCTTTGTTTGCGGCTAAAATGTCGAATCAATTAAGAAAACACTTCGTGTGCTTGTGGAGAAAGTGCAACAATCATTTGGCCGGAAATGAAATGAGCCGCGCAAATCACGATCAACCGAGACTGCGGACGCCATGTTGGAAACTGCACAACTAGGTAGTATTTGTGAAGTTCTCTGTGAACGGCAGCTCACAGTGCAACTGCAGGAGGACACGCCTTGTTGTCTCAGTTTAGTTGCTCGTGTGGACCCGGAAGCAGCTTAACACGCCACTCTTCGATCAGAAAGTACA
This sequence comes from Locusta migratoria, assembly GCA_026315105.1. Taxonomy (NCBI): domain Eukaryota; kingdom Metazoa; phylum Arthropoda; class Insecta; order Orthoptera; family Acrididae; genus Locusta; species Locusta migratoria. The sequence goes on along the minus strand of CM048747.1, from coordinate 556,592,182 downwards.
ATTTAGTTGACAATCACCCCATTTACAGGGGCTCCCAAAACCGGATTTCGTAAATCGATTTAACAATTCCGCTTTTGGTTTGTCATGTAAACACTCCAAAATCGAATCAGGAAATTCGCTTCTCTAAAGCGGTTTTCCTGTTCCACAATCGATTTTCGTTTCCATGTAAACGCAACCGTTTTTGAAGCGGTCTTGACTTGCTAGATTTTCTTGTTACGAATTTTCGGCACATATGGACAGAGTGATATTTTCTAGTGTGAAATAAAAGCATAAATATTCGACTGAGCATTTCTCTTTGTATTTAAATAAAGAAAAATAGCGATTGTGCTGACTTAATCAGGAACTGAATCAGCTGTTTTTTCAACCGCCATATTAAGTTGGCTAGGAAATCCGATTCAGGCTATACCACGTAAACACGACAGCGAAAAACGGTTTACGAAATTTGGTTTTCGTCTTATGGAAGGTGAGTTGCATGTAAACGTAGTGAATGAGTAAAAGATTTGCATGGTAAAGAGAGAATAGATTTTGTAAAATTCTGTGGGGGTAAAACGTGGATTTACTGTAATGTAAATGCGGCGACGTTAAAATACACACATACTCGGAGATAAAACTGCCACGGTGGCCAAAAACACAGTGAAGTTAGACAGGAAACGGCGACGAGGACGGAGATAGTGATGAAAACATACGGCAACACCCTGATCTGCCTTTTCGGCGGTTGTTAAAATCTTAAAACCCCACACAAGAACATAACACTTTGCACAACACTGAACGACGCACTGTTGAAATTGGAAACACTGAATCGTTTTTCCTTGTCAAGAAGCTAAATATAAATAAAGCCTATCGAAGGAAGGGGAGATACTTCCATAAGTTTCTGATATACGAAGGGAAATCAGTAAATCAGTAATCCTAACCAAGTAAATTCCGTGTCACTTTATATTCGTAAAAATAAAAACACGACGCTTATTCCTGTGTGATAATAAGAATCACAAATCCTTCCGTCACAGAGGTAAAAACATTAAGAACGTCATCTTTTGGTTGTTTTGTGTACATCGCCATAATGGTAGTGCCCTTAAAAATAACGATAAAACGTTCAAATGTTTGTAAATCTATCTGACCCAACTACGTGGTCATCAGTCCGTAGCTTACAAACTACTTGAACTAAGGTAAACTAACCTAAGGACAGCACACACACCTATGTCCCAGGGAGGACTCGAACCTTCGACGGCGAGCAACCGCGCACTCCGCAGCGAGGCGCCTTGGACCGCTCGGCTACTCCACCGCGGCAACAACAACGATAAACTGCGAAAGTATTAAGCCGAGCAGACTGCGTTGCTGTTTTGTGAAGCATTGCTCGAGTTACCTGCCAATACCCGATGAAACTTTGTCCAATAGTTAACAACGATTCAATACAAAAGTTAAGGTTACGTCATCTTATTTTGTTTACGTATCTGATTTATAAAGCGAACCGAGTTACGCTCAAGTTACCGGTAAATAACGCATAAAAATTCATCAGGTAATTTCGGAGAGTGCCGTGTTCAAATAGACACGGCGGTTTTACACAGAATGTGAAAATTAAGTTATAATTTTTTCGTGATACGGTCTTAATGAAAGAAACCCTATATGTTGCCCCAAGCGAGGCGCACGTTACGTATGTAACCTCTGTGAATGTTCGCCTCAGTTATGGAGATCGACCTGTTGGAACACAGAGACACCGCGGTTTTGGACGTTTATTGCTACTGCTAGCTGTACGAGGGCACCCTACCTGTGGCTTTTTGCAAATTACAAGCAAAAAGTATAAAACAGAAAGCGCACACTTGTAATATGCGTAATTTAAAAATGTTCATTTACATCTACATCTACATAGATACTCTGCAAATCACATTTAAGTGCCTGGCAGAAGGTTCATTAATCACTTTCATAACCTTTTCTCTACCCTTCCATTTTCTAATAGTGCGCGGGAAGAAACAACACCTAAATCGTTTCGTTTTCGATATGATTTCACTTATTTTATTGATATGGTCGTGTCTCCCTATGTACGTGGGTGCCAGCAAAATATTTTCACATTCAGAAGTAAAAGTCGGTGGTTGAAATTTCGTAAATAGATCTCGCCGCAATAGATAACGTCTTTCTTTTAATGATTTCTACCTCAAATCGTGAAACATTTCTGTGACGCTTTCCCCCCAGTAACACGATAAAACAAAACGAGCTGCCCTTCTCTGAACCTCCTCAATGTCTTCCGTCAGTCCCACCTGGTGAGGGTCCCACACTGGGCAGCAGTACTCCAAGAGAGGACGCACAAGTGTGATGTAGGCAGTCTCTTTGGTGGAGCTGTTGCATCTTCGAAGCGTTCTGCCAATGAAACGTAACCTTTGGTTCGCCTTCCCCACAATATTTTCTGTGTGTTCTCTGCAGTCTAATTTGTTCGTAATTGTAGCTCCTAGGTATTTGGTAGAATTTACGAGCTTAAGGTTTGACTGATTAATTGCGTAATTGAAGTCCAGCGGATTTCTTTTATTGATCATGTATATTACTTCACACTTTTCTTTATTTAGTGTCAATTGCCAATTTTCGCACCATGTAGAATTTTTTTTCTAAATCGCTTTGCAGTTGCTTTTGATCCTCTGTTGACTAAACGACAACATCATCCGCGAACAGTTCAGATTGTCTCCTAAACCGTGTATAAACACGAGGAGTAGGGGCCCTATAACGCTTCCCTGGGGAACGCCAAATGTAACTTCTGTTTTACTCGATGACTTACTACCAACTGTGCCCATTGTGACATGTGGTGAGTGGTAGCTGCACACAAACCGTACACCCCCGCTCTCCCTTTACCATGTCCCCCTCCCCCTCCCACCACCCCCAGTCCCTCTCGCCCCCTCTCTGTCCACGCGATCCTCCTCTCCCCTCTTTCTGTGCCTCTCCTTCACCAACTCATCAGGTTCGTTCGAGTGGCCCAAATGCTGATAGTTCCTGACAGTTACTGACAATTTGGAAGGCCTACACTGCGCATGCGCGCTTTTCGACAGTTTGCAACTCCGAAGCCAACTCGAACGCTTACTTCATCTGTTTCGCAGTTTGGCACCTTCGCTCTCTTCGGCAGTCGCCCAACGTGTTTGTTTTACGGTACCCATTAAACGACTTTAAAACATGCAGATAATTTGTTAAATTCTTCATACTTCATCATAGGCGCCGACTTTTGAAAATTTTGGGGTATGCTCAGTGGCGTATCCATGAGGCGGGGGAACGCCTGCTGCAGCTCCCCCGACAGGTATTTCTATAATGATGTGCCTGTGTTGTGAATAATGTGTTCACTATCGCAATCACTTAATCGGATCGTCTTCCTGGCTTCAGTCTTGTGCAGATTTGTTTTGTATACAGTATTAGCAAAATCTTCCATAACACTTCTTCTGTTATACCATGTCTGTCGCTCGCAATACATTCATAACCCATATTTACATCACACACCAATCCAGTAAATTAGAGGATGAAAAAGTCACGATTTACAAAACACGATTCCTTGAAGATAATTGACTACTAAGAGAATAAATAAAACGTTTTGAGCAAGAGTGGCGCCATTGCAGAGATAAATTAGGTAATGTTCATGCTGGGATCAGAAATTACCCCAAGATAGTAACAGAGGGTTATGCGTATCGTATAGTAAGAGGCTGCCCTCACATGCTATACCGGCACATATGCTCTGGTGTTTGTATGCGAATGTGACGCTATTTTAGAGTATCTGTTTAGGCAGGGACCTGAGAGTACTGGTAAATTGCTACCAGTGAAATTAACAGGAATCATATTTACTGTCTTGCTTGTCAAAAGTAGATTTTTATTTTACTAATATGTCATCATTTTAAAGGATGCACTTTACGAGGATAATTAATTTATTGAACGGACAAGATTACATACAATAATCTGCCAACCATAGAGCAGAATTGCAGGAACAGCATTAAACAATTTTCCCATTTGTGTCGCAAATTTGCTAGGTCATTGTTAGATTGGAACAGAAGAATAAGGCTGAACTTGCACAACCGAACATTTGTGACGAGAATATTTTTAAATTTCGCTGCTGCTGTGTTCTGATCAGCTAACTACAGCTAACATGCTCTACTAGAATTGTGCCTTCTGATTTGCTAATCATAACATGCGTACGTCACACAGCGTAACTTCCAGTTTCACACTTCGCAAAGCTCTCGCGCCGTATTTGTGGAATTTTATATTTATACTTCAGCAGCAGATGCTATACGGCAACAAAGGTCTCCACAAAATGAGTCAAGAAATATATCGTAAAGAAAAAATAAAACCAAAATTGTCAGTGGGGTATGCTGAGCATACTCACTCATATTTTGGGGTATGCTTGAGCGACCGGGCATACCTGTAGTCGGTGCCTATGTACTGCACCTTATTTAGAAATGATTTGGATGTGAAACAGCCAGCCACAGTATTTCTCACTAACATTTCCCTCTTTTATAAATAATGTAACAAATTCAACCTGACAAAACCACATACGCAAATGAGGTAAATTAGGATAGTGGCCTGTGAAAGGAGTTTTCAGTTACATACAACTTCATATGCATTTTGTGGCATTATTATGAGTTAGAATAAAATTTAAAAATGAAATATATACTAAGTTATATACAAAAAATGAGAAAATTTGCAGGTGTTGTGCAGGAATTATCATGTTACACGATTTTCCTAGAGGTTACACAGGAAACATTTTAGTGTAGGCACTAATAGATTTCTATAATAACCACAAGGAGAAACAGGGCCGGCCGCGGTGGCCGAGGAGACTAAGGCGCTCCAGTCACGGTCTGCACGGCCATTACGGTCGGGGGTTCGAATCCCCCCACGGGCATGGATATTTGTGCCGTCCTAGCTCGTAAGTAGTTCATAAGTAGTTTGTAAGTTTAGGGACTGATGACCCCGTAGTTAAGTCCCATAGACTATACAAACATTTGAACATTTGATTTTTGAGAAACAGGCGGAAGCAGCAATTGTGAGAAGCTATAATGACACATATAAAGCTACATGTTTGGTTATAAAAATCTATGTGCCAATGCCTGTTGTGAAGGAATACTGCCCAACACATTATCCTCGTGTATCAACCATTTCATTAACAGATACAACAGAAAATTTCAGTGGTACTATTTTGTCTTCATTTCCAAGCCAATATATCACACTCCAAACTGTAAAAACATCTGCATTCACCTTTAAATTCGTATGTCATGAAAATGTCCACAACTCACTGTCATTTATAATCTGTATGGATGTAATAAAAAGTGGACGTACTGTATTAAGAAGGCCACAGAACTTGAAACAATGCCTGTCTAATACATAAAACTCAGTTTCTTACAGATATTTTACACTGAGTGAATAAAAAAAACTATAAACTCTTCGCAAATGTGCAGCTTGTCTTTTGGAGCAAGTTTGTTAAACGTTTGGAAGTCAGTCAGAAAAGTGACAAAAAACTTACTTAAATAAACTATTTCAAACTATCAGCTCCGCCACTCCAACACCTGATTGGTCAGTCGGACCTCGTCAGAAAGACTCGAAGGCCTCAAACCGTTTCAGACCGTTGGGAGTGCCACTCGAACGAACCTTCCATCATGCCCCCCCCCCCCCTCTATAAGCCAATATCCTTCCCTCCCCATCTCCTCTAACAATTTTATCTAACCTCGGGCCTTGTTTACTGTTATGTTCAAAAACTTATATTTATGAAAGTACTTTACTGAAAGCTTTGAAATTAAACACAGCTTTGCATTGTTACAAGTGTATGTCTCTATGTACTTGATTTTATTATTATTATTACATTTTAGACAGAGGATAAACTTGAATTTACATGATTATTTCTTCTTTCTTGCTTCCTTCTTCTTTTTCTTTTCCCAAAACTTCTTCAGTCTTTCACTGTGGTCTTGCTTCCTTTGCTCTCCCTTTTTTCCTGGTTTCCTTCTTTCTTTTACTTTAAATTTTAAGCTCATACTTCTGTATTTGAATTTGTCCCTTTCATTTATGATTTCCCTTTTGATTCCTGCATGTTTCCGGTTGATTACTCTGAACTGAGTTTTCTACAGCATAAAAAATCCTCTTTGTCAGTAGGTTGTTGTTCATCATGTCCATAGAATGTTAACCGACGTTTTCTGATCGAATCTGTGGATCTCTTTGACTATTTATATAATTTTTTGGTTCGTCTCTACATCCATATAACATCTCTGAGTATAGTTTAAAATATTTCCTGTCTATTCCACATTAATATAGTGGGTTAAGAAGAGACTGCCTGTCTATGGAATCGTACGCCTTCATTGTCCGTCTGTCTAACATTCAGGAGTGTTCGAGATTCCAAATCTGGCCAAACCACAATCTTCCCTTTCTGAAGCCTGCTTTGTATCTGCTTGTTGTTCTGATCTACTGACTAATGCCTTGGAAAGAATTTTGTAGGTGGCCGCTAATAATGAGATTCTCCTGCAGGTATTATCATGTCTTGTCGCCCTTTTGCATGCAATGGGTGGATCAACACACATTTCCACTCCTGATAGATTTCACCTGTAACAATATTTCTGTAAAACTTTATGAACTTTCTTTGTGATTTTTTTTTTTTTTTTTTTTTTTTTTTTTTTTGAGTTTTCAGATCTCAGCAATAATGCCATCTTCTCCTGAAGCTCAGTTGTTTTTCAACTTTCTTATAATCTCCTCCTCCTCTGTGATTTTGAGTACTTCGGAATCTGGATTTGATATTGTCTTCGTGAAATTTAATTGGTCTGTAGGTTTCTCGCAGTTGAGGAGGTTCTCAAAATATTTTTTTTACGAATTTTGTAGTTTTCTTTGGTATTTGCTTCTACAGATACAGTTCTTTCGAAGCATATGTTTGCAGGCAGATAACTTATTTTCACTTCAAATTTCTCATGTTATTTCTCTTGAAAACTTCTTCAATTTCATTGAGTCTAATTTTGTCATACGCCCTTTTCACTGATCGAATGTCTTATGAAGATTGTTTCTGGACTTGTGGAAATTCTGTTACTGTTAAACTTCTTCCATGCCTAAATTCTTTGATCAATGACCTGACCACAAGTTGAGTTCCACCGTCTATGTTACCTTTTCATGGAGGTAGGTCCCAACGCATTGCCTTCTGAACTGTTTTCGCGATATATGTCCAATTGTCCGTTGTATTTTGATTAATTTCTTCAATAATTTTGTCTTTATTTATCTTAAAGTATTGAGCGTCCCGTCTTATACTTATGTTCTGTTTCTTGGATTTGGCCTAATCTTTACTCGCAGTAGGTGATGGTTGGACTTAATAAATCCTTTACGTCTAATGACGTACAAAATTGCTGTTGTATTTTTGTCTGTTATGGCTACATGATCCATTTTGATATCTCCCCAAATGTTTTAGGCATTTTCCACGGATTCTGAAATTGTGTTGACATAATTTTTAAGTCAAAGTTTTCACAATGCGTAATGTATAACATGTTTCGTGTTCTTATTCGTGAGTTTGCGTGTTGTTCATGGGCCTATAGTTTGCTTGTACGTCTTCTCTTTGCCAAGTTGTACGTCACAGTTTCCTAATACGACGATTTGTGACTGACTGGAAGAATTCCGAAGTACGTTGTTCTCGACGGCGAGTGTTCATCAGAGACGAGATTATCGTCAGGCGTGCCCCAGGGTTTTTTGACAGGAGCGCTATTGTTTTCTATCTATATAAATGATCTGCTGGACGGAGTAACATGTAATTTGCGGCTGTTTGCTGATGATGCTGTGGTGTATGGGAGGCTGTCGTTTTTAATTGACTGTAAAAGCATACAGGATGACCAAACAAATTTCTAGTTGTGAAGAATGGCAGCTATCTCTAAATGTAGAAAAATGTAAGGTGATGCACATGAGTAGGAAAAACAATCCAATAATGTTCGAATATAGCGTTAGTAGTAGCGTCGTTCAAATATCTAGGCGTAACATTGCAGAACGATATGAAATGGGAGGAACATGTAAGGACAGTTGTGAGTAAGGCGGACAGCCGACTTCGGTTTATTGGGAGAATTTTGGGAAGATATACTTCATCTGTAAAGGAGACCGCGTATAAAACGCTTGTACGAGGACATCTTGAGTATTTCTCAAGTGTTTGGGACCCGCAGCAGATCAATTTAAAGAAAGATCTTGAAGCAGTTCAGAGGCGAGCAGGTAGGTTCGACCAATGCACGAGCGTCACAGAAATGCTCCGGGAAATCGCTGGTGGAAAGACGACGTTCCTTTCAAGAAATTCTGTTGAGGAAAATTAGAGGGCCGGAATTTGAATCTGAGCGTAGAACGATCTTCCTGCCGCCTAGTTACATTTCGAGCAAAGATCACAAAGACAAGAGAAATTAGCGCTCGTAGAATGGCATAAACATCCTTTTTCACATCGTTCTGTTTGGGAGTGGAATAAGAAAGGAAATGCCCACTAATAGTACAGTGCACTCTCCACCACGCTCCTTACTGTGGATTGTGGAATATATATGTAGCTGTAAATGTACTATTTTAACGTGTTTTCCTGGAGTTTTGTCTGATACTTCTTCCATCTCTTCCCAGAAGTCATCAATTTCCTGTGGCTTCTTTCTGTTGTGATCATTTATCGTTGCATGTGAGTTGATGATTCTGTATCTTTCGAGTATCGATTTGAAGGTTACTGTAGAGATCCTTTCTGACAATGAGATGAAATTTACGATGTTATCTGCAACTGATTTATTAAATGCAACTTCATTGTTAATCACCTTTTGAAATTTACTGGCTGTACCGTTTGATTGTATCCGCTTACTTTATATTGAAAAGAAAGTGTGATGTTTAGTGAAGTGATAATTTTGTGCAAGGTGTTTGTGTAAAATTGTTGTTTCGTGGAAATTAACTTTACAGTCTCAAGGTAAATCAGTTATAATTTTAAAGGTTAGGTGTAGCGGCATCAGTGAGGTGAAAACGTTTGTGAAATATTTTATACTTTGTTTCGTTGTTAATGGTAGATCATCGAATCAGCTGGTGGTAAGAAGAAACTGTCGGGTGCTCAAAAATAAGAAAAAAAAAGGAGAAAGAAAGAATTAAAAATCTGACTTCTCTAACGGATAGTTTTTTACGACCTAGTAAGTTCATTTAAGTTTAAATCAACTGTGTATTGTGTTAGTTGGATTTGGATACATTTATTTCTGGTAGGCTGTCTACGACTATCGGATACGTAGAAAGAAAATTTATGTAATTTTCAAGCTGGAGGAAATAAATGTGGCATTTAATCTGCATTTGACAATCCATCTACACCTGTTTCAAATTAACAAATGTTATTGATATGTATGTTTATAACAATGAAACAATAACACTTTTTTGTGTAAAACAAGCATAGACAAGGCCGTTAATCGTAATACGACAATTATGCATACGTGAAGGCGCCATGTTTATTCGCTACGAGAAGAACTCAGGCCCCATAATTTCGGATCGGCAGAAGTCGGTGTATGTCGTCTGACTTCAGGCCACGAGTGTTAATTCCAAATTATTATCTACCAAAAACCGTAAAAATTATTATGTGGTTTTATTTAATACTTTAGAATTAAAACTCGACCATCCGCTTTGCAACACGGCGCTACATCGAACGAGGTTGGTTTTTTTTTTTTTTTTTTTTTTTTTCCTCAACGGCTATCACCCTCAGCGACAGAACGATACTGCGCAGTGACTTTTGTTGTCCGTGTTGTGTTGCGTCGCAAGGAAGTATCACTGGTGATGAGCAGTAGTTACGAATGACGAAGGGCCTTTATATAGGCACATCCACTCCTCGGAAAGCTAGCGGCAACACATCACGGACTAGCCCCAAATAATTATAAACAATATCACTTAATGTTGCGAGCACAATGGTGCAGCGGCGGCTTAAAGTGTTAACGGTGGCAACGAAATATTCGCTTTAGGAGGATCCTTAATTTAAATACCAGGCAAGGGAACATACAAAAAGGTGTCAACAACTCTGGAGGAACAACATTAATTATTTATTTCATGGTCAACATAAAAGAATATTCCCCACATTCCATGTCACGAGGTTTTCAAAGAGCATTCAACGATCGATGCGTACATCAGCACAATACGCCGCCACTACCGCAAGTAAATTATTACCAGCCCAAGGACAAAAATAAAAGAGTTTATCCACCCTGTCACTTAGTCGATGAAACTAGCTGTGACATACACAAAAGTCAGCTACAATAATGTTCGGAGAAATGTAAAATTTTGCATAGGTAATCCTGGGATATCACTAGGAACTCCAGATAAGTGTGAAACATCCGTTCACTTGAGTTTAAGAAAATAGTCAAATACGAAATATCCAATTATATTTCAATATTTTCTTGGTTTTAACAGTGGTTTCCCTTCGAGACACATTTGACTACCTGCCCAAATTGTTGATTAAGGTGTTTAGCGTTTAAGGGACATCTTTGTCAACATCAAGTGGACATTCAGAAACACCTTCTTCAGATGAGGCACCTACTTCAGAGGAGACACTTACTCCAAAAGAAAGGACTCATATTTCAAAGGATACTTCCTCCACTAGTATCTCACCTGCTCCACAGAAATCATTCCCTCGCACTAAAATATCGTGAATGGCCCTGCTCTCTGACCACAAAGAATAGGCCTACCTGATAAAATAAGATCATTTTTAACAGAAACTGGACCAATTCAGATTAAAGTATCTCCATATCTTGTTGATGGCAACAATAGGTAGTTTTTACAATACATATTACACTAAAAAGTTATGAAATAACGAAATTATTCGTCATGATTGGCTTGTTTATTCAACATCGACAGACTCAATATTTTGTTTGCACCGCAATTTTTAATGCAGATTCACTGCTTTTAATGGTCACATTGGTTTAACAGACTGGAGGCATTTATCGAGAAATTTAGAAAGGCACGGACAGAGTTCAGGACAAATACTTCCTTTAAAAGACATTTAGATATAATAAATGACTTACTAAAGTCGAACAGTAGATTCTGAAAATAAAGCTCAAACAGACCGTGAGAAAAAGAGGTGGACGACAGTTTTAAAGAGGATAATCGAGACTATAAAGTGTTTAGCATTTAGAGGTGCTACTGAAAAATTATTCGAATCAAATAATGAAAACTTTTTAAAGGTAGTGGAATGTATTTCTAACTTCGATAATATACCATCAGACCACAATGCACGAATTCAAAGTGCTTTCACCATTATCTCGGGCATAGCATTCAAAACGAATTGATTGATTTCTGAAAATCAAAAATACTATAATTGATTTTTTCAAACAATACTGTTCTGTCATTCTTCATTGCACACTGGCATTTCACACGTAGAGAGACTTACTGATATTGCAAGGTTTGTTTATCTTAACCTGTCAACAACACTTACTGAGGAAAGAGAACATTTCTTAAGTTTTTTATTCTATTTTATTTATTTTTTTTTTTTTTTTTTTTTTGACCTCAAAAATAATACTGGACATGAATCCTCGTGCTTTTTACGTTCAATGTGCAGTTCATATCTATATTTGGTAGTAAATGATGCTGCTAGAAGGTGTTTCGAAATCTCAAACGTCTATTGTTCAGGAAATATTTGTTCTTTTTTTTTTTTTTTTTACGAGCAACATCTGCACGTTTGGGCGCCATTATAAATCAGATACCTACTTTGACACTAAAGCCTGTTACAAATACGCGATGGGAAAATAGAATTGATGCTTTAAAAGCACTTCGCTTTAATATGGGTATAATTTAGCATGCATTATACTCTACTTTGTGACATGTGTGGCAGTGATACAAGAAAAAGTCGAAATCATTAATGTCAAAATTAAAGTCTTGCAGGTTAAAAGTCGACCACTGTACAAAACAAGAGTCTTGGTATTGTCATTAAAATTCGCAAATGAGGTCCGTGTGAACTACTGGTTACTCTCTGTTACAAAGCCTTGTTCCGTGGCCCAAACTGAGAACTGACTCGTTTCAAATTACTTCAATAACAGGAAGTTAATACTACAATGGTCAATATACATAGCAACTCACACGTTATCACACACAGCCATTAATAAGCAAGCCACCACAATTAAAGTTATCTTAGAAAGGTGGCTAAGAAAACAGTTATGGAGCAACGGAATTTAGACATAAGAAAAATTCCATCTGAGCTTGTCCTCGGCACTTCTGAAGAACAATATTAAATAAAGAGAAGGTGCTCTAAAACTACAATTTATAGGCAACTTACGCATTATGCTGAACTTAGACTTATTTATTCAGATAGAAAACAAGCAAAATGGGGATTAATGCGGACGGTGCCCAGACTAAGTTATACATGATTTAACACTATGTGGGGGAAGGATTCACAAACAACACTCATTCTCAAACACACACGCAATGCCACAGCGAAACTCACCAAAATCAGCGTGCTGAGACGAGGCGGAAGCAGGCGCCGATATCGTAGGCGACATTCAGCAAGTCGGACGTAGCACAAAACACAATATACAAACACACTTTGAAGCTGGATCTGGTCTGTTTTGAGATGGTGCGCGTGTATAGCCAAGTTAAATGACATCTGAATTGGAGTGCGAGCAAACACGATAACGGCGACGCACGGCCACGTTACACGAACGCACTCCACTGAAGGTGAAGTGGTTGAAAATCTGATTCATTATACAAAATCACGGTGGTTCTGGTTTTATATCAGAAATGGCGTGAATTCAGGCGACTAGCTGCAAACCCCGAAAGTCGGAACTCGGACCCACGTGGTTCCGAAAACCGATAAAATTGAATAAATTCTGTTTCCGAAAAATAAAGAAAATTAACTACAGCATGCAACTCATAGAAATGCTTAGAATTATATAAGGAAACGAATGAAATACAGTCACATGCGATAGGGGTCGATTACAGAGACGAATGAAGTCCAGTCTCAAAACTCGTAAAGCCGGCCGCGGTGGCCGAGCGCTCTGCGGCGCGCCAGTCACGGTCCGCACGCCCACTACGGTCGGGGGTTTGAATCCCCCCTCGGGCATGGATATTTGTTCCGTCCTTAGTGTTAGCTAGTTCATAAGTAGTTTGTAAGCTTAGGGACTCATGACCCCGTAGTTAAGTCCCATAAGCTATACAAACATTTGAACATTTGAAAATTCGTAAAAGTGAAATAATTACAAAGTCGGAAAAATAAAACTAAGAACTACGGCATGCAACCCATAGAAATGTTTAGAATTACAATAGGAAGCTATTGAAAGAGATTATACAAGGCTCAGAGAGAATTACTGACAAGGACAGAGTGCGTACTTCCAGTCGGAGAAGAAACAGCAAGATTAAAATAGGCGGGGAGAGAAGATCACGAAATATTTGTGGAAATCAGAAGTGTACCCGCATAGTTACTTGCTTGCTGGGCATGGAACAAACAAGAGTGGAAGCTGAAGGCTTTGTGCTATGATCCAACCACGTAGAACACATATCACACACGGAAGGATACAATGAGAAAAATTTTTACATGCACTGTATAAAATGAACATGTCACATATTAGAAATTTGGCCCCACAAAGCTAGAAAGTATTTACACAGAGTTCATACATCGCCACATGATCACAAAAGGTTTTAACATAACAAGCCGTTATCAAACTGCAACTAGAATCACACACACTGCGTTTATTTATTTGAAATCACTGAATTGAAAAAAGAGAACACATATCCACACAAGATCGGAGAAAGTATTCCAAAAAATGAATCTAAGTTCACGAATCTAAGTTAAACGTGCTAGTCAATGAAATGCTACCATCTCTAGAAACAAGAGCAGAACCAACCTTACCTCACCAGATGCACAGAACAGAATGATCAGCCACGTGGCCAACGGGGTGCGGGAAGACACGGGTAGCCAGCGGAAACTGGAAAATCCACGAAAACAGCGGTGGTGGGGGACTGAGAGACTCGCCAACCAGCTTGCGACCACAGGGGTGGCAACCTCTTTGGTAGTATCAGCAGCTATCAATACTGAGCCAGACAGAATTATGTAAAGTGAGCTGTCACTCCCCACATTCAGACAGCTATAGATTGACGCACACACTTAAAGGTAAAACAATTGCACATTCTCACAGGGACAGTGGCGTAGCGGAGAAGTCGTAATTATGCCACATTAATCGATATTATAATAAATTATTAACATAACAAAATAAGAAAAACCTCGCAATATTAACTAATATTCTAACACATGAAATAAAAATATTATTCCTCAAGCCTTGAAAAGAGTGGGGTTCAAGTTTTAACAAAATGATAATCTAGCGACATTAAATAAATTATAACTTTACAGAAACTATACAAAAATACATGACGGACAACAGACGGTCATCTTTCAGGTGGCAACTAAAGCACTCGCTAAACAAGGCTAGTTTCACGCACAGCAAGGAAGAGCACACACACTGAAAACGCTATACAGGGACACAAATTACCAAAATAAGACAGACACAAAATATACACAATAAAATACTTAACATGGCCTTAGATTATGTATCATAAATCCTCACGGTGCAAACAAAAAGATAAAAGCATGGACAATAAAAAAAGGGGGACTATATGAGGCAGGCAGCCTTATAGCTAACAGACACTTGGACATGTCATACTAATAATTTTTTTATGTACAAAACGGAGAATCAAGGTTACGTACGTCGAACAGCCAACCAGATGGAACTGGCAAGTTGGTGTTATCCACCGCAATAGCGCCGTGTCCCTTATAGCACACAAAACACGCATACAACATGAAGATGCGTTATGGCAAAATGAAATCGCACAACAAACACACATATGCAAAGGACATATATAACAAAATACACTGATAAAACAAACCATTTAAAGAAAACACTACAAAATACATCATATCACTTAAATTTACCTTAGCAAACAGAAAATTACACGAAATGTATGACACAATTACAACATATATGCTCCTTTCCGAGCAGATTGATTGAGTGATGATCAACCACAGCAAAGTATTACTGGCTTGTGCTAGGACCGAGATCCTTCGGTTTGTTATGGCGCGGATCAGCGGACCTAATCTCGACGTCTTCACTTGGCGGGTCACGTGGTTTTTGCGGGCCTATATCGGGTCGGTAGCCCTTATTACCGTTTCCGAACTTTCGCCGCTTATCTTCTCGGACTCTGTGCTGCTATTCCTTTCCTTTAGGTTGTGCCTAGCACTCATAGCGCTACAATCACTTCTCCTTGAAGAGCCATTGCTGTCTCTTCTA
The DNA here is from genome assembly GCA_026315105.1 of Locusta migratoria. Taxonomy (NCBI): domain Eukaryota; kingdom Metazoa; phylum Arthropoda; class Insecta; order Orthoptera; family Acrididae; genus Locusta; species Locusta migratoria. The sequence goes on along the minus strand of CM048747.1, from coordinate 556,576,973 downwards.
GGTCCGTAATCTTCGTCATATTCTAAGTCCTCCAGGTAAGCCTGGAAGGACTCAATGTCCTCCTTGCCGCTTCCCACAAGAACGGCATTGCGTGGGTCCTTTGACGATCAAATTCTTATCAATTCACGCGGAGGGTATGGTTAGTCGAGGAATTGATTTCTCTGTATTATTTGTCGAAAGAATTCTCCGAGACTCCTGCAATTGCTGTTAGCAAAGTTGGGCATCACTAGAATGTTGCTTTTTACTCGTTCCTGTTGCCTCTCCGACCAGTAGGCAGACAGAAAATGTTCCCTAAAATATTCGTAGTAGCGGCAATATCTTAAGAGAGGTCACATCCCCGTGGTGAGCTCCCCCTCGAGATATCCGCACACATACTCGATTTTCTGTCCTTCTGGCCAGTTTGGAGACAGAGAATAATCGAATTGCTCTAGCCACTCACGCGGGTGTATCCCGCTTGCAGAGGTTTGAAGGGCCTGGTACTTTTTCACGGTGAGAAAGTGGTTATAATCAAATGCCTGCTCTGGCTCTCCCACAGGCACTTGACTTGGTCTTTCTCTTATGGGAGGACGGGCACACAGAGGTTCGCCTCCTCCTCCTCGAAAGCCGATTCATCTCCGCGGCCGGAATGACAGGGCCGACCTCCACACAAACTGCGGCAGGCGTTTTCTACTTGTGGGGGAGGCGGGGGTGGAATGGAGACTTGCTCCAGACGCGTGACGCTTTCTTCTAACTCGGCCGCCACATCGCGACGCCTACGGTTAATTTCCCAGTGTTGTTCTTTGAATCGGAGTATGTCGTGAACTTCCTCCGATTCATTTACAACAGCGGGAACTGCGCTTTCGGCCACCGTCCCCCCGGTCTGTAGAAGCTGCACCACCGAGGTGGCCAGTTCCTCAAAACACATGCCCAGTTCAGCTGTGCATCCGCCTAGTTCATTGGTGTGCATTTTCGCCCGACCGCCCCACAAAGCTAGAAATATTTACACAAAGTTCATCCACCGCCACATGATCACAAAAGGTTTTAACATACCAGGCCGTTATCAAACTGCAACTAGAAACACACACACACCGCGTTTATCTATTGGAAAGCACTCAATTGAAAAACGATAAGACATTTACGCACAAGATAGGAGAAAATATTCCAAAAAATGATTCTAAGTTCACGAGTCTAAGTTAAACGTGCTAGACAATGAAACGCTACCATCTCCAAACACAAGAGCAGAGCGAAACTTACCGTGCCAGACGCCCAGTATAGAACGGACAGCCGAGCGGGCACAAGGCGTGAAAAGCTACCGGAAGTTGGAAAGCCCAAGAAACAGCGGCGGTGGGGACGAAGAGACAGCAGACTCACCCTGAGGGAAGCCCCACCGCCCAGCTCGCAACCAAAGGGTGTGGAAACCTCTGTGGTAGCATGAGCAGCTATCGATACTGTCCCAGAGAGAACGATGCAAAGTGAGCTATTCCTACCCACATTCAGCCAGCCATAGATTCTCACATTCACTTAATAGTAAAAGAATTGCACATTCTCACAGGGACAGTGGCGTAGCGGAGAAGCCATACTTTTGACACATTAATTAATATAATAATAAATTACTAACATAAGAAAATAAGAAAAACCTAGCAATATTAACTAATATTTTAACACATGAAATAAAAATGCTATTCCTCAAGCCTTGAAAAGAGTGGGGTTCAAGTTTTAACAAAATGATAATCTAGCGACATAGAATAAATTATAACTTTATACAAAATATATATGAAAGACGACAGACGGTCATCTTTCAAGGTTCATATGTTCATTTGTAATATGGTACATTTTATCAAAAATTAACACTGTACACAAAATTCTGCTAAGGTCTGACATTATTCTTTCAGAGGCGTCAAAACGAGAGATCTTACCAAAAAGGACAGATAGTGCTTTTGAAAAATACTAGTTGATTCAAAATTACTTGCTGAAGATATACAGGGTGGTCAATCCTCAGCGCAACCGCCTTTGTGGCGTGCGACTTGCGGGCGATGGCAGCTGCGGTTCCTGCTTAGCGGGCCGCCCAGCGCCCGCATCAAATGTAATACGGTTTGGCGCGAAAGTTATTTTGTGACATACAAAACACAAACATTCAGAATGAAGAGTTTATTAGGCTACTCAGCTGTATTACGTAAGGGTGTGCTGGAACTGCCTCCCTTCGTTGTTCAAGCATTTCTGACACCTGCCGAAGGAGTTGTTCATTACTCTCTGAAGTTCCCTCTCAGAAATTGTAGTGATTTCATGACGAATGTGTTTTTCGTTCATCTAATGCGATTTCATTTGTACACTTTCTCCTTTAATGCTTCCCACAGATAAATTCGCATGTGGTTAAATCGGAAAAACGAGGGGGCCAAATGTTCTTAGTGATAAATCTTTCACCGAACACATTACCAGTTTCCCGTAATTATAAGTTGGCTGTATTGACCTGCTGTCGCAGTGTCTTCTTGAACAGCACACCACACTCCTATTTTTTGATCGTGCAGGGGCTGTTTGTGAATTAAGTTAGGCTTTTCCTAACTCCAGCAACGATTATTTTGCGAATTAACATACCCACTTAGATAGAACTATAATTCCTCCGAAAAGAAAGTTAAGTTTGGATCTATTTCTCCGTCATACACTATGTTCAGAATCAATGACTGTAATGAGCAAGTTCCTCAGCAGGTGTCAGAAATGCTTGAACAACGAAGGGCGGCAGTTCCAGCACCTCCTTGCGTAATACAGGTGAGTAATAAACTTTTCTTTGCAAGTGTCTGTGTGATGTACGTCAGGAATAACTAGCGCGCCAACCCGTATTAAATTTAGTGCGGAAGACGGGCGGCGCGGCGGCAAGCCGCACACTGCAAAGGCGGTTGCGCTGAGGATTGATCACCCTCTAGAATGCGAACCTCAATTCAAACAAACTGCTCGTCCACGTCCTCGAAAACTACGTGTTGATTACAAAACTTCAGATGAACCCATATGAGAACCAAAAACTAAGTTTAAAGTAACTTTTCATTTTTTATTACTTGACAAGGCGATCTTACAATTAAATAAAAGGTAATTTGTTGACAGATTACAACAACAAGTTTTCAGTTTTGCAAAACATTGAAAGCGGGAGGGAATTGGACAGAGAGCAAAGAAAAACACAGTGTCTCAACCTTGAACAAAAGTTAACACATTAAAATAGATCGGATATTGATGGGGAAGAGCTGTTTAATGAGTTGGAATTGCTTCCTTTATTGTTTGTAAGGAAAAACACAATTCCAATTGATGTACTGAATTTTATTTATTCCAATAATGTAATGCCTGTGTTCCCAAATGTTTTAACATCTTTTCGCATATGTTTGACACTTCTTGTGACAGTATCAGAAGGCGAAAGGTTATTTTCCAAACTGAAAATAATAAAAAACTATTTACAATCAACCATGACCCAAGATAGACTAATTTGGCCATAATAAGTATGGAATGGGAAATCGATTTCAAAACAGATTTAAAAGCCAGAAAAATTGAATTCACTGTCAGAATATGTTTCTGTGTAACCATTAAATAAAAGCAATTTTATGGGTTTTTTTTTTTTCTTTCGGTGTCAAGAGGGGGGAGGGGGCGCTAGATGATTTTTGCACCCCGGCGGCCAATATTATTAAGACGGCCGTGGGTGTAGGGGGAGGAGACGACAGAGTGGGGTGAATGAGACAGATAGCGGGGAGAGGAGCGGGGCAGAAAGGGAGAAGGAAATGGAGAGATTAAGCGACGGGGAAGGGAAGTGGCACATTGAGAGAGACGAGAAATTTTTAGAGAGACGTGGCGGTAGACGAGGAGGAGGATTTAGAAAGCCATTGCTTCTCTCACTGGGTGAAAGCATAGTGGAGCGGCGAGTCAAGAGTGATGTGAGACATTTCTGATACCTGTATTAACTACACACGTGTGCTGTAAGTGCAAAAATTTTCAAATGTTTGTAGAGCCTATGGGACCCAACGACGGGGTCATCAGTACCTAAACTTACAAATTACTTATGAACTAGCTTATACTAAAGACAGCACAAACATCCATGCCCGAGGGGGGGATTCGAACCCCCGACGGGGAGCGGCCTCGCGCATCGTAGCATAGCGCCTCAATGCGCTCGGCCGCTCCGCCGCGGCGCTTTAAGTGCTATATAAAACTAAGCACACATGTGCATTCAAGTGGTTCCAGTGGTTTAGTTTTTCTGCTTAAGTATTTCATTCCAAAAATTGTTTTTTCAAAGGTCATACATAATCATTATATAGATTTAATAAAGATGAAAAACTACAAGATAATAAGCCATCACCAATCAGACTGGGGACTAAACACAAAAGTATTGAAATTCACTGTCTAGCATTTGCCGATGACTTTGCCATTCTTTCTGAGAACCTAACAAATGCAGCAATCGAAATCAATCTCTTAGAAGAAATAGCCAACAAAGCAGGTTTAAGAATTTCTCTAGAGAAAACAAAATTTATGACAAACAAACAAAAATATGATCCAGAAATCCTACTAACAGATATTGGGCCGATAAAGAGGGTAAATAAATTTAAATATTTTGGAGAAATGATTCAGGAAAATGTCTTAGAAAAATTTGCTTTACAAGAAAGAGTACATAAAATGGAGAGAGCATATGGTATAACCAGGAACATTTACAACAAAAGGTCTCTGTCTAAAAATCTGAAAATACAGAACTACAACACAGTAGTAAAGTCAGAATGTTTTTATACAAGTGAATGTTTAATACTGAATTACAAATTACGTAAACTTGAAGTCCTAGAAAGAAAAAAACTTCGAAAAATACTTGATTCACTAAGAAATACAGAAGTATGGAAACTAAGAAGTAATGCAGAAGTTTATCGCAACATAAAAGACATAGCCGAAATACTACAGAAGAGGCGACTGCTATTTTTTGGACATTTATATCGAATGCACAGCAATAAGTTAAGCAAACAGATTTTTAAATATCTCTGGGACAAGAAGTGAACAATAGCATGGATTCAAGATGAAGTTCCAACTACATGAACTTGGTTGGACTCATCAAATATTAAGCAACGAATTTTATGATCTGGAGGCATCAAGAACAACACTCTAATTCTCTAGACTTCATACGCTGGATCTAACAGCAGCAAAACATTCTGTAATTTCTTTAGATGAACACGCCCATTATTGCGTAAACCTTTAATTCATAACGGTCGGCACTAAATGGCGACTTAGTTCCCAAACCTATATAATAGATTCGAACAACGGAACTCATGTAATGATTGCCAATACTTATAATTTTTCTAGGGTATCGTGATAATGAATGCAAATTTTTGAAAAGGGACTTTTCTAGTTAAACAGCTAAACAACATTTTAGATATTCGCTATTCCGCAAAATTCGCTTCTTTAAAACTCGCATTTTCGGACTTATTGCTATAGCAAACTATAGTGCACGGACGGATATCTCGTGGACCATATAGGTACCATTCTGCTCTCAATATTAAATGAAATTTTAATAGATTGTCTACATTCCAACCGCAGCTATGTATGACCTAAAATCAACCATTAATGCCAACGCAAAGTGTTTTTACCTTTGCAATCTGTTTAACATATCCAGAACGAACCTTTCATTCTGCAGCGGAATGTGCGCTGATATGAAACTTCCTGGCAGATTAAATTTTTTTTTTAAGGGTCGGAATGAAAATATTGACAGTGGGCGCATTTGGGCATTGATATTAAGCAATGGCGACAAGTGGCAAGTGACGATCCCGCGTCACAACTTCACTTCTGCCGGTACCCTCGCCTCCTACTTTCCAAACCCCGCTGCAGAGTTTCATTCTGAAAACATCCCTTAGGCTGCGCCTAAGCCATGTCTCTACCATATCCTTTCTTCCAGGAGTGCTAGTCTTGCAAGTTTCGCAGGAGAGCTTCTGTGAAGTTTGGAAAGTAGGAGGCGAGGTTGTGGGGCGGCACCGTGGGTCGTGTCGGGATAGCTCAGTCGGTAGAGCGCTTGCCCGCGAAAGGCAAAGGTACTAGGTTCGAGTCCTTGTTTAACATATGTTGCGAAACTAGACCCACCTCGATGTTACATATTTACCATAATGAATAACAAAAATAAAATCACTCCTCTTTGATCGAAGGTATCAGTCTGTAAGATGTATACTTTTTTAACCATATTTTTTGGCCGAGTAGGTTTCTTCTAATCGGATGGCAAGTTTCACAGCGCTTGTACGCCGTCTTTCAGCACAGTATGCACTTTTGCTAGCGAAACAGCATGGGTTTCCGGCTATATCTTGAGAACGGAGAATGATTTTCAAAAACTTAAAACTGCCGTTTCTTTGTAAATGTCTACAGGATATATTGTAAAAATTTTATACAATCTTCCATGCTTGGTTATTTAGATATTTGCGACTGACGGGTGCAAAAACAGCGAAAAATCGTGTTTTATGATATTGTACAAAAGTATGATCAGTTTCATCGGCTGGATATCGGTAACGGATAAAGATATCGAAAAATTTAAAATTATCTTGAGAATACCATCTTAAAAACAGAGGTTAAAATTTAGACAATTTGTAATGAATGGAAGTTATCGAAGTCTCCATCTCCACAATCCGTGATTTTAGTACACAAAAAGCATGGTTTTTCGTGATTTTTAGAGGAACCGCTCATGAAAAAACTGTGTTTTTGTAAGCCGTATAAGGTCAAACATAGAGCACAATTAATGTGCAAAAACCAACCGATATGCTTAATTTGGATGGGTTCCTGGAAGTGCGTAATATTTAAAATTTTGACGCTGTCTACAAAAGTCTTAGTAGCGTCAAGGTGTCTGTGACTGTGAACATGGATTTGCTGCGACTGATGTTGGAGGCTTTGGAAAGCAAAACGATGGAACTACGAAAAGATAAAAGAAGTAGCCAATCAAATATTCCAGACGATGGCTACTTATTAGGGACAGATGTCAAAACATGTTTTGTGTTTGTTGGTGATAAGTCGTACCTTCTGTCACTTACATTGTTAACCTGATAGCCTGATGAAAATTTAATTATAGAGAAAACTGTTTCGAATCCTAGATAGTCAGAGCAAGGAAAAGAATGGCATACACATTATTCATTCTGTACTCTGTAAGTGGAGCATACTGTCAAAAAGTATTGACGCGAAACATGTAACTGCAGATTACTGTGAAAGTAGTCTGAGTACTTCAAAACAGCATTGGTAGACGTGAGTTCAGATAAAAGTCGTGTTCTCCAAGATAACTGTATTAAACAGATAAAGTTTACCTAATTACATACCGAGAGCAGCACTATTCTTTATTACCTCAATAGTTATGAAAATTATGCTCTAAAATAGTGATTTGCCTGTGCATTTGTTTTCCCCGCATATTTCATTTCACGGGCTATCTAAAGTCTACCTGTTGTGATGTTCATTCGTTCAGTGATCCAAAAAGCACGCCGATCCTCCCCCCCCCCCCTCCCCCAGCAACACTACTGGCCATAAAAATTGCTAAACCAAGAAGAAATGCAGATGATAAATGGGTATTCATTGGAGAGATACACTACAACTGACATCTGATTACACTTTCACGCAATTTGGGTGCATAGACCCTGAGAAATAAGTACCTCTGAGCGTAATAACGGCCTTGATACGCATGGGCATTGAGTCAAACAGTGCTTGCATGGCGTATACAGGTACCGATGCCCATGCAGCTTCAACACGATACCAAAGTTCATCAAGAGTAGTGACTGGCGTATTGTGACGAGCCAGTTGCTCGGCCAGACGCTTTCAATTGGTGAGAGATCTGGAGAATGTGCTGGCCAGGGCAGCAGTCGAACATTTTCCGTATCCAGAAAGGACCGTACAGGACATGCAACATGAGGTCGTGCATTATCCTGCTGAAATGTAGGGTTTCGCAAGGATCGAATGAAGGGTAGAGACACGGCTCGTAACACATCTGAAATGTAACGGCCACTGATCGAAGTGCCGTTGATGCGAACAAGAGGTGACCGAGACGTGTAACGGATGGCACTCCATACCATCACGCCGGGTGATACGCCAGTATGGTAATGACGAATACACGCTTCCAATGTGCGTTTACCGCGATGTCGCCAAACACGGATGCGACCATCGTGATGCTGTATACAGAACCTGAATTCATCCGAAAAAATTACGTTTTGCCAGTCGTGCACCCTGGTTCGTCGTTGCAGGCGCGGAAGGAAGGAAGCTCAGGGTTTTATGTCCCGTCGACAGCGTGGTCATTAGAGACAGAGCGCCAGCCGCGGGTGCCGAGGGGACTGAGGCGCTTCAGTCACGGTCTGCACGGCCACTACGGTCGGGGGTTCGAATCCCCCCTCGGGCATGGATATTTGTGCCTTCCTTAGTATAAGGTAGTTCATAAGTAGTTTGTAAGTTTAGGGACTGATGACCCCGTAGTTAAGTCTCTTAAGCTTAACAAACATTTGAAAATTTTGAAGAGACAGAGCTTATGTTCGGATTTTTGGGGAAGGATGCGGAAGAAAATCGGCCGTGCCCTTTGAAAGGTACCATCCCGGCATTTTGCTGCAGTGATTTATGGAAATCACGGAAAACCTACATCTGGATGGCCGGAGGTGGATTTGAACCACCATCATTCCGAATGCGAGTCCAGTGTCTTACCACTGCGCCACGTCGCTCGGTTTGCAGGCGCTCCTGTCTGTGATGCAGCGTCAAGGGTAACCACAGCCACGGTCTCCGAGCTGATAGTCCATACTGCTGCAAACGTCGTCGAACTGTTTGTGCAGATGGTTGTTGTCTTGCAAACGTCCCCATTGTTGACTCAGGGGTCGAGACGTGGCTGCACGATCCGTTACAGCCATGCGGATAAGATGCTTGTCATCCCGACTGCTAGTGATACGAGGCCATTGGGATCCAGCGCGGCGGTCCGTATATCCCTCCTAAGCCCACCGATTCCATATTCTGCTAACAGTCATTGGATCGCCAGCAATGTCGCGATGCGATAAACCGCAATCGTGATAGGCTAAAATCCGACCTTTATCAAAGTCGGAAACGTGATGGTACGCATTTCTCTTCCTTACACGAGGGATCACATCATTTGCATATCAAAAATGTTCAAATGTTTGTTAATCTTATGGGACTTAACTGCGGGGTCATCAGTCCCTAAAGTTACAAACTACTTATGAACTAGCTTATACTAAAGACAGCACAAACATCCATGCCCGAGGGAGGATTCGAACCCCCGATGTCGAGCGGCCTCGTGCATCGCAGCATAGCGCCTCAATGCGCTCGGCCACTCCGCCGCGGCTTTGCATATCACAGCATCTTCTTCCTGACGGTTAAATTTCGTGTCTGTAGCACGTCATCTTCGTGGGCTAGCAGTTTTAATGGCCAGGAGTGTACAATAAATTGTCGGCGCTGATTGTTATTTTCAGTTTGAGCGACGCGTCTGGACTGGAGCCTCACTGCAATGAACTGCGGGCTCAGTGCACGACCAGAGTCCACTGCGTGATCACCGAATGAGCTGCAAGCGTGACTAAAAGCAGCGCGACCTCACGCGTCGTCTGAAGCTTGGCTCGCCGCTACGCTGCGTTTTCTTTCCTGACTAACACGTCGGATGCTCTAGCGTCGGTTATCCGTCTGACCTTTATTTTTACACGGTAAACGAACCAACAAAAGCTGTACTCAGTGCAATGGCTCTACTACAAACTAACATTTTCTGTGAAACCGTCTCATTTCTTCCTCTCCTTTCATTCAGTATGACCATAGCAACCCCAGGGAAGGAGATTCACGTGAGTGATGTGTTAGCAAGTGCTCTCAACATAGTTCCCCATTCATTTCACATCACACGATCCGCAGTGAATCGGGGCTGGGCTTAGTAATAATATGAAATACTGAAAATAGTTTTTGTCCACTCTCGCAATCAGATAAGCTACTGATAATTCGCTGTTTTAGCCTTTCAGCAGTATAAATATTAGACTTCATGTAGCGCATCTGACGTCTTTGCCTCACTATCCGGTACCGGACTCGACGAAGTGACGTTCGCCTGGTTTGGCCACTCGCCGGTGACGACGCCTTCCGTTCCGTTCCGTTCCGTTGACGTCCGCAGTGAATCGGCCATTAGTGGCCGCTTTCTACAGTTCTTGTGAGTCCGCTCCTGGACATTGGCTTGTGCGTCTGTAGAGCCGACGACGGCGCCGTTTCCGTAGCAAGTGCTGCGTGGGGCGCCAACTCTCCGTCTAGACTCGGCGCTAAGTTTCGCCTTTAATATAGGTCATCGGAAAGCCTGGCCTTTAATGTAAATCGTAGGAAAGCCCAGTACTAACGTAATGAGCAGATGTACTGTCAAGTAAAGCTGCAGCAAACCGAATGTATTAGGTACTGAAAATAACGAATAGTTTCCTCGCTCAATGTATAGCATCTTTACTCATCTATTATTTCGTTACACGCATCTATGGATACGATCTCTGTAACGAAAACCAGTATCAAATATGCGTATACAGGAATGCAGCAACGGCCTGTACGGTCCGAATCGTAGGGATGCTACAGGAATGGCGTCGCGGGATGTAATTCGTTACCGCTCTTTTTTCCGGCTGGGCCATCTTTCGGAAGATTTAACACGTTGGCTGCTGCGTGGTCGCCGGCGCGTGTAGCCTGGTACTTTGCCGTGCCGGGGGCGACAAGTGCCGATTTGACCGCCTTCTTTCAAGTACATGTCAGGTTTAAAGTATGTCCATATGTGAAATTAAAATATTTTTATATATAGTCAAAATTGGGAATCTACTTTGAAAAGAACCATTTTTTCAGTTTATTTAGTTGACTGAGGAATTGAGAACATTATTTTCATTTTGCTTATCGGTTGTTTAAAATTTATAATTGGCAGTATCTCCCATTGATAAAAATTTATCTTTCAATTCCACATTAAATAATTTCAAACGTATCGTTTTCTATTTCATCATTAAGCCCGTTTCAAACGGATTCAGGTATAGAAAAATACATGAAAGTACCAAGTACTGGATGCCATACCAGTTTTACGATATCGTCTTTTATGGTCATGTGAAATCGAGCCCGCCGGCCGCGGTGGCCGAGCGGTCTGCGGCGCACCAGTCACGGTCTGCACGGCCGCTACAGGCGGGGGTTCGAATCCCCCCGTCGGGCATGGATGTTTGGGCCGTCCTTAGTATTAGCTAGTTGATAAGTAGTTTGTAAGTGTAGGGACTGATGACCCCGTAGTTAAGTCCCATAAGCTGTACAAACATTTTGAAATGCAGCACGCACCACTCGCCCACGAGGTCCAGGGGGCAGCAGATACATTGTCCAGTGCCGCCTGTTGGAGAAAGTGCGAGCATATGGCGCGTAGAATCAACAGTGCAATTGGCTAACTGTGTCAGTAGCTAACAGAATGTAGCATTTAATGCTCAACTGAGAGAAGTCTTCAGACGTTAAAGTGATTGCAGGCGTATGCGAGGTGAGTGTTATAGGACCGCCGCTTTTCGCAATATACCGGGTGATCAAGAAGTCAGTATAAATTTGAAAACTTAATAAGCCACGCAATAATGTAGATAAAGAGGTAGAAATTGACACACATGCTTGGAATGACATGGGGTTTTATTAGAAAAAAAAGTATTGCTAGACACGTAAAAGATCTCTTGCGCGCGTCGTTTGGTGATGATCGTGTGCTCAGCCGCCACTTTCGTCATGCTTGTCCTCCCAGGTCCCCAGACCTCAGTTTGTGCGATTATTGACTTTGGGGTTACCTGTAGTCGCAACTGTATCTTGATGGACCAACATCTCTAGGGATGCTGAAAGATAACATCCGATGCCAATGCCTCACCATAACTCCGGACATGCTTTACAGTGTTGTTCACAACATTATTCCTCGACTACAGCTACTGTTGAGGAATGATGGTGAACATATTGAGCATTTCCTGTAAAGAACATCTTCTTTCCTTTTTCTTAATTTGTTATGATAATTATTGCTTTTCTGATCAGATGAAGCGCCATCTGTCGGACTTTTTGAACTTTTTTTTTCCAATAAAACCCCATGTCATTCCAAACATGTGTGTCAATTTTTACCTCTCTATCTACATTATTCCGTGATTTATTAAGTTTTCAAATTTATACTCACTTTTTGATCAACCGGTATATAAATGATAACCCAGGTATATATAAAATCACATGTGCCGATTGCGACAATTTTTACCTTGGCCAGACTGGGCGAAATTTCGACACAAAATTTAAAGAACACATTTGAAATACAGAAAACAACCAATCAAATTTTTTTTCTTCACCCAAAAGATCGTCGGCACACAGTTAATACCATTGAACACGCACTTCAGATACTCCATAAAATTCCGAAAGATCCTGTCATGAGCATTGTTAAAGAAATTAAAATCTATATACATATACGAGACCACCCACGAAACGTACTGAATGAGCAAACGGACCTCAAACATCGAAATTATTTAAAAACATTTATTGATATTTCGACGATGAAAAAGTTTAGGCTCAATATCGTATAAATCCCAACGCAAGCTAACAGTTAATTCAACTTTTATGCATATGCATTCCGTGGAAACGTAAACGCAATTTAGGATTATAAAGCAACAAAATCGCGTCCATGTCCTTAGCACTTATAATTTCCTAGCACACAAAATATTTCCAAAGATTACACAAATCCTAATGTTTAAATATGATGTTTACATGCTTTGTAAACATACGACATCGTGGCTGTAATTGTCAAAATACAAAATCAGAATTAAAAGTACCAACTAAATTTGACAGTCTACATACAGACGCCTAGATGTCTTATGTATGTCAGGCCATCTAGACATAACCGTCACCTGAAAATGGCGATGTAAGCCGAACGGGACCATCGTGTTCAAATGAATATTATTAAATAGCAGCGTTTTGGTAAATTATTATATATAAATGAACTCGTAAACAACATCGGCAGTTGTATGAGGATTTTTGAGGATAATGCTCCACTTTATCGAGAAGCTGCAACACTGGAAAAGCGTAGGAGGATGTGCAGTGTGTCGACGTGTGACTTGTGGTGCAGGGAGTGGCAAATGAGCCTCAACACAAACAAGTCTAACGTAGAAAGAAAGGCGCTTCATTATATAAGTACCGGTACCGAACAGCGAAAGAAACAGTGGAAGTAATTACTTGGAAATGGACATAGGTGGTGACTGGAAATAGAAGAACGACGTGAAATTAATCGCGGGTGAGGTAGGTGGCAGACTGAGATTCATTGGAGGAATCCTGTGTGGCCCGTCAAGAAAAGAAGTTGGCTACTGAACTCTGGTTCGTCCAGCGCTGCAGCATTGCTCGTCAGTGTGCCATCCGTACCAGGAAGGGTTAATAGAGGACACAGAGGGCATCCAACGGAGAGCATCTAGTAGGCCAGAAAGCGGCACAGGGGTGACACACTATATGGCGGTGCGGGCTTCTGTCAAGAGTCTCCCACTTCTTCCTGCCTCCTACTGGTATCGCGCGAAAAGACCACAGAAGTAGCGTCCACACGGAAGGCTTTCCGGCAATCGTTTTTGTCGCGAACCATATGCGACTGGCATAGGGGCAAGTTACAATGGGTCGTATGAATAAAAAAGAGCAGATGCTCCAGAGAAGATTCTCAGAGCAAGAGAACGTTCTCTGAGTAAGTTCTCAGTTTGGTATGAATAAAAACTTCGAAGCATAAGCCCTGAGCAGCTAGTTCATTCTCGCTACCTCCCCTCCTTCTTGAGTAAGTTCTCCGCGTGTCATGTCCAGCACAGAACAGCTGCTCAATCGTGTATTCCTTTAAACTGGCCCTATCAGGCAAAGTGTGCATTTTACAAATATGGAGTAGGCATCTACGTGTTCGGGAAGAACTCTACTATGTTTACATATTAGTTTGTTGTGAAGGAGCATATTATTAAGACTACATGTGCACTTTTACGAAAATGTATTCTCCTGACGATACAAAATTTTCGGCACGCGAGAAACTTTTTGTTAATGACGTTAGATTTGTACAATTTGCGATCGAAATTTTAAGAATGCTTCACATATTCAACTGTTTCAACGTGGAATGCTGTCAGAGCTTTCTAACATCAGATACGTGTTGTTAAACATGACACCCAATGGTCTGCTCATGCGATTTTGTTACGAGAAACAGGCTGCTAGGTACGTAATTAATCAGTTATTAATTTTCCTGTTATGTCTATTTACTTCTAACATAACAGAAGTTACGATTACGAAGTCAGAAACGCATCTTAAATAGGCCAGCCGGTTTGGATAGAAACAAATACTTCAATTGGCCTACCTGGTACTGCAGGAATATTTATTTTGTGATAGAATCTGTGAAGTCTTGGGATGCACTTTTATTTGGAACCAACACCATGAGGCCTTACCAATAGACCCTATTTAAAAACACAATATTATTTTGCTACGTAGTTGTTTACAACTGTAAATATACACTCCAAACAAACGGGTAAAACACGCATCTGAATCCACTTGTGTTTCATTTCTATGTCGTTAATGAAAGCATTCCTCTTGCATCATTCTCGTCACTATATAAAATGCTTGAAGTGTCACACTCACGATATTTCTGAAGGAAGCTACTCGTCAACAAAATATTTTTATTTGCATTAACTTTTTAGATCCCCTCGTATTTCTTAAGGACTATGTATTAAGGAACTTGTTTTTGCCGTCTATATAACAAAAATGTTGTCGTTTTTATTATCAACCATAGTAAAACGTAACCTTAGCAGAAGTTACTCAACACGAAGTATGCTAAAGAGCTCACTCCAGAAATCGGAGAACGTTCTCCGGTCGTGAGAAACGTCTCTAGTTTTATTCATAGAAAACTGGAGAATGTTCTCTGCTGTGACCAACTTCCCCCGACCTGTCACGCTGAGAACTTTCTCGGCTGAAGTATATTCTCCGACTCCCTTTGTCCACGCGAACCTGAGTATGTTCTCTGGAATTCAAAGTATAAAGTAGGTACAGGACCGCTAAGAGCTAGCACCGAACCCGGGACAGGAAGCAAGATCGAGCCCCAACTCAAAATATAGCAGTCATTTTTTTAGAAATAAGGTTTTACGTTGTTTTAAAATCGTTTATTTCCGATTGTCGGAAAATTCTTATCATACAGTTGCAGTGGCGTAACGAGGACTTGGCTTTGGGGGGGAGGGGGGGGGAATAGATCTGCTTGATGAGCAAACTTTAGTCAGTTTCCAGACAGACTACCATCTACCACTCCCGTTGAAGATTAATTCACTCCCATTCAATGAAAGCTTATGGTAAAACACCCCAAGTTTCCAATCTTTACCTTTACCAGACTGCTGTTATACAATTTCTTTCTCTCCCTCTCTCTCTCTCTTGTATTTATTTTTTTAAATTTTTTAAAATTTTTTTTAGGGTTCTGGGGGGGTTCTATCCCCCTTATGCCCCCCATAGTTACACTGTACAGTTGTATCCTTTATATGTGGAAGAATAAGTATGTTGGAGAGCCAGTGCCGACTGAAGCAGATTCTACACGAACGGGCCCAGTGCGTGTGGCGTGTGCCGCCATTAACTGAACGCTCACTGTACTTTTCTTTTCGCTTCATCGCCCCAGACGTGTTGATAGTCCATAATGTTAACACATCAAACTTACTCTCTTGCACTCTAAACTGGCATTGGTCAAAAGCTTGTAAAACAAATGACTGCCACTGAAGCGAACACAGTCGTCCAGGTCAGTATAACGCACTTAGTACAGGAATCAAATTGAGCTGCCTCCTTCTTGTACCAAATCAGTGCCCAGGCAAGTTCAATGACCTTGAATTCAGAGTGATATAGACTTTATAGACATATGATGGCATTGTTAAAATTGTTTTGTTTACTGAACTTGCCGTAGCATCTACAACATACGCATTATAAGCTCCTTTATTTACGAAAGCATTTCCCGCTTCAACATATTTCTAATTGATTTTTTTCCCTGCGAGATCAGTCTTTATTTGTCTATTTTAAGGTGAGATTAGCTTTATGTTCGCAAAGAACTCGATATACGGATGAGCTGCTGACCACAAAAAGCGGTGCTCCTTTAGCAACACCACCGAGCAATAGTCACATGACGCTAGAAACAGCGAGCACTATTGCGCTAATACCGTATCGACTACGTATCTGTCACTTTGTAGCGTTCATGCAGTTGGACGACCCGTATAGTGCACAGTGGGACTATATAATACAATATCGCTTACTTCACAATACAGACATTTGTCATCTACAAATAAGTGATAAATGTTCGCGTCTGTGTAGACATTCTGAAACTCAGTAACTTACAAAATGTATTTTACAACAGCCGTCTGATGTTCGCCAGTTCAGTCGTCTCGGCCCTCAAAAGGCCCGGGCTCCCCGCAAGGCCCGCCCCCGGGGATTTTGTCAACCCTGTCCCCCCCCCCCCCCCTCTTCGGCCCTGAGTAGGTTACTCATACGGCCCAATGGCACGCAAAGTACCCTCCGACACACACCGAGACGTGGCTTATGGATGTGCTTGTAGATGTAGATCGTCGGTAACGAAAGTAACGAGTGGCGACACGTCAGTAACGAGTACACTTGTTTTCGTTACTTTGGCAGGTGTCCGGAAGACGAAGTGGAGGAAGATGAGATAGGAGATATGACATTTCGAGAAGAATTTGACAGAGCGCTGCAGGACTTGAGTCGAAACAAGGTCCCTGAAGTAGATGATATTACGTCTGCACTGCTGATTTCGTTAGGAGAGCCACTCGTGAAAAAAAATTGTATCACCTGGTATGCAAGATGTATGAGACAGGGGAAATACCCTCCGACTTCAAGAAGAATATTGTAATTCCAATTCCAAAGAAAACAAGTGCAGAAAAGTGTGAAAATTACAGAACTATCAGTTTAGTAAGTCATGGGTGCAAAATACTATCACGAATTATTTACAGACGAATAGAAAAACTTATGGAATCCGACCTCGGGGAAGATCAGTTTGGATTTAGGAGAAATGTAGGAACACGAGAGGCAGTACTCACATTACGACTTATCTTAGAAGAGAGGCTAAGGAAAGGGAAACCTACGTTTTTAGCGTTTGCCGGTTTGCAGAAAGCTTTTGACAATGTCGACTGGAATACACTCTTCCAAATTCTGAAGGTATCAGGGGTAAAACATAGGAAGCGAAGAGATATATTCAACCTATACAAAAACCAGACAGCGGTTATCACAGTCGAAGTACAAGAAAGGAACACAGAGGTTGGGAAGGGAGTAAGACAGGGTTGTAACCTTTCCCCAATGTTGTTCAATCTGTACATTGAACATGCAGTGAAGGAATGGAATGAGAAATTTGGAGAGGGCATTAAAGTGGAGGGAGAAGAAATAAAAACATTGCGGTTTGCCGATGACCGGAAAAGATCTGAAAGAGCAATTGAATGGGGTGGACAGTGTTTTGAAAGGAAAATATAAGGTGGACATTAATAGGAGTAAAACGAAGGTAATGGAATGTAATGTCATAAAATCAGGCGATGCTGAAGGAATTAGATTAGGTAATGAGACAATAAAAGTAGTAGATGAATTTTGTTATTTGGGTAGCAAGATAACTTCTGATGGCCGAAGTAAAGGAGATATGAAATGCAGAATGGCTATGGGAAGAAAAGCATTTCTGAAGAAGCGAAACTCGTTAACATCCAATATTAATTTAAATGTTAGGAAATCCTTTCTGAAAACATTTGTCTGGCGTGTAGCATTGTAAGGGAGTGAATCGTGGAAGATTAGGAGTTCTGATAAAAAGATGACAGAAGTTTTTGAAATGTGGTACTACAGACGAATGATGAAAATTAGATTGGTAGATCACGTAACTATTGGGGAGGTGCTTAACCAAATCTGGGAGAAAAGGAGTTTCTGGTATATCCTAACTAAGAGAAGGGACAGATTGGTTGGATACATTCTGAGACATCAAGGAATTGTCAACTTAGCAATAGAAGGAAGCGTGTGGGGTAAAAATCGTAGAGGGAGACCGAGGGACGAATATAGCAAGCAGATTCAAAAGGACGTACGAGGCGCGTTTAGAAAGTAAGTTCCGTTTGTTTATATAAAACGAACGGGTACAGATACAGAAGAAATATTGATTGTACAAAAATCTACAACTGTTAAACTACTTTTCTACATAGCTTCCGAAATTTTGTAGGCAATTGTCATAGCATGGCACAAGGTTTTGTGTGCCTTTTTCATAGAATGTTGCCGCCTGTGTATTCAACCATGTGGCAACATGTTTTTCTAGCTCGTCATCATCGTTGAAGTGTTGTCCACAAAGGACTGATTTTAGGTGTAAGAAGAGGATTACTGTCAAAAGATTTTATTGTTTTGTTTTGTTTTTCACGATAATGCTTGACCTCACACACCGAATGTGACCAAACAATTATTACGGAAATTTCAATGGGACCTGTTTGATCATCCTCCATACAGCTCGGACCTCTCTCCTAGCGACTTTCATCTCTTCTTACACCTAAAATCTGTCCTTGGTGGTCAACACTTCAACCATGATAAAGAGCTGTTACCACATGGTTGAATACACAGGCGGCAATCTTCTGTGAAGGATGCATGCAAAAACGTGTGGCACGCTATGACAAGTGCCTACAAAATTTCGGCAGTTATGTGGAAAAGTAGTTTAAGAGTTGTAGAATTTTGTGCAATAAAAATTTCTTGTGTATCTGTGTACAATCTCATTTTATTACCAATCGGAAGTTACTTTCTGGACGCGCCTTGTACATTGTCGTTCGTATTCTCAGATGAAGAGACTTGCACAGGAGCCGGCCGCGGCGGCCGAGGGGACTGAGGCGCTCCAGTCACGGTCTGCACGGCCACTACGGTCGGGGGTTCGAATTCCCCCTCGGGCATGGATATTTGTGCCGTCCTTAGTATTAGCTAGTTCATAAGTAGTTTGTAAGTTTAGAGACTGATGACGCCGTAGTCAAGTCCCATAGACTCTACAAACATTTTAACATTTTTCTTCGGTTTTTGGCCTTGTCTTCCGCAGTTGCATTTATACAATTTTGTATAGGATATGGGACCGTCTTTTGCAACTGTAAATTAGTCTACTTTAGACCAGAAGCGTTTCGCTTTATTTTAAAGCATCTTCAGTGGTCAGGAATTTTTTATGTTTTTGTCTTCATGTGTGGTTTGTAGCACCTTGTCACTTGCAGTCACTGCTTATATTTACACTATTTTACACTTTTTACAGTAACATTTCTGACGAAATTGTTTGAAACATAACCATTTTCTGTGAGCTGTGACAGCAAGTGACAAGGTGCTACAAACCACACATGAAGATAAAAACATTAAAAAAAAATCCTGACCACTGAAGATGCTTTAAAATAAAGCGAAACGCGTCTGGTCTAAAGTAGACTAATTTACAGTTGAAAAAGACGGTCCCATATCCTATACAAAATTTGAACATTTTTTGAATTTGCACAGGGCAGGGTAGCGTGGAGAGCTGCATCGAACCAGTGTGCGGACTGAAGACCACAACAACGGTGACAGGGCCGGCGCAAGGCACGTGCGAAACGTGTGGCCGCACGGGGCGGCACTTTCCGAGGGGCGGCAATTCTGCCGCCAACCTTTATTTTTTTTTATTTTATTTTTTAGGACAAACTCAACATTCATGCCCAAGAGGGGATTCGAAACCAAACCTCGGAGGAAGCGGCTTTGGGAACTGTGGCATGGCGCCTCGACTACCTGCCTGCCGCCCCTGTTGAACAAGGGGAGGGAGGAGGACTGATTTCTTCCTCGCCACTGTGGCAGCGCCGGCGTGTTTACGCCGGAGGAACAGATAAGGGGAAGCAGTCTGGCGTACACGCCAGTATTCTTATGAGTGGAGCGCTGCCAGTCTGTTACGCACCGTGCGTTTACTAACAAGTAATTTTGCAGGAGATAAAATCTAATCTGGAAATTCGAATGCAATGTTTGATACTGCAGTTACATGTTAAGTCTGAAGCAATTTTGCTAAGTCCTTCATTGACAGTTTCCGAGTGTTTCATTCTTCCCGCATTATGGAAAAAAAAAGGTTGACCATTACTACAATCAAACATGTCCAACATCTAAAATGGCTAGAAATATTCCGAATGAGTAAATACGCTGCGAGTAAATTACAAGGGATAAAGACATTGGTAGTAAGCCTGGCATAAGTTGGGTTTCGATGTATTTTTGAACATTTTTGCTTTCTGAGTGATTGTCGAACGTTTTGGTTTTTGAGCTATGAAACACCTGTCTCAACCTGCATGAACAACAAACTCTGCCCGGCACTTTTATTTGACGATACTACTCGCACACTATCACTTTGCCAACATTTATTTACTGAATAATGCGTGTGAAACCACGTTTCATCTAAGTAAACTATTGGTCGCTTTGATTCTGATGAAAACCTGAGAAAGTTTGGTCTTTTAGCAACAATGCCCTCTCGTCCGCACAAAACAAAACGTTAATTTTGACTCGTTGTAAAACGAAAATCCATAGACAGAACATTGCTTCTAAGGGTTTCCTTGCTAGCTTTGAAGCTCATTTCTGCTTTACAAAATTTGTGCAGTTTTCGCAAAGTTCGTATTTCTTTCTACCATAGGAATTGCTGCCTGATAATACATTTTATCCATATCATCGGTCACATAGTTACAGTGAGCGTCTTGCGTCATTTCTTGGGCGCTAGTTTAACCGTAACCTCGCTGTACCTCGTCACGTGACCTAGTTCCTGGCACTACCGCGTCACCACTTCGCCTTTCCAGACGATAGGTATTGTTCATTGTTGCGTTCTCTACAACGAAACTACAAAATTCGTTTCGGTAGATGGCCGAGGGAGTCAAGATTGGTCAGAAGCACTTTCATTGCGTTTCGCAAGAACAGAAGAATTGGTGCGTCCGAATTCCTTGCTACTTGGGATGTAATAGGTAAGTGCTTGTTATATAACGTACAATTAGTATTGCACATGCATGTTACTCATAAGTTAGAAATTTTCTTCTTCCAGATTGCAGAATACGAACATTTATTTTTCTTATGATCTGTTACTTCAAAAATTGGCAAGTCAGCAAATAAGCACGCGTCGTCTCAATGGCTAGAATGAAAATAAAGCGCAGAAAAGTGACGTGATACGGCGATGACTAATATGTTGCTCCTTATTTCACAATCAGAAACGAAAGAACTGACACCTAGATGTCGAGTGTCAGTTCTATGAAATGAACAACCGCTGTGCAGTGAGTTAACATATTTCGACTAGTATTAGTATCCGTCGATGCCCGCGTGTATATTTATTGCATTATTATGTTACTCCATCTCATTCTTCCTCTCTCCATTGTCTTCCGCCCCACTCTTTGACCGTTTCACCTGCGTCTGTAGTGAAATTCGCTTTTAATTATATTTCACGCGACTCAATTCCTATGATTTCATCTCCTGAACAGTGTATCCTACAGTAATATAAGTTTTCACACACTTTTGAATATTTTTGTAAATTCACAAAGCTTATTAAAATTAGGTAGATTTCCTCAATCAGGTTTGATTCTATTTTTGAGCTGGTGCCCAGCGACTGTTTTGTACAAATTTGTAGACAATGTCATCAATCAGCCGCAATTTTTACTTTTATTTTCCAGATCTACATAGATTTCGGTCACAGTATGGTTATTCTGAATGCTTTGGAGTTATGTTTACATCTATACCGTCATGCTGAACGTAACTGTAAACATGACGGTTAGATGGAAGCGCATATTAAAAACTTTTTGAGACTGGCAACTCATTGGCCGAAACCTAGGTAGATCTGAAAAGTAAAAACAAAAATTGCGATTGATTGCTGGCATTTCCTACAAATTTATTTAAATAAAAATCCACAAACGTTTTGAAAAAAGAAAAAATGGGGGAGGGGGGCGGCAATTTAGCAGCTCGCACGGGGCGGCATTTGGGCTTGCGCCGGCCCTGAACGGTGAAGTAACCGCGTGCGGCTGTGGCTGCGTCGGTGCGTGGCTGCGCGCGGCGTGACTCAGGTCGGCTTGGCGCCAAATTCCGGCGCATGCGCACACGCGGCGCGGCGGCGCTGACTCACTGGCTGGGGATGCCCTCCGCCGCCCACCGCTACCTGCCTGCTGCCTGCCGCGGCTGCTGCGGTGACTCACGCGGCCCCACACCACACCACACCACTACATAAACACAATGGTCCCGGCCACCTGCGCGCTCTCCACGCGGCGTCCACACACCTGTTCTCCCCAGCCGAGCCGACTGCTCTCAGCACCGCAGAACGCAGGTAGCCCACCTTTCTGGCGGCCGACCCACGCTATTCAAAGTCCGTCTGCCCCTTCGACCATAGATACTGGTAGACTGGTCACGGCAACGTATTCATGGCACCAACATCTCTGCAGCTAAACCATTATTTTGCCAACAGTCACGTGGAAATGTACAGATGTGATATAGCTTTGCCTAGGATAATACAGAGCTTTTTGAGAAGGCAAGTAACATTAAGTTCCAAATGAAAGTATTATTAGTTTAAAATAATGACATTTCTTGAAAACTGTCTCTTTGTTTATTATATCCGGCTAATGTTTGCCGACAGTCACGTGGTCATATATTTGAACCACGCTATATGTATAGCCGCTCCGGTTTTTGGCCGGTCTGTTAGTATCTATGGTCGAAGGTCTGCCCGCGGGCCGCACTGCTGCCAACAGTTGGTCCGTCCGCACACGGGTCGACTGTTTTGCAACTCCAGTTTGGAACCGGTTGCACGGCTGCCACAATCGCAACGAGTTTGCAACCGAGCTGAAACCGTCGTCCGCACACGAGC
Organism: Locusta migratoria; assembly: GCA_026315105.1. Classification (NCBI taxonomy): domain Eukaryota; kingdom Metazoa; phylum Arthropoda; class Insecta; order Orthoptera; family Acrididae; genus Locusta; species Locusta migratoria. Next base: position 556,554,217 of record CM048747.1, on the reverse strand, counting down.
GCAACTGATCTACATCTACATCTACAACCATACTCCGCAAGCCACCCGATGGTGTGTGGCGGAGGATACCTCGAGTACCACTATCGATTTTCCCTCCTATTCCAGTCACGTATTGTTCGCGGAAAGAAGGATTGTCGGTATGCCTTTGTGTGGGCTTTAATCTCTCTGATTTTATCCTCACGATCTCTTCGCGAGATATACGTAGGAGGGAGCAATATACTGCTAGACTCCTCGGTAAAGGTATGTTCTCGAAACTTCGACAAAAGCCCGTACCGAGCGACAGAGCGCCTCTCCTGCAGAGTCTTCCACTGGAGTTTATAGATAATCTCCATAACGCTTTTACGATTACCAAATTATCCTGTAACGAAGCGCGCTGCTCTCCGTTGGATCTTCTCCACTTCCTCTATCAATCCCACCTGGTACGGATCCCACACCGGTGAGCAGTATTCGAGCTGTGGGCGAACACGTGTACTGTAACCTACTTCCTTTGTTTTCGGACTGCAGTTCCTTAGTATTCTTCCAATGAATCTAAGTCTCGCATCTGCTTTACCGACGATTGATTTTATATGGTCGTTCCATTTTAAATCCCTCCCAATGACTACTCCCAGATACTTTATGGAATTAACTGCTTCCCGTTTCTGCCCTGCTATAGTGTAGCTAAATGATAAAGGATCTTTCTTTCTGTGTATTCGCAGCACATTACACTTGTCTACATTGAGATTTAATTGCCATTCCCTGCACCATGCGTCAATTCGACGCAGTTCCTCCTGCATCTCAATACAATTTTCCATCCGATGTTATCCGCAAGGTCATTTATATATATCGTGAACAGCAACGGACCCACGACACTCCCCTGTGGCACACCTGGCATAACTCCTACTTCGGAAGACTTCTCTCCATTGTGAATGACCTGCTGCTTTCTGTTATCTAGGAATTCCTCAATCTAATCACACAATTCGTCTGATAGACCATATGCTCTTACTTTGTTCATTAAACGTTTGTGGGGAACTGTATCAAACGCCTTGCGGAAGTCGAGAAACACAGCATCTACCTGAGAACCCGTGTCTATGGCCCTCTGAGTCTCGTGGACGAATAGCGCGAGCTGGGTTTCACACGAACGCCTTTTTCGAAACACATGCTGATTCCTACAGAGCAGATTCCTAGTCTCGAGAAATGTCATTATATTCGAACATAAAACATGTTACAAAATTCTACAACTGACCGACGTTAGAGACATAGGCCTATAGTTCTGCACATCTCTTCGAGGACTCTTCTTGAAAACGGGGATGACCTGCGCCATTTTCCAATCTTTGGGAACGCTATGCTCTTCTAGAGACCTACGATACATCACTGCGATTCGCGATCGATCGGTGATCTCTGCCCGCACAGGTTGTAAACACGACAGTATTTGGCGATATGGCGAGCAGTAGTAGTTCTAAAAAATGTCCAAATGTTTGTAGAGCTTATGGGACTTGACTATGGGGTCATCAGTCCCTAAACGTATGAACTACCTTATACTAAGGACGGCACAAATATCCGTGCCCGAGTGGGGAGTCGAACCCCCGACCGTAGTGACCTTGCAGGCCGTGACTGGCGCGCCGCAGATCGCTCGGCCACCGCGGCCGGGAGTAGTAGTTCCGATAAAGATATGATTGCTTATTATCAATATCGCCGATTACGAAGAACAGGAACAAGGCAGTGTTGGTGTCATCCTTATATGCAGATAAATATCAAGTCCAGGCTGTTTATAGCAGCCGAATAATTGAATGAAACTGACAGAAATTTTATAGCATTCTATAGAATTTCAAAAGGTACTGTGTTGGAACAGCCGATTCTTCCTTCAGATTATAACGGGATTGTGTATTTCTTCAGTTTGATTTAATCGGACTTCGACCCTGGCCATTCCACTACACTCCTATTAATAAAAATCTTCATTCATAGGAAAAAAGTCTTTTAAACATTTGCTGCTAGGTTCTTGTGCAAGATAATAGAAAAAAAATCTGTAAAAGTTCAAAATCTGTTACACACTTTCGTTGAATATTCTTAAAAAAAATAAATAAATAAAATGTTGTTGAAGATTTCCTAAGATAATCTTTTACTGTGGCAGATGTTGCTTACTGAATCAGTCGTAAAATATATCGATTCATAAAACTTGATCTCACTTTTTTCCAGTTAGTAAAATTACTGCTGAGCAGTGGCGGCTACTCCTTAAGGACTCTGGGGCGGCGCCCTCCCAAAAATATCCAACACGGAATACGTACCAATCGTTAATCACAAATCGACTCGAATAATTTTCGTGTGGCAGCAGCCCCTGTAAATAAATGATAAATGTTTTTAGATTAGGTAGTCTACCAGCCAGGCTCACCGAATGTTTTCGGAATGGACTGACTGTCGGACTCCAAGCGATCCGTCCGCGCAGTGTAAAGGCTGGCAACGGGCGCTTGGGGTGAGTGGGGGTACTGGGGGTTGGGTGGGGGTAGTGTGCTGAACTAGGCCGCTTCGGACGGCGTCCGCGCCAAGGGCGCCAAATATAAAGGCGCACCGCCACCGGTCAGGCAGTTTGTAGCAGGTGCAGTGCGTCTGATACTAGTGTCGTTGTTGTGAAGGCGCGTGATATTGCCTGTTTTTCTAATTTCCTATTTAGAATGAATAATATAAATAGCGTAAACTAAATTTTATCATTTGGTCGTGAAAAACTGACTTTTGAGGGAAAGTTGGAATTAAAAAGGTTACGACCACCGAGACCTGATTTGAACATTGTACAGACGCAAATTCGAGCAAAAGCAGTAGTAGTTTCACTGGGAAATTTAATCCTCCTTTATATAAACATGCAGACTGGCTTTTTGGATGTGAAATAAGAAATGCTTTCTTCTGCCAGACGCGTCTGGTAATGAATGTTGCGGAACAGCCTTGTACCACAGATGGGATAACAGACATTAAACATTTAGCTGATAAAGTTAAAAAAACAAATTAAGTGCACTTCAAACAAACAGTAACATCGAATTCGTTATGCTTAGAAAAATCGATATTAGATGTCAGCTGGATACAGCTTATAGACTGAGGATTAAGAAGTTTAATGAAGATGTTTCTAAGAATCGTTACATCCTTAGCAAGTTGATCGACTGTATCAAGTTCTGTGGGAAATTTGAACTTGCACTAAGGGGACATGACGAAACAGATGCTTCAGATAATCATGGTACTTTTCGGGGTTTGGTCAATCTCATGGCAGAACTGGATTCCACGTTGAAGGGACATATTGAAATAACCAATAATCGTGTTTTTTTTTCTTTCTTTTTTTTTGGGGGGGGGGGGCATTCCAAAACAATTTATAAAGAACTACTGAACTCTATATATACTGTGTGCCATCAGTTAATTTCCAAAGAAATGTCAGAAACAGATTATATCGCTATTGACGTTGAAAATTAATGCTATATTCTACCTGTTCAAGAAATGTTCTGAAGGGACAAAACATCATGTACAATTGAAGGGGCATGCCGCCCCTCCTAATAAACAGCCCACCAGCCGCCACTGCTGCTGAGTCCCTACACTGGTATAAAATCGGAGAAATTCTGTTATAAGTTAAAAAATATAAATTCAGTTCAATATGTAAATATCTTCTCTTCTTATTCAGTGGAATAATTATCTTTCACACAATGGTTCTGGAAGTAAAAGTTTACGTTTTATTTCGTAAGTTATAAGTCCACGTAATACATGACATACAATCAGAAGTTGCTCGTAAGGAGTCAACATCAAAACTGGAACTGTTTTCTAACATAAAACATGAACAGACTTTTTATTACAATACATATTACAGTTTTTCTTGTTTATATGATTGTGACGGTTGGCAACGGAGGTACACCAACAAGATCTTCTCTGAGCGTGTGGCTGTCGATCCGCGACGATTGGTTGCCAGCTACATCATCTTTGCCTTCAGCAGAGAAGATGCTATTTTCGTAGGTTGCTCCATTGTCACCGCACATGAAACATAAAAAACAACACATATTTCCTTTGAGAATGAAATACAACCTATCAAGACTAAACATTATTAACAACAACATATATAAACATGTTCTTTTACCTGCGAAACTGGTCTGACGCAAAGGTAGTAGCAGGGGGTAATATTTCGTCCCACTACAGTACTTATCCGGAACGTGTAAGGATGGTTGCTCCTTCTATAAAGAAAATGGACAGTAACATGAGGGAATATGTAACCCTAGAAGAAAGAATATTAAAAACTCGTAGACAACCTTTCGTTATTATTAATTTATAATAGATTTCAAATACTGTGTCTCAGCGGGTTTAAGAACGTGGGCGAAACTGGTGTAAAATTGCTCTGTCTCAGATGGTACTGATAACTGAGGCAATGCTGTGTTCAGTACTGCTTCCAATGCAGGGGAAAATCTAGTGTTACAATGCTCACATCGATGTGAATATGAAATGAAAGTGATTGACCCAACCGAATATGGTGACAGCACTGTCACATACGTTGGAGTACTTATTTCAGCAATAAGGCTAAAAACTTTGCGTTTGAACATTTTAATTTGACAATCAGTTCTTAAAAATCTGGTAAAAAGCCAAATAACAACATTTTCATAGCCTCTTTCCTGTCAATGTCTTTCGCTGTATCTTTCTGACTTCCCAGTCCTTTTTTTTTTTTTTTTTTTTTTTTTTTTTCTGCACCCTGGCATGCGTTTGACGCCGATCTGTTTATCTCCAGCATAGTGTCAATGGATGTTGTAACGCAACTATCTTTTACAAATAAATAAATAAAGAAAATAAACAAGTATATAACTCTACATATCTGACGTGTTTGTAGAGAATTTCATGCTTCTCCACCTGTCCAACGAATTTTATATTCACTTCTTGGTCGCTCATTTCCCCTCCAAAGAGAAAACAACAGTCGATGAAAATATTGACCACGCAATCATGCAACTGCAACTGTTTTGCGGCCGACTAGGACGGTTGCACGGGACTGGTTGCAGACGGATTTCAAATCGGTTTTGTTTTGGTCGACCTGTGTGGAGACTCCCATTCTTCAACACGTGCGGGGTCGCACATCGGTTGCAGGCTCGACCGGTTGCAGAGTCGCGTCGCAAAACGGTTGCCCCGTGTGCGGACGCCCTTAAAGTGAGCTCCCCACCAGTTTCAAGTGCACAACCACTAGAAAACCACTAACAACATTCTCCTACTCTCATAATCCCAAAAAATTCCACTAAATATTTTTTTTTAAGTATTATAAAAGAAAACATTAAGTTCTTATAGAACTGATAGTTATTTAAATGAATTCGTCTTCTCAAGAAGAATCACGTTTGTCGTTGGTTTCTGATAGGTACGATTCCTTCGTACCGATTTGTTTTACAACGTTTGTTGGAATATCATAATCATTGCAGCATTTTTCTGCCATCCACAAACCACAGCGTATTCTTCATATAGCATTTAAAATATGTAACGTCATTCTTTTCGATGGTAAGGCATCGACTAAAACAGAGGTGATATCCGGCGTTCCATAGGGTAGTGTTATTGGTCCTCTGCTGTTCCTTATTTACATAAACGATTTAGGGAAAAATCTAAGTAGCTCTCTTAGGTTGTTTGCAGATGACGCCGTCATTTACCGTCTAGTAAAATCATCTGAATATCAAAACCAACTGCAGAACGATCTGAATAAGATATCACTATGGTGTAAAAATTGGCAATTGACTCTAAATAATAAGAAGTCTGGATTCGTCCACATGAGTACCAAAAGAAATCCGTTAAACTTGGTTTACAATGTAAATCAATCAAAAGTGAAGGCCGTAAACTCCAGAAAATATTCAGACTTAAACTGGAAAGAACACATAGATAATGTCGTGCGAAAGGCGAACCAGAGACTGCGTTTTATTAGCAGAAGCCTTAAAAGATGCCACAGAACTACTAAAGAAACTGCATACACTACGCTTGTCCGTGCTTTTTTGGAGTATTGCTGCCCAGTGTGGGATCCTTATCAGGTGGGTTTGACGGAGGACATCGAAAGAGTCCAAAGAAGGGCAGCTCATTTCGTATTGTCACGATACAGGGGAGACAGCGTCACAGAAATGATACAAGATCTGGGATGGAAATGATCATAACGGCGTTTATCGCTGCGGCATGGGCTACTTACGAAACTCCAATCGCCAACATTCTCCTCCGAATGCGGAAATATATTGTTGACTCCCACTTACATAGGTAGAAATTATTATCAGAATAAAATAAAATACGAGAAATCAGAGCTCGAACGGAGAGATTCAGGTGTTCTTTGTTCCCGCGCGATATTCTAGAATGGAATGGGAGATAAATAGTATAACGGTGGTTCGATGAACCCTCTGCCAGGCACTTAAATGTGATTTGCAGAGTATCCCATGTAGATGTAGATTTCTCTGCTTGTTTTTTATTACATTCATACTGCTAAATAATGTCTCAACATCGGCATTGGAATGAGGCAGTATTGACAGGGCAATCGCTAAAATCGCTAATTCCTCAAATCTGAATTCCCCTTGAGCATCTTTAAAATGCAGTACTTCATGCTAAAAAAATTTCTGTATCTTTGGTCTCATTCAATCTCAACAAATGAATATGTCGCCGATCATAGAATGGAGGCTTTCACGGCAGGTACTGCCAGTACGCCGCTTTACCTCCGAGGATGCCTTCCGCAGACGAGGGCGAAACGTCAGGGGAAAGTTTTATGGACCACGGCATCTCAGCCCGGAAGCTTTAAGTAATGAATATGTCGCCATTGATCATCCACTCTTGCTATAAATTCTGTACTTTTATTGAACTGACCCATCATATCAATCAGATTTTCTTTGTTGTGATTCAGTGCTTATTCAACACTTATTCTCCACATTTTTTTCACCAACCACAAATTTTCTGGTAACCTGTTTTCTGTTTCTTGAATCAGACTTACTACAAATGTTTTGTACCGAATACGCAACATTTATTCCTCTTCCCGTGTTTATCATTTTTCTCTCATTTCAAGCAACTGCTTTTCAAACCGGAATCCCAGGTAACACCTTCCACCCAAGAAATCACGAATGTTTTGAGTAAAAATATGAATTTGATTTTCAGGAAAGGTAACGTTGCTGACAAGCATATCTATCAAGTTGGGCAACTCATCAAAGAGTTTGTGACAATGGAATAAGTCATCACCCGTTGTTTGAAACTGGTTGCTGCGTTCCCTGAACCTGCGTGAAACGCCTTCCCTCGTGAAATAGACCAGCTGCTACTAAATACTCTAAATACTGTACTTTTACAGGGAATCCCGTATGTAAACTGTGGAGTGTGATGGTTCGTTTGACGTCATATTGTAATGTATCACTGTCGTCTTCCGAGTAAAAGTAAAATATTTCGAAACAAATAGCGTAGTGGTTTTAGATCGCATTTTCAGTAATTGAAATTGAATTCTTCTAAACTATTATAAAATTTACCAGGCACTAGAAGCCATATTTCACCACTAAAGGGAGAGTAGAAACCACCTGTTTTAGTGGAAAATCCACTAAGTTGACAGCACTGATTACGGCGCAGCCACGGGGGGAGGGCTAAAACCCAAGGATTATTTAAATGTTATTATTTTTTATTGTTTTAATATTTATTTTTTAAACAGGTCGGCACCGAAAATTTGAAATAGTACACATGTAATAAATCACAACGTAACTATAATTTGACAAGCACAAGTGGGTCGCCTACGTGATGCCGCCACTGAGAACGTGTGCTGCTGTCACTGTGAGTGGTTATAGAGCCGCCGCGACCAGCTTTGATGCTACCGATATTGTCACTGCTGTGCTGAAGTTACGATCCGATTGTTCATATGTGGCGGCCCGCTGCTTAGCAGATCAGCGGCGCTACCGAGTGGAATCTTGCGAACAACAATAGTGATATTTTAGTTCAATTTTTACAGTTAAGAGTCTCATATTAATTAAACTGTGAAGACCTTCCTCTTTGGCTAGTAACATAGAAGCTGCTTAATTATTTTATGATTTAATTACCTATATACACTCCATTTCCACCACGTTGCTCCTCTTCCACTTTCAAATTAATGCGAGCCTACTCATTTTATTTCTTGTCCAAGTAATTGTTTTCATAGTACAATAGGTTAAACTATAAGAATTGTAAAAATAAGACATATATTAAGAAAATTCAATAGGCTTTATCTTTAAAAAATTAGCTCCCCCCCCCCCCCCCCTCCCAGAAAGAAATGCTGGCTGCGCACTGAATACCAGTCTTCATTTTGCGAACGAAAAACCTAAAAATCTTGGTCTATAAAAGTGAACAGCTGTGCATTAGTCTACTAAAACACACGAATGGTTTCGCCGATTTTAATAGTGGTTTGTATTCATTCATTCCCGTGAACACGAAAAAAATCTTATCTCTCCCATATGCACACACAAAAGAAGGGTTGTACCACCATGATTCAAAAAATGTTCAAATGTTTGTAAAGGTTATGGGACTTAACTACGGGGTCATAAGTCCCTAAAATTACAAACTCCTTGTGAACTACCTTATACTGAAGATGGCACATAAATCCATGCCCGAGGGTGGATTCGAAGCCCCGACAAGGAACGGCCTCGCACCATGATTCGAGTGACTTGGCGACGTTTTATATAAAAACTGAATAAAGATTTTCGATGGTTGGAAATAAAATAATGGTAAAATTGCTGTGAAGACACCATGCAATGGCATCTACTATTGTTGCTGATAGCACACGTTCTTGACATACCTATCTTACATCACCGGCGTGCGTACAATCGAGGGAAACAGTCACTTGTGAGCGAGCGGTGTAACGTAACGGTGTCACTATGTTATCGAAAGAGGAAGAAAGGAGTTGGATCAAGATTGAATGTGCCAGATGTCGTACAGCACAACAATGTCATCAAAGTCTTTAAAAGGCGTGCGGGGAATCGGCACTGCGCTACAGAACAGTGGCACGTTGGGTAAAAGCCGTCAACGAAGGTCGGTAAACTGTGGCAGACGTCCACCGGGCAGGTCGTCCTAGCGTCTCTGGAGAAGAAGTGTATACTGCTGCCGCGTTAGTGGACAGCGATCGACGCCACACGATTCCTGAGCTCGCCCACGAAACAGGATTAGCGCATACGACTGTGATTCGCATCCCGAAGCAAAGCCTGGGCAAGCGAAAAATTGCATCACGATGCATTCCGCATGAAGTGAGGGAAATGCAAAAATGGATGCGTTACGACGCTGCTCAAACGCACTTGGAGCGCGAAGGAGAGGCTTTCTTACACAATATCGTAACACTGGATGAGACATGGGCCATACCGTACAAACAAAAACTCAAACGCCAACCGAATGAATAGCGTCATTATGGGTCGCCACGAAAGTCGAAAGTGCGTCAGAGCCCGAGTATTGTGATCGTCGTGTACGACTGTGACGGTGTTATCCTAACGCATGACGTCCTCCACGGCAGGCCGCCAGTGCACAGTAGTGCTGATCCTTTTGGAGCACCAATGCGTCCAGGTTTGCGAATGAAGCGGCAGCACTTTATGCGCAACCCACCCATCATTCTGCACGACAACGCGCGGGCGCATACAGCGCAAGCTGCGGACGTAAGTCCATGTGACTTTGATTTGATTCTGAAGATGTAACGCTTTTGTATCGGTTGTGGCCACAAAAACAACATTTCAGTTCTCTTTCTTGCTCATCAAAACAGCAACTGAGATATTGAACCTATAAATTCTGAATTTGTGTTCCAGATTGCAGCACACACCAGTACTCCAGTACCCGGCAACACGTCTTCCGGCACCAATGCCTGCCGGTGGCATACTGTCCGCTAGATCATTACGTGACTGTCCCACTCCTCAACGGGGATTCGGCGTCGTCCTCTGAGACTGGTTGGCGGCTCGTCTCGTCCAAAAACAGCCCTCCTCCAATCAGTGGCGTAGCTATGTCACCAAGGGCCCCGGGGCAAAAATGACATTGGGGCCCTCTTTAATCTGAAACTATGCAGAGACAAAACTACTTCATCAAAATGTCTGTAAATCTATCGGACCAAACTGCGTGGTCATCAGTCCGTAGCTTACAAACTACTTAAACTAAGGTAAACTAACCTAAGGACATACACACACACACCCATGCCCCAGGGAGGACTCGAACCTCCAACGGCGAGCAACAGCGCGCTCTGCAGCGAGGCGCCTTAGACCGGTCAGCTACTCCACCGCGGCACTACTTCATCGTCAGCTCCTTACCGCCCACTAGAAGGCTTAATAAGGCAAACCTAAATACTACTAAGTAAATTATTATGTGTCACGCAGCAGGTAATATTTAATATATTAATATCTAATATAAATATGTGTGTGAAAGTTTCTTTGTTTATTACACTTTCACGCAAAAGTTACTGTGCGGATTTGGATGAAAATTTTATAGAGGGATAGAGTTCGACCTGTGTAGGACATACAGATAAAACGACCCCAAACAAGGTGAATGAAGTCGCGGGCAGAAGCTGAGAAAAAATAAATAAAATAAAAATAAAGAAATTAAAAAAAAAAAATTGTTTCAGCAAAAGGAAGTTGCCGGATTGTTGATGAAACACCTTGGATTGAGTCGTGCCCCTACCAGGCTTCATGAGGTATATGTTAGTGCCTGGCCAGGAAAAAAGTAAAATAATGTTTTGGCAATTCTGTATATCAGCCAACCGGTTGTGTAAGTTTTAGGTTCTTGACCTAGTTTTCCTTGCCACTAAGGACAAGTTCATCAGAAAAATAAAATTAAAAAAAAAAAAAAAAAAAAAAAGAAAAAAAAAAAAGAAACCATGCAACACATTACGTCAAAAACATTACGAGCAGGATTGCTCAGCTCGATTACAATAAAAATTAGCATTCTGGCCATACAAATAACACCAGCATGGTGTGAAGAGCAGAATGCTAATTTTTATTTTAATTGACGTTAGCAATCCTGCACGTAAAATTTTGACGTCATGTGTTTCATGTAACTGTTTTTATTCTTCTGATGAAGTTGTCCATAGTGGCAACGAAACCTAGATCAAGAACTTAAAAATTACGCAACCGGTTGGCTGATACAGAAAATTGTTAAAATAATTGGATTACGGTTGCTGTTAATCAGCGATGTTCAGAATTGTAAGTAAAATAACTTACGTCGACATCTTCGTTTATTATCGTCACAGTGGGGTAGAAGGTAGCGTACAGAATTCACAAATCACTGTTGTGACGAAAAACCATTTTTCTCTTCTTCCTGCACGAATTTCAGTGTGGATTGGGAGCTATGATTAAGGAGCACTCCCTTGGGGAAATACACTATGCACAAAGTTGAGTTACCATAATAATGTCTCTCTGTAATAATACATTGTAGAGACTTCATATTCAAATGTGGTCACACCTTGTATTGTCAAACACACTGCTAGTAATTCAGCGCCATTCACTGCTATTTCGCAAACACTAAAATATACAGTAGAACGTCGATTATGCGAAGTAATTGAGGGACGTGGACGTTAGGAAAACCAATTATTCGGCTAATCGAACTGTACAATTATATTTGCCAATAAGAAGTACCGTTCAGTAACTGTATTTATACAGTATTTGGAGGCATGTGATCCTTCACACCGCGCCGAGCGGCAAGCCGCAACACTTCGAACCCGCTGCTGTTGCCATGAGCAGCTCTGACGCTGCCGCTACTTCTGCTTCTACGCCGACCTAAGAGTGCTGATTTGTTGTGCACAGCGATCAGCGGCTTGCCCGGTCAGCAGCGCCACCGATTGTCGTCGCGTGAATGCCCCGTTAGAAGCACCCGGTGGCCCAATGCTGCAACAGTGGGAATCATGGTTTGATGGGAGGGGGAGATGATGATCGGTTTGGAGGGAGAGTTAAAAATAATAACAAATTTGACGCTCCACTGTAACGTTTTTCGAATGTCGCTCACGGAGGCAGAGGGGCCCCTTGTGCTCGGGGGCCCCGGGGCACTGCCCCGCCTAGCCCTACGATAGCTACGCCACTGCCTCCAATGAATCCGACACAGTGCAAGAAGGTTCATCTCTGGAGAACGTGCTGGTCATTCTAAGCTTACGATGTCGTTATCGCGAAGGACCGGATTCACAAGATGTACACGACGAGCATGAGACGAATCCCTCACCGGATTGCTGCCGTTACGGTTTGAGTGCACGTCGGAGAATGTCACCCCCGTACCGAACAACCGCTTCATCCCCTTCCACTATCACCAGTGGCGTACAGTGGCTCGACCTAATGCCACCCCAATAAACCAGGGAGCAACCGCCTTGCTGCACTCGCTGGATGGTGTGTGTAAGACTGTCAGACCCATCAGGCTGGCTTCAGAAACGCCTCTGACGACTGTCTGGTTGAAGGCAGATGGGAGTCTCGTCTGTGAATGTCACCGGATGCCAGTTCCGGTGAGTCCATTAAGCTTGCTGCTGGGCCCATCAGTACCGCCCTGCACGGTGTCAAAGCTGGATGCCAGGAGTGAATTTTCACGTCATTACGTACAGTTTCAGTCTGAAGAGGACGTCCTCTGGATGTACGAATATCATTGTTTAGCTGGAGGGTGTGCCTGTCAGGGTTCCTCCGAGCTGAAGTCCACAAGCAGCGGTTATCAACTGCTGTGGTGGCCTTTACATCTACATCTACATAGGATACTCTGCAAATCACATTTAACTGCCTGGCAGAGGGTTCATCGAACCACCTTTATGCTTTATTCCATTCTCGGATAGTGCACGGGAAGAAAGAACACCTGAATCTCTCAGTTCGAGCTCTGTTTTCTCGTATTTTATTCTGACGATCATTTCTACCTATGTAAGTTGGAGCAAACAATATATTTTTGCACTCGGAGAAGAATGTTGGCGATTGGAGTTCCGTAAGTAGCCCTCACCGCAGCGATAAGCGTCGTTGTGATCAGTCCCATCTCAGATCTTGTATCATTTCTGTGACGCTGTCTCCCCTGTATCGTAATCGGCCGCGGTGGCCGAAGGGACTGAGGCGATCCAGTCACAGTCTGCACGGCCACTACGGTCGGGGGTTCGAATCTCCCCTCGGGCATGGATGTTTGTGCCGTCCTTAGTATTAGCTACATTGGAAGTAGTTTGTACGTTTAGGTACTGATGACCCTGTAGTTAAGTCCCATAAGCTATACAAACATTTGAACATTCCCCTGTTTGTACGCTTTCGAAGTCCTCCGTGAAACCCACCTGATAAGGATCCGTAGCTCTGTTGCATCTTTTAAGGCTTCTGCCAATAAAACGCAGTCTCTGGTTCGCCTTTCTCACGACATTATCTACGAGTTCTTTCCAGTTTAAGTCTGAAGTAATAGTAATTCCTAGATATTTTGTGAAGTTTACGGTCTTCACTTTTGATTAATTTATCTTGTAAACAACGTTTAACGGATTTCTTTTGGTACTCATGTGGACGACTTAACACTTCTCATTACATAGAGTCAATTGCCAATTTTTACAACATAGTGATATCTTATTCAGAGCGTTCTGCAGTTGGTTTTGATCTTCAGATGATTTTGCTAGACGGTAAATGACGGCGTCAAATGCAAACAACCTAAGAGAGCTACTTAAATTATCCCCTACATCGTTTATGTAAATAAGGAACAGCAGAGGACCAGTAGCACTACCCTGTGGAACGCCCCATATCACCTCCGTTTTAGTCGATGCTTTACCATAGATTAGTACGAACTGTGTCCTCTCTGACAGGAAATCTCCTACCCAGTCGAAAATTTGGGGTGATATACCATAACCATGCAATTTGATTAAAAGCCGTTTGTGAGGTACGGTGACAAAAACCTTCTGGAAATCAAGAAATACGGAATCGATTTGCGGACCCTTGATGATAGCACCCATCACTTCGTGTGAATAAAGAACTAGTTGCCGGCCGCGGTGGCCGAGGTGACTGAGGCGCTCCAGTCACGGTCAGCACGGCCACTACGGTCGGGGGTTCGAATCCCCCCTCGGGCATGGGTATTTGTGCCTTCCTAGTTCGTAAGTAGTTCATAAGTAGTTTGTAAGTTTAGGGACTGATGACCCCGTAGTTAAGTCCCATAAGCTTGACAAACATTTGAACATTTTGAAAGAACTAGTTGTGTTTCGCATGAACGATATTTTCTAAATCCGTGTTGACCTTGAATCAGTAGATCATTCTGTTCGAGATAATTCATAATATTTGAACACAGGATATGTTCCAAAACCCTGCTGCAAATTGACGTCAATGAAATAGGCCAGTAGTTTAGTGGGTTACTCCTACTGCCTTTCTTGAATACAGGTGTGACCTGTGCGACTTTCCAATCTTTTGTTACAGATCCTTCTTTGAGCGAGCGGTTCTATATGGCTGTTAAGTAAGGAGGTATCTCTTCAGCATAATCAAACAGAAGTCTAATGGGTATACAGTCCGGACCAGAAGACTTGTTCTTGTTAAGTGATTTAAGTAGCTTCACTACTCTGCCGATATCTACTTCAACGTTACTCATTTTGGCCTCTGTTTGTAATTCGTAATCTCGAATATTGGTTTCGTCTTCTTTGGTGAATTAGTTTCGAAAAGCTGTGTTTAGTAACTCTGCTTTAGTAGCGCTATCATCGGCAGAATCGCCATTACTATCACGTAGTGAGGACATTGTGTTTTGCCTCTAGTATATTTAACATATACTGTGTTTTTAGTCAAATTTTGACAAAGAGTTTCGTGTGAAAAATATTGTAGGCATCTCGCATTGAAGTCCACGCTAAATTTCAAGCTTCTGTGTAAGATCGCCAATCCTGGGGATTTTGTATTCGTTTACATTTAGTATGCCTTTTTCGTTGTTTTTGCAAGTGTCCTGACCTGTTTTTTGTACTAAGGGGGAATGATCTCCTCCTTTTATTAATTTATTTGGCATAAAACTGTCAGTTGCTGTCCATACATGTTTGTATTGGAGGCACATTTGGGCTACACTTACGTTTAGTGTTTGGAATGAATGGAAACTTTCAAGAAGCATTGTATTGTGTTTCTATCTGCTTTCCTGGGCAAATATACTTTTCTTCTTTGTTTGGTAACTTTGGGACTTTCGATATTCAATCTTTCTACGACACTAATACCTGTATCTGTATTGATCCTCGTTATGAGCTCAGGATTATTTGTTGCTAAGAAATCACATGTGTTTTGACATCCATTTAACTTTCTAATTGGCTCATGAACTAATTGTTTGAAGTAACTCTCAGAGAATGCGTTGAGTACAATTTCGCGGCCGGCCGAGGTGGCCGAGCCGTCTGCGGCGCGCCAGTCACTTTCTGCACGGCCACTACGGACGGGGGTTCGAATCTCCCCTCGGGCATGGATATTTGTGCCGTCCTTAGTATTAGCTAGTTCATAAGTAGTTCGTAAGTTTAGGGACCGATGACCCAAGAGTTAAGTCCCATAAGCTCTACAAACATTATTATTATTATTATTATTATTTTACAATTTCGCGCGATGTTTTATGCGTACCTCGTGTTTTGAAAATATCATTACGCCAAAAGATTGAGGGTAAATTAAATCCACCGCCTGTTATTATTGTGTGAGTCGGGTACGCGTTTTCTCTGAACCTTTCTGCTATCGTATCGTCAGAGTCGGGGCGTCGGTAAAAGGAACCAATTATTAACTTTTTAGGATTTTCGAATGCAACCTCTACCCATAATAACTCACAGGAACTATCAACTTCAACTTCACTACACGATAGACTACTTTTGTCAGGGACAAACACGCCTCCACCTATTTTGTTTAACCTATCTTTTCTGAACACAATTATATCTTTTCCAAAAACTTCTGCTGAACTTTCCAAACTTTCAAAAATGTTCAAATGTTTGTAGAGCTTATGGGACTTAACTACGCGGTCATCAGTCCCTAAACTTACAAACTACTTATGAACTAGCTAACACTAAGGACGGCACAAATATCCATGCCCGAGGGCGGATTCGAACCCCCAACCACAGTGGCCGTGCAGGCTGTGACTGGCGCGCCGCAGATTCCTCGGCCACCGCGGCCAAGCGAACTTTCTCTACCTATAATGATGTGTGTTTCGGTGTTTTTTATTAACGCTTGGAGTTACAATTTACAATTGTTATACCGATAGTTCCTAAATCTATATTTCTCCTGTGATCGACCTGCACCCTTTGAGACAGCCCATTTAGTGTTTGCCTTAAGTCATCTACCCTAAAAATCCTGCCAGTCCACGCCACACAGCCCCCGCTATCCGTCCTCAGTATAGTGGAATACTGACCTATTCAGCGTAACCTGGAACCCCACCACCGGATTTACAGATTTTTATTTTTGCAACTGATAAAGGTCGCATCGTTAGGTTATCCTCCCAGATGTTCTCTACGTTCAGTTTTTCGAAAGCAGCTTTCCCTTGCAATGATCCTGTTTTCGGTGTAAGCACACCCACACCTATTATCGCGTAACCGTTGGAGACAGGGGCAGCCGACCCTTCGGAGCAGGTAGAAGCGTGGCAAGTGTCCGGCAGGTCTAGTGTCCGGACACCGCCTCTTCCTCCACTCCCTCACTGTCATCCTTGCCACAATTTACATCCGTGGCCATGAACCCCTCCCACATGACTTCCTCTCCCATGATGACCGTTCCTTTCGACCTGTGTGGTTGCCGCGGACCTCGACCTTTCTCCCCGTTCTGCCGCCGAGCTCCGGCGGTGGCGTCAGTTGCTCGCCCAGCTCTGTGGCGACACCGCTCCCCTCCCGCAACCCACTCGCCCGGAGAGCAACACCACCCCCTATGTGGTCCTGGCCTCTCCTAACCTCCTACGCTACCTGCCGGCGGAAGTCCTCGACCGCATCGGCAGTGACCACTCATCCGTACTCCTCACCCTAGACCCTCGCGGCCCTTAGGCTCGCGCTCCCCATGCCGAGACCCTCCTAACGTACACCACCAATACGCTCGCGCTGACTGGGATGCCTACCGTCGTTCCATAGACACCTTGGTCGCCAGCCACCCCTTACCCGTTCACATTCCCGCCGACATTAACCATGCTGCTTCCTTCCTACACCAGACCGTTCCTGACACCGTCCACTCTAAAAGTAGGCCACTGTACGAAATAAAAGCTTAATTCTCGGAGGAGGTATCCAAATAACAGTTTACACTTATAAAGAAGCTTAAGTTTAGTAGTGAAATTAGCAAAAGGTCCGTGTGAGCTACCGGCTACTCTCTGCTGTAAAAACCATGTTCCCTGGCCTAAATTGAGAAATGACTTGGTTGAAATTACACTAATAACAGGAACTTGATGATACAGTTGCCAATATACGTAGCAGCTCACACGAAATTACACACAGGCATTACTAAACAAGCCACCACAATTAAAGTTATTTCCTACAGGTGGCTAAAGAAAAACATTTATGGCGCAACGGAACTTAAACATAAAATATTTGCATCTGAGCTTGTTCTCAGCAATGGTGAAGAACAAGATTAAATAAAAAAGGAGGAAGGTGCTTGAAAACTACAATTTATTACCAAGCCAAAATTATAAAGAACTTAACTTTTTTATTTAGGTTGAACACAAGCAAAATGGGGAGCCAATTTTGTTAATACAATAAAAAACATCCCAATTACAGGAACTAATACTGACGATGCCCAGCATTGAAATTAACATAAATTACGCAGAACTTAACGCTACTGGTGGGAGGATTTACAAACAAGACTCACTCGCTCACACACACGCAATGCAACAGCGAAAGTCACCAAAATCAGCGTGCTGAAACGAGGCAGAAGCAGGCGCCGCTATCGTAGACGAAATTGAGCAAACCCGGAGGTACCACAGAACACAATTTACAATAAAACTGCGAAAATGGCTCTGGTCTGTCGTGCCTGATTTGAGATGGTGTGTCAGTATAGCGAAGTTAAGTTGCATTTAGATCAGACCACAAGCAAACACGCTAACGGCGACACACGGCTACATTATATGATCGCACTCTACTGAAGGTGAAGTGGTTAAAAATAGGATTCATCACACAAAATCACGGTTGACTCTTAAGTTGCAATGTGAGAGTAAACTATCTAGGCACTGGTTTTATGAGAAGTAGCGTGAATTCAGGTGACTAACTGCAACCCCCTGAAGGCGCAGTTCGGACCCACGTGGTTCCAAAAACCGATAAAAATGTATAAATTCAATTTCTGAAAAATAAAGAAGATCAACTACGGCATGCAACCCATAGAAATGTTTAGAATTACAAAAGGAAACGAATGAAATGCAGCTACACGCGATAGGGAGCGATTACAGTGACGGATGAAGTCCAGTCTCAAAAGCAGAAAATGAAATAAATTACAAATGTGGGAAAATGAGAATAAAAACTACGGCATGCAACCATTAGAAATACATAGATTTTCATAAAGAAGCTATTGAAGGAGGTCGTACAAGGTTCGGAGAGAATTATTGAAAATACTGAGTGCATACTATAAGTTCAGAGAAGAAGCAGCAATATTAAATTAGGCAGGGAGAGAAGTTCACGAAAGGTTAGTGGAAATCAGGATACATGCATAGTTATTTGCCTGATGGGCATAGAACAAACAATAGTCGAACCTGAAGGCTTTGTTCTAATAAACAACTACATCTCACTCACGGAAGGAAAACGATTAGAATAATTTTATATGTATTGTACAAAAATGAACATATCGTCTGTTAGAAATCGGGCTCCATAGAACTAGAAAGAATTTATACAGAGTTCATACACCGCCACATAATCACAAAAGGTTTGAATATACCAGGCCGTTATCAAACTGCAACTAGTAACACATACACCGTGTTTATCTGTCGGAAATCACTGGATTGAAACACTATAGCACATTTCCACGCACGATCGGAAGGAATATTCCAAAAAATTAATCTAATTTCAAGACTCTAAGTTAAACATGCTAGACAACAAATCGCTACCATCTCCCCAGGCACAAGAGCAGAACCAACCTTACCTCACCGCGGTCCGAGCACAAAAGTGAAGGTCGCGTGGCCATGAGACGGGGAAGCTACCTGAAAATGGGAAAAACCCATGATAACAGCGGTGGTGGGGAGAGAAAATCGTGAGACTCGCCCTGGAAATGGCTTGTCGACTAGCTTGTAACCAAAGTGTATAGAAACCTCTTTGGTCGCATCAGAAGCAGGGGTTGGTAACAACTAAGTAATAAAATGCTATTCCTCATGCCTTGAAAAGAGTGGGGTTGCAGTTTTAACAAAATGCTAATCTAGCGACATCAAATAAATCACAATTTTATAAAAAATATATGGAAGACGACAGATGGTCGTCTTACAACTCCCATATCCCCACCTAGACCATCCAGCCGCACTGCCCCACATTTCCTTCACAGGCTGTCCTCCTTCTCCGAGAATCCCATCAACTTTATCGCTCCTTGCCATAGACCTGTGACTGGGACACACTCTTACACCACCGGCAAATCCAATGCCACATCCAAAACCTCTTGACTGTGAAAAGATGCTAGGACTGGTGGCAGAAACGAACCCTGTCTTAATGTTTCACTCCCCATTAATTCATTCAAGTACTGGAAAGCCTTCCACCACCTTACTGGCAGTCATTCTGCTCCTCAATACACACTGCTCATCAATGACCTTCCCTTTCCAGACAATGCCAGTAAGGCGAATCACTTTGCTGCCCTTCTCCATTCCCGACAATCCCAGGTTTGATTATTCCCTCTTCCCAGACATCCATGAGCGTACCAACACCTCCTCTCCTCCGCTCGCCTCTGGATTTCAGTACTTGGACAGCATCTCCCCCACAGAACTTAACACTCTGATCACTGCCCTCGACATCGAAGCATCACTCCGCACAAAATGCAACACAGCTCACGGCCATGACTGTCTAACCTACAGGTACCTTCAGGCCTGCCCCCGGTCTTTCCACACCACCCTTGCTTCCCTCTATACCGGCATCCTCTACACACGCTTCTTCCCGACCTGTGGAAAACTTCCCGTATCCTCATGTTTCTTAAACCCAACAAGCCTCCCTCTGAGGCCTCATCCTATCGTCCTATCAGCCTCACCTCAGTGTTCAGCAAGGTCCTGGAAACTATCTTGTCCCGCCGCATCCACCAGCATCTGCGTCAACACCAGCTCCTTCTGCTCTCCCAAAGTGGCTTCAGACCTTCCTTCTCTATCGACGACCAACTCCTGCAACTTACCCACCTCCTTTCCGTTCATGTGAACTCCCGTTGCGCCGCTATCCTCGTTTCTCTCAACATCTAGAAGGTGTACGACAGTGTATGGCAGTCTGGTCTCCTTTTCAGACTCCAGCTCTATGCCCTTCTCATTAATTATGTCTGCTTCATTGCTTCCTTTCTCGCCCATCGCCCGTCCTATGTCACTGTCAACAACTCCAACTCCCGTTTGTTTTTCCCCTCTGCCAGGGTGCCCCAGGGCTCAGTCCTCTCCTCCCTCCTCTACCTTATCTATTCGGCTGATATGCCACAACCGCAGCCTCCTGTCCATCTCCTCCAATACACTGATGACACCGCTTTCCTTGCCATCGCCCCTCGGCTGCTCCCAATATCTCCATCGGTCCCATCTCTCTGAATTCTCCTCCTGGTGCAACCAGTGGCTCCTTACTGTTAACCCCACAAAATCCCAGGCAATCATCATAGGTCACACCACCCCTTCCATCCATCACCGCGACCTCTACCTCACACTCCATGGCCATCCCATCCCACAAACCTCAGCCCTCAAGTACCTTTATCTCACCCTTGACCGCTCCCTCTCCTCGAAACAGCCCTCTCTTGCCTCAACCTCCTCAAGCTTCTGTCTGGCTGGACATGGGGCCTCAACCCCTCCACCATCCTCTTCACCTACCGCTCAATCATGTGTCCTATCCTCTGCTGCTTCCATCCTGCTTGGGTCTCCGCTCCATGTGCCCACTACGAATCCCTCCAGATCCTAGAACGCCACGCCCTCCGCCTCGCTTACCATATCCGCCTTCCATTCCCCATGCAGATCCTCTACGACTTGATTGCCTTTCATCACCTTCTGAAGTTCCTTGAACACCTCTGCCTCCGCTATGTGTCCCGTAAAAATAGAATCTCGCCACCCAGTTGTCTCCCACCTCTTGCTGCATCCTGGCAAGCCGATACCTGATTATCCTTCCTTCCCTTCACCTAGATACTCTCCACGTCCTCTCCGAGGGTAACTTCCGTCAACTCCCTCTCCCGGATGACGCCCTTGGTCCCGACATCTACCCCTCCTTTCAACCTTAGTTCCTACCCGAATTTCTACATCTCCCTTCCTCCCCCTCTCATCCCTGTCCACTGCCTCGTTCGGCTCTCCTCTCGCAGCTCCTCCCTACGATGAGTTCTTGCGCTTCCCCCTCTCCTCCCTCTCCCCCCTCCCCTCCTGTCATTCTCCCCCGCGCTTCCCCTTCCTCCCCTTTTCCCACTGTGGGGCCCCCGGTTCGACATATTTTAACAGTCCGCCGTTTAGTGTTGTGACACTGTCTGTGCTTCGTGCCCAAGTGGTATATTAATACTTAAGCAGCCGCCAATCAGGCAGAATATTAGTGTTGCCGTGTGTTTTAACCAGTGTCTTCATCATAGTGTAGTGTGCTCCACCAATGTGCTTTTAACTACCCTACATTTTTAACTTCTATCTCTGTGTGATTTTAACCACCGTGGCAGTTTTAATTCCGCGTGTGTTTTACTTCAACTTCTTTACTTTATATCTATTTTGTTTTCATTTTAATCTTCATTGTAGTTTTTAAATTCATCAGATTTTATCACCTTTCTCTGTTTTTATCGCCTTGTCCACATTGTAAATACGCTCGGCTGAAGAGCAGCACTGAAGCTGCTGCCAGCCTGCCGCCTCCGGTGGCTTTAAAACACCAATAAAGAAAAAAAAATCACTTACAGAGGTCGACACATACCTACACTGTTCCTCCCATCTTAAAAGCAAATTTGCACACTTGACCATCGAAACAAGAGGAAGGTCACTGTCTCCTTAAATTCCATCAATATTTTCTCGCAATAGCGAATTTCTTTTAACGCCACTGTATAAGGTATAGATGTTCTATCAAATGGTGACATATGAAAATTTGTGCCGGGCCGGGACTCGAACCCGGGTTTCCCGCATTTCGCGAGTGGTCGCTTTAACCACTAGGCTACCCGAATACATCTCCAGGGCCGATCCAAACTTCCATATGCCACACTGACTGCACTTACAAGACAAATGCATTCATCCCTTAGCACTCGCAGCTTAATCTGTACTCCCGCACCAGGGAGAATGAAAACAACGAGGCATTAACCTACGTTGTTATCGTCATTGCCTCGCTTAGGCAGCTGTTTAATTACTGTGTGCTGACGAATTACAGAGATGATAACATTATCAATATTTTCTCGCAATAGCGAATTTCTTTTAGCGCCACTGTATAAGGTATAGATGTTCTACCAAATGGTGACATATGAAAGGGACAAATATTGAAAATATTGATAATATTATCATCACTGTAATTCATCACCACACAGTAATTTACTTAAATTTCGTATGGCGGATGGATGGCGGAGGCTAGCTTCGGCAAAATCTACAGTTTCATTTACATCTTGAAGAATTTTTGTATTTTTGAGCATCAAAACAAGAGGGTACTTTACAGCAGACTTTGACACCGTTTCACTAATTATTAGAAAGTTCGCTCATGTATGATGTTGTGAGGGTTCCTATACAGAGGTGTAAAAAAAGTATCCACTGTTTAAAGGTCCATAACTTACAAAGTAATTGACGGATTGTCTCATCTTTGGTAGTGCAATATTTTGTAGTTCCGGCCACCGCCACACAAGCGTTTAATTGCGTTGTTTTGTTTGTCAGGTGACAGTCGCCGAATAGTCAGTGTTTTTTTCTTAGTTGCACCTAGTTACTCGAGTAAACATGGCTGGTGCAAGGGTTACATTCGATAAAAGGAAGTCAGTTTGAAGTTCTATTTTAAGTACGAAAACATTAATGAGGTTCAACTGCAATGGCGAAACAGTATCAAACAGGGCCACGACACGTTTAACGATTCGTCGTATTCGAGACAAATTAGAAACCGAAGGCTGTGTTAAAGATGTACACAAACAACGATTTGGACGACCTGTAACAGTAACAAGTCCAAATAACTCACGTCGTGTGTCACGACAATTCACCCGCTCACCACAAAAGTCTGTGAGACAGTGTGCCCGTGAAACTGGAGTGAGTCTCTCAAGTGTTCGGCGAATTTTGAACACAGCAAAGTGGAAGTGCTACACGCAATGAACGAGGGCGACCCAGATCGTAGTATGGGGTACTGCGAGCAGTTTACTAACATGATGTGCAAGGATGAAGAGTTTGCAGAGATGATTGTGTGGTCTGATGAGGCACAGTTCAAACTCAGTGGTACAGAAAATCGCCACAATTGCATCTACTGGGTCGCCGAAAATCCGGACGCCTATGTAGACAAAGCCGTGAATTTGGCAGGTGTAAATGTGTGGTGTGGGTTGTCTTGCCGGATATTGACTGGGCCATTCTTCTTTGACGACACAGTTACCGGTGAGGTGTACCTTTAGAAGCTTCAAACATTCATTTTACCTGCCATCCGAGACTTGTATGGAGCCAGAAGATTTTACTTTCAACAAGATGCTGCCCCAGCCCACTACCAAAATCGTATTAGGGCTTATCTTGACGAAAATCTACCAGGAAGATGGATAGGCCGTAGAGGTGCTGTGGAGTATCCATCACGTTCCCCAGACTTAACTGCTCTGGAATTTTACCTGTGGGGAACACTAAAGGACGTCGTTTATCGACAAAAGCCACACACAATGGATGAACTTCGAGAATACATCGTACATTCATGTGCAGATATCCAACTGAACACGTTGCAGTCAGTAGTTCGTGCTGCAGGTCGGCGGCATCGTTTGTCTGTAGATGTTAATGGTGACCATTTCGAATACCCACAGTGCTATCTATAGGTTGAAATGTTCAAATGTTTGTAGAGCTTATGGGACTTCACTATGGGGTCATCAATCTCTAAACTTACAAACTACTTATGAACTAGCTAATACTAACGACGGCACAAATATCCAGAACGCTCGGCCACCGCGGCCGGCTCTATAAGTTGGACTTTAAGCTACACTTTCACCAAAAATGAGACAACTCCGTCAATTGGTTTGCAAATTATGGACCTTTAAACAGTGGATACAGTTTGTGGACCCCTCTTCTTCTTCTTCTTTTTCATAAGTTCTTGCAGATTTTTGTGCGCGAGTCGTTGGCAGTTATATTTTCAGTTAGGAACGGCTAGGCAGCTTGCAGACAGGAACAGCCGTTGCAGTTCCCACGGCAGAGACGCGCCACATGGCGTCAGCAGAGGGACTGGGGCAGCGAAACCTCCAGACGCCGCCCAGTGGGATCGTCCGTTACGGTACGGCGGCCAACCGTCCCGCAGTCTGCGGGGCAGTCCCGCATTTGGACTCCATGTCCGGCATTGGGATAGTTACCGAAAATGTCCCGCAAAACGGCGAAAGCGTCCCGCAATCCCGCATTCCAGTAGTTTTAAAATTGTTGGTGTAAAGAACACACGCCGAAACTATTCGCTAGCAGCGGAGGTTGTTTTTGTTTTAAGCTGGTTCTGCATTTGGTGATAGGATGACTAGTTAAAAAGTTCTGTTCTTGGCATATTTTCTGTGTCTTCTTAAGTACGTTGTAATAAGTGTAATGGAATATTTTTCGGTACTCAAGAAAGCAAACATAATGTAATATTATCACAGTCTGTTTAAACGTATTTAAAGTCTGACATTCAAATACATTATCAGCATTAATCTTATCCTTTATGAATAAAAGGGTGGTGAAATTCTGAAAAAGCAACAACGAAAGTGAATGAGCGTTGCATGCAATAAGGTACAATAACTCTGCACTTTATCGACAGAACTATAATAAAGCAGTTCAAATGGTTTTAAAACGTAGTTTGATAAAAACGTAATTCGAGGTTATTGTAAAACATAAATCTTTGGGCGAAGTAAGCTACTAATAAAAAGATGTGGAGCACGATGCTCTAAGAGCTGGAACAATTTGTCAGTCTCTAAACTTCCAAATAGGAGCATGAGAAGAATATTTATCAACTGTAAATAAAGATTAAAGATTAAGAATAAAATCTCACTCACGTTGGATATGCTGCTTTAAAAGTAAACGAGTAGGCCTACTCTGCTCG
This sequence comes from Locusta migratoria, assembly GCA_026315105.1. Classification (NCBI taxonomy): domain Eukaryota; kingdom Metazoa; phylum Arthropoda; class Insecta; order Orthoptera; family Acrididae; genus Locusta; species Locusta migratoria. Next base: position 556,529,079 of record CM048747.1, on the reverse strand, counting down.
CCTAGTTTCAGAATGACTGGCACAATGAGTCACGTGATCGTAGTCCTCCGTCACGTCCTCGACATGCCCCGCACTGAGTTTTGAAGAAGCTGGCCGCCTTACGCTACGGCCAGCGTGCTTATGCTCCGGCGAAGTACGAAGAATATGGCGCGAACGTAACGTCTTTGTTTTATTAATATTTTTTATTTGACAATGTTTTGGTGTCATACAGACATTGGTAGCAGGCTAGGGGTCAATGCAAGAAGGTGCTTATAATTTCATATTGTTTAATAATGTTCAAATAGGACAATGAATATAAATGGAAATTTATACACCCTGAGACTGTTTTTCGTCTCGAAGGTGTCGGAGACATCTAATATATAAAGCAGAGTGTCCGTATGTTTGTACGTCTTGCATACAAATCTACAGTTTTGTTCCAATCTTTATGAAATTTTGTACACATAAGCTTCAATCCATGAGGACGGTCGCTGTAAGTGTAAGAAATCACATACGATATATAGTTCACGAGATATGACGTCAAAACAATGAGATGCGCGAAAAACTGCTGCATTTTGCGACAATGCTGCTCATTTTCTCCTAAATCATTGGCCCGATTTCAACCAAATTTGGTACACACATCCCTTACCGTGACGTAACAATTGCTGTACGGTTACGAATCACATACGGCACATGGTTCAAAAGATAGTACGTCATTACCAATAGAAATAGCAAAAAGCGCCATATAATGCGGCGAGACTTCCGAAATACACTGTATGAGAATGACAGTACTTAGCGACTTGCAACAAACGTTAAACACAATTTCAAACCTTTATTATACTTTTTCTCTCTGGCAACCATAGTAAAACGATGAAAGGAAAAACGTTTCTCGCTTAATTCTTTTCCGCCGTTTATGGAGTGAAACTACGGCTCTCGGTACGACGGTACAATTTATAATTTGAACACTACAAATTGTAGCCGCAGGACATTTTACAGACAGTATACGCGTATACAGTTGAATTTAGCTTCTAAATTGTATCACGGTACGACACGTAGTTCATGCGATATGAGCACACAAATGGCAACGTTCTCACAAAACTGTCACATCACGCACCACGTTCTAATCTGTTACTTCTTTACTACTAATTGTATTCCTAGGAGATTTTACAGACATACAGCCCTGATACAAATGAGTATATACCTGAAAAATGGCAGGAATAAATAATTAAATACCCGGGCAACGCCGGGTGTTCAGCTAGTTAAAGATAAAGGTGAAGAATTAAATTAAAATTTGTGATGCAGCCGGGAATCGAACCCGGACCTCCATGATTAGCAGCCAGACGTATTACCACTTATTTATTTATTAAGATCTATCTTTTGCGGTCGTTGGTTCAGTTTGGTACTGATTGTTCGCTGAATATTTGGCTCAGCTTTTATTATTATTATTATAGAGGGCGTTTAGCCCTCCACCGGGCGCGCTGAGCCACGGCGCCCGGTGCTACTAGACCACCGCACCACTAGCAATTAAGACGCCTTGGAATAGTCTAAGCACGACTTCCCTCCACGTCACAAACTTTAATTCGGCTTCTGAGATCCTTGAAATATTACCACAATAAAATAAAAGAATTACAAAGTCTTTAACGACCATTTACGAATACTTGCGAAGATGTACGAAGTTTATAGGCGGTCTCGGCTGCGCGAAGTTGTAGACATTCGGCGTTAGGACGTAATCCGGACCTGTCTCATAAAACAATGGTCTCAGTATTAGCCGTAAAACTATGACTGTTAATTTTAAAGTCACTAAAGAGCCTTATATTATGGTGTGGCTGGTAATAAAGTCCCATAATTGACAACCCGGATTTTATTTAAACATAATACGTACTGGTAATTAGTTAATGTTTCAGCTCTGTTAGTAGCACTTCCACCACTACCCCAGTGTGCTGTCTGTCTGCGCAGAGACTACATCGTCGAGAGCACTTGCTACAAAACAGGCAGGAGGGACGCCCTACACGTCGGCTCACAAGTCTGGCTCACAGGTGGGTCAGCTTAATCTGCAGATCACGGGAGGACAGTGAGGGCCGGTAAGTCCGCACGCCCCCTTCGCCATCTTCTACGGACTCCTAACTACGTCTACACTTTCAGGATAGGTTTAGACTCTAGGGGCAGTTCCTTGCAATGTCTTCGTGGGGATGGATTTTTTAAAACTGCAACTCTGCGTGTGGCGCATGTCAAAGGGCGCCTCGCAGTAAAGTTTGACAGTGTCTCACTGATCACCACGAAATGTGACAGGCACAAGCTGACCTTTTATACATAAGGGGAGAAGGGGATGAAATGAAGTAGCGGAGTGAACAGGGAGAGGACATGGAGCTACAGGGGGGGGGGGGGCGGGGGGAAGAAATGTGCAGCGAGGGGGGAACGAGAAGGGCAGAGGGGTGCGAGAGAGGGGAGGGGAGCTGCCACAGCGTCCAACAAATAAGTTTCTTGTTTGAACGACTACAACAAGAGTCGAACCAGAAATCCAACAATTAATAATGTCGAGAGCCATTTATTACTTTTTTTTCCATCTTCGTGTATTTTCACTTCACGGAAAAGCTTGCAGAAATCGCTTACTTGTCAAAAAATTAACATCAGCTGGGAAGCTAAGCCCCCCCCCCCCCCCTTATATAGCATCCTCCCACAGAACGATACTTCTCGTCAACATTTCGAACTTTCATCTGCATATAAGACGTGCCCGGCAAACTTCATTGATTCTCTCAGTTGCGTCGAACTGCTAATATTTCAGTTCAGTTCTGCATGTATCATGACTACTAGCCCGGGTGTGTACTTAGTGCATTCTCACATTAGTCCCCCTCCTTGTCTGTCAGCCCACCGCAATTTACCCCCTCACTGCCCATTCCACCTTCTCTATGTCTGTAGAGAATTTCAGCCTGTAGTTCCCCCACGAACCACAGACATTGCCGACATAGGGTAGCTAGCGTGCCTCAACTATACAGATAGCCGTACCATAGGTGCAACCACAGTGGAGGGGTATCTGTGGAGAGGCCAGACAAACGTGTGGTTCCTGAAGATGGGCAGTAGCCTTTTCAGTAGTTGCAAAGGCAACAGCCTGTTTCATTGACTGATATGGCCTTGTAACGTCAGCTAATGTGGTTTTACTGTGCAATTACTGTGAACGGCTGAAAGCAAGGGGAGACTACAGCCGTTACTTTTCCCGAGGACATGTAGCTCTACTGTATGAAAATATGACGACGGCATCCTCTCGGGTAAAATATTCCGGAGCTGAAATAGTCCCCCATTCGGATCTCCGGGTGGAGACAACTCGGGAGCATGTTGTCATCAGGAAAGACAACACTGGTATTCAACGGATCGGAGTGTGGAATGTTGGATCCCTTAATCGGGTAGCTAGGTCAGAAAATTTAAAAAGAGAAACGGATAGATTGAACTTAGGTATAGTGAGGATAAGTGACGTTCGGTGGAAAGATGAACAGCATTTCTGGTCAGACTAGTACAGGATTATAAATACAAAATCAGTTGGGGGCTTTATAGGAGTAGGTCTAATAATGAATAAGAAAATAGGAATGCGGATGAACTACTACGAGCAGCGCAGTGATTGCATTACCATAGCCGAGATAAGTACGAAGCCAACACCGTCCACAGTAGTACAAGTTTATAAGCCCATTAGCTCTGCCGATGACATGGAGATCGAAAAAATGTATGAGGAAATAAAAGAAATTATTCAGACAGTTAAGGAAAACATAATTGTGATGGGAGACTGGATAGGAAAAGGAGGGGAAGGGAATATAGTAGGTGAATGTGGACTAGGAAAAGGGAACGAAAGAGGAAGCCGTCTGGTACAATTTTGTATAGAGCATAATTTAATAATAACAAACACTTGGTTCAAGAGTCATGTGGAAGAAACCAGAAGAAACTGGAAGTTACCGGATAGATTTTATAATGGTAAGACATAGATTTGGGAACCAGGTTTTAAACTGTAAGCTATATCCAAATGACATTATTTATAGATTCTGACCATATCTTATTGGTTATGAATTGAAGAAACTGCAGAAAGGTAGGAATATAAGGCAGGGCCGGATCTAGGATATTTGAAAAGAGGGGCGAGCTTAAATTTGCTAATTGGTTTACATATTTCTAAATGAATGTCACAACCTTACAACATGAATTTATTTTATTGAGTGAATTAAGAACAAAGGAAAACAGAACGATTTTAATACATACCAAAATATTACAAGATTACTCATCGTACAAAAATCAGTTCAAAATTTCGCTTATCGAGCTTTTTTTGATGCAAAACTGTTTTTGATATCATCATAGTTTAGAGAAGCAGCTCGTTTGTGCTCTATGGATATTATACTCAGATTTGTTAAGCAGTCGTGCTACTCAAGTGTATTTAATTAGTTTCAGCTTGCTGAAACTTCCTTCTCTAGACGAAACAGAAACTAAAATTGTAAGATATATTTTAACGCTGTAGTAAGGTTGGGATACCACTCTACCTATTTATTTTTATAAGTTAAACTTAATGTTGATGATGCAGTGGAATCTTGCAAGGCTCTGTCTACTGCCAGCTCATGTTGTCTGAAACTTTCAACTTCAAGTTCTTCCTCGCTAAAATCTTCTGCCAGTTCCTCTGCTTTGGCCTTCAAGTCCTCCACTTCCATTTTTCGAATTTGCACACCACACAGAAAACTAATTTTTGCACCAATTTTCTCTAGTGCGGCAAACCTGGTACTAAGCTCTGCCAATTATTCCTTACTTTTTTCTGTGAATGTTGGATACTTCATCCTCACAAAGCTCATCGGCTATTTTCTTCTTTCTTCGATTCCTTTTCTCGGAGAGTACCGTTGATACCTCATTATCTTCTGCTAGCACTTTGGCCTCAGAAATAGTTTCAGAGGTACAACAATCACGGGAAGTTTTGAGAAAGCCCAAAAGTCCTTGAATGTTTCGAACAGATTTATAAATTTTAAAGTATTAACTTCGCAGAAACTTATTAACATCAGCAATTTATTTTAATATTGCATACCAGAAACAAGTTAAAGTAATGAATTTGAGTTTTTTCATACTTTTTAAAATAGATCTTGTCTCTGATTTTGTTTCTGGTGTTGACAATTTATAAGTTTCAGTTTCTTCCAGGGCCTTCAAAACTTTATGAAAATGCTTGTAAACAGCTTCAACCGCATCTACTCTTGCAGATCACCTAGTCTTGCTGAATGTCTGCTGAATTTGCTCCTACTAAATTTAAAGAGTGAGCAGCCCATGGTACGAAATAGGCCAGTTCATTCTTCTGAGTATTCTTGACTGGACCCATTTGTACTTTCCAGCCCTGTTTGCCCCATTGTCATGAGACTGTTCCCTGCAGTACTTAATGTTCAACCCATCTTGTTCCAGTTTTTGCAGTATCTCTTGACTAAGGCCTTCTCCTGTTTCGTGTGTAACTGTAAAAAAGTCAGTAAAACTTTCCACAACCTCTGAGTCATTCGACTTGACATATCGAATTACTTGTGTCATCCGCGCATTGTGGCTGATATCTGGAGTGCAGTCAAACATCAGTGAAAAGTATTTAGCAGCTAAAATATCTTTAATTATATCGTGTTTTATTTTGTCAACAATCAAGTCACGGAACTCATCTTGTATATTTTTGTAAAAATAGCTAATCTGGCCTTTCTTTTGGCGTTCAATACGCAGACGAAGGGGGACACTACAGTATGATATGAGATCAATTGTATTTAGAAATTTGCCGCTATGTGGATCACCAAAATCACCATCTTCTTTTGTTCCTCTAAAAGGATTTCCTTGCTTTAGCTAGAAAAAGTACAGCATCAATAATAAAGTGAGACTCCTCCTGTTTTATCTGGTCTTGCTGCCCAGTGTGCGATACTTATCTGGTGGGTTTGTCGGAGGACATCGAAAGAGTCCAGAGAAGGGCAGCTCGCTTTGTATTGTCGTGATACAGGGGAGACAGCGTCACGGAAATGATACAGGATCTGAGATGGGAATCATTAGAACAAAGGCGTTTATCGCTGCGACGTGGGCTACTTACGAAACTACATTCTTCAACATTCTCCTCCGAATGCGAAAATATATTGTTGCCTTCCATTTACGTAAGAAGAAAACATCATCTGAATAAATACGTGAAATCAGAGCTCAAACAGAGAGATTCAGATGTTCTTTCTTCCCGCGCGCTATTCGAGAATGTGATTTACAGAGTATCCTGTGTAGATGTCTATCAATTCCTCCGCTACCGAGAGAGGACGCTAGAGCCTTAATGGTTTTGACTTTCAATAAAAAATGTGCGCACCTGAAATACTTTTTTTTCCTTATAAGGACTGGAACGTTATTCAAATTCACCTGTTCTACAAATATTACCTTGATATGAAATATGAATAGTCATTTATCTGAGAAAGGAAATCTATGCAAATTAATAAACATTGTGCATTTACTTATGCAATAGCGCAAATGTCTCCCTCATTCTGGCTAATATCTAGTAGATTTTAAAGTTTGATTAGCTGAAGTACCTGTGACGAGCAACACTGAAGTCAGCAACCAGGAATTTTAGTTTTATTAAATGACTTCGGTATTTCTTGCAGTCATTTTACTTTTAATAATTCTGTGTCAGTTAATGTTATTAAATTATACCAGAAAGATACATTCTGTAAAAAAAAAAGGTCGGTCAAAATTTGCCGCCCTCTAAATTCTGCCGCCCGGGGCAACTGCCCCCTTTGCCCCCCCCCCCTTCCCCTTGATCCGGCCCTGTATAAGGAGACAGGACCTGGATAATTTGAAGGAACCTGAAGTTCTTGAGAATTTCAGAGGGAGATTTAAACGATAATTCACAGACGCGGGAGAAAATAAAACAGTAGAAGAGGACTGAGTAGCTTTAAGAGATGAAATAGTCAAGACAGCAGAGGACCAAATAGGTAGATAGGCAAGATCTACAAAAAAATCCTTGTATATTACAGGAAATACTAAATTTAACTGACGAAAAGAGAACAATTAAAATGCCGTTAATGATGCAGGTAAAATGGAGTACAGACGATTAACAAATGAAACTGATAGGAAGTGCAAAAGGGCTAAGCAGGAGTGGCTAGAAGACAAATGCAAATCTGTAGAAGAATGTTTAACTAGGAGAAAAATATATGATACCGCCTACAGGAAAATAAAAGAGACATTTGGAGACAAGGAAAATAACTGTATGAATAACAAGAAACTCAGATTGAAAACTAGTTCTAAGCAAAGTAGGGAAAGATGAACTGGTATACAGAAAGAGTATATAGAGTAAAGGAAATGATTTTAGAGACAATATTGTAGGAAGGGAAGAGGAAGTAGATGAAAATTGAAATAAGAGATGCTATACTAAGAAATGAATTTGACAGAGTACTGAAAGACCTAAATTGAAACAGGCCCCTGGAGTAGATGACGTTCCCTCAAAGCTACAGAAGTCTCTCTCGTGGAACCAGCCATGAGAAACTGTTTCACCAGGTGAGTAACATGTATGAGACAGGCGAAATACCCTCAGACTTGTAACAATCCCCATTCCAAAGATAGCAGGCGCAGACAGGTGTGAAAATTACAGAACAATCAGTTTAATAAGTCATGGTTGCAAAATTTTACCACGAATTATTTACAGAAGGATGGGAAGGCTTTTAGATGCTGACTTCGAGGAAGATGAGTTTGGATTCAGAAGAAATGTAGGGACTCGGGAGGCAATAATCACCTTAAGACTTATTTTAGAAGACAAATTTAAAAAAGGCAAACCTACATTTCTAGCTTTTGTAGATTTGGAGAAGGCTTTTGACAACATTGACTGGAATACACTCTTTCAAATTCTGAGGTCAGCAGGTGTAAAATATAGGGGACGGAAGGTTATTTACAACTTGTACATGAACCAAAACAGCTGTTATTAGAGTTGAAGTGCATGAAAGGAACGGATTGGTTGGGAAGGGAGTAAGACAGCCTTTCTCCAATGCTATTCAATTTGTACATTGAGCAAGCTGTAAAGGAAAGGAAAGAGAAATTTGGAATAGGGATTAAAGTACAGGGCGAAGAAATAAAAACATTGCGTTTTGCTGGTGACATTGTAATTCTGTCCGAGACAGCAAAGGATCTGAAACAGTAGTTGAATGGAATGGGCAGTGTGTTGAAAGGAGTGTATAAGAGGAATATTAACAAGAGCAAAACAAGGGTAATGGAATGCAATCTTACAAAAGAAGGCGATGCTGACGGAATTAGGTTGGGAAAAGAAACAATAAACGTGGTAGATGAGTTTTGTTACTTGAGCAGTAAAATAACATATGACAGTCGCAGTAGTGACAATAGGCTATAATACGACTAAGTAGATAAATTACAATACTGTTCATTATAATTCGCAGGAGCTTGAAAGGGGCGCAATTCCGAAATATATGTATTGCACAATGAAATATAACATGAGTTAAGCAGCTTCCTGGATTTTAATTGTCGATGCACAGTGGTCCCTGTTGTGTAGTGGCTTTGAAACGGCTGGGTGATTTCGGCGGCCGTCGATGCCGTTTCGGCGCTCCCTGTAGAGCCGGTCATCCAGCAGTACAGAGGATATAAAATGCAAAATGGCTGTGGAAAGAAAAGCGTTTTTGAAAAAGAGAAATATGCTAACATTTGTTTGGATTGTTCCTTTGTACAGGAGTGAAACTTGGACGATAAATAGTTTAGATATGATAGGATATAGGCTTTTGAAATGAGGTGCTGCAGAAGAATGCTGAAGATTAGATGGGTAGATCGCGTAATTAATGAAGAGATAGTGAATAGAATTAATTGGTGAGAAGAGGAATTTTTGGCATACCTTGACAAAAAGAAGGGATCGATTAGTAGGACACATTCTTGGACATCAAGGAATCGTGAATTTGGCGTTACCTATTGCCGTCGGGGGTTCGAGTCCCCCCTCGGGCATGGGTATTTGTGTTTGGGTTAGTTTACCTCGGTTTAAGTAGTTTGTAAGCTATGGACTATAGACTACGCAGATGAGTCCGATAGATTTACAAACATTTTTTTGTGTCCCAGCCTCGTCGCCACTTTTGTGTCTCATCCACGTCGCCGCCTTTGTGTCTCGTTTCCGCCGGTTGTCGTGGGTGTCGGTGGCCGAGTAGAAAGAGACCGACACAGGAATAAAGGATGCAGGCGTGTGCACGTACGGAGGTGAGTAGCCAGTGGGACAGCAGAAACTAGGAACACTAGAGTAAACTAGAATGAGATATATATTTCATAGAGACTTTGTAATACTTAACTTTTACATAGTTCTTGACTGCAGATTCATTTTGAATTCAGCGTTAGCGGGAAGTGTGTGGGGTAAAAATCGCAGAGGGTGACCTAGAGATGAATACAGTAAGCAGATTGAAAATTATGTGGGTTGCCGTTTTTATGAGGAGATGAAGAGGCTTGCTCAGGATAGAGTAGGGTGGAGAGCTGCATGAAACCAGTCTCCAGGCTGAAGACCGCGACGCCGGCCGCGGTGGCCGAGGAGACTGAGGCGCTCCAGTCACGGTCTGCACGGCCACTACGGTCGGGGGTTCGAATCCCCTCTCTGCCGTCCTTATTATTAGCTAGTTTATAAGTAGTTTGTAAGTTTAGGGACTGATGACCCCGTAGTTAAGTCCCATAGACTATACAAACATTTGAACATTTTTGAATTTGAAGACCGCAGCGACTGCTTCGTAACGGTAGGCAGCCAGAGACTGCTGCAGCGCGTGGCGTGGCTCCTGCCGCCCTCAAGAGGCCCGCGGACCAGCAGGTCGGAGTGGCCTGCGCACAATTCAGCACTCGGCACACGCGACCTCTAGTCAGAAGGAGCCCGGTGTTCAGAGAGTGTGCGCCATGCTCACAGACAGAGCAGTGGGGACGGGCAACTTGTACGAAGAGATCCATTTTGCAGAAGGAGGAAGGCAGCTTTGGGTTTAACGTCCCGTCGACAGCGTGGTCATTAGAGCCGGAGCTCGCGCTCGGATTTTTGGATAAGGATGGGGAAGGAAATCGGCCGTGCCCTTTCAAAGGAACCATCCCAGCATTTGCCTGGAGTGATTTAGGTAAATCACAGAAAACCTAAATCAGGATGACCGGAGGTGGATTTGAACCACCATCCTTCCGAATAAGAGTCCAGTGTGTTACCACTTCGCCACCTCGCTAGGTCATTTTGCAGATCATTCTAGATCGAACCCTTGTGCTTCAATTCTGGAAAACATCGAAACCAAAAATATCGATTTACGGATATCGATTAACCAATATCTGATTAGAAATAGGTAATAACATTAATAACTGCATCGGATCCCTATGCTGATATACAAAATCGACCATTTAGCATATTAAAACAACCGTTTTTTCTTTATTTTTGCATAGGTAATTAGTAAAAGACAAGTATTTGCTCATTTGTCTGAGAAGATGCAATGCTTTATTGTTGAAAATTACTTCCCTACATACAGGATTGAAAAATGATACTTCGATTGATTTATTCATTTCTTCATCATTTCTTCACGCTGTCGGCGTGAAAAGTTTCGTAAAGATTTGAAGTCATGTTAAAAGTTTGTTAAGTCCTATCATTCTCATAGTGTGGATGAATTAAAGTACCGTTATTCATGAACCGCATGATACGGTAGTTCTCCGTGAAACCCATTGTTTATGACGTCATATTTCTCAAATATCTGCCGTCAGGGGTTGTTACCCTTGCAAGGATTGTAGCCTGACGACAAGGAATGTGTGTAATAAGTGTGATTGCAATCGGTACAGCGGTTTAGGAGGGCATGTGGTTGCCACAATTTTTTGCGCATTTCGTTGTTTATACCGTCATATCTCCTGAACTGTGCGTCGCTCCTGGTTCTTACTCTACACTGATTGTGACCTCACATGTAGGAATACGTGTAGCATATTTCTTAGACATCGGTCTAGTAGGTTAGGAGGAAATCAGGAACTTACACACACAAACACATACATATACATGACGTCTTCTGAAAATTCCAGAACTTTGTCCACACTTTTTTTCTACTTTTATCTTTGAAAGGTATATTTACGGTGGGGGGTAGGAAATACAACGTATGGTAGGGGGGAGACAGGACGGTATGTAACTGGTTTGTTCACTTTATATTAAAGGATAGGTGCGGCTGACCCACCGTGGAACATTTAATTAATTTATTCTATAGTTTCCAAGTAATAAAACCCATACAAAATTGTGTAAATGGGGTTAACTAATTTGAATGATTTGAGTAAAGAAATTTGTTTTGACTCGTATTCTCTGACGTCAAATGAACGTCAGAGTTGAAAGCAAGATACACATATAGTTGAGCACAGGACAAATTATACAAATTTACAAAACAATATAAACACTTCTACAGCAAGTGACTGGTAACTCGTAGATAGTTGTATTTGATTCTAAACACTTGTGACAACCCACATTTAACTGCAAACCTTGACTTAATCGAGAGGAATATTCCGATACCAGATTTCTGTGAGTTTACCTAACGTTTTCAACAGTCCGAAAACATGAACACCCGTTGAAACACTAACAAATTCACGCGATACTGTACCAAAACTGCTCTGCCTGGCGGTGTCAGCAACTCGACGGTTGGGCGGCGGCTGCGAGTGTCGATAGCTGCAAGTCGCGGACCCGGAGATAATTCAGCTTCGTATTCCAGAAGCGATATTTAACTAATATCAGCCAACTTCGACCCCGGCGGATCTTAGTGCCTAAGAAATGTTTGTAAATCTATCGGACCAAATTGCGTGGTCATCATTCCGTAGCTTACAAACTACTTAAACCTAGGTAAAGTAAACTAAGGACAACACACACACCCATGCCCCAGGGAGGACTCGAACCTCCACGGCGAGCAACAGCGCGCTCCGCAGCGAGACGCTTTAGACCGCTCGGCTACTCCACCGCGGCTTAGTGCCTAAGATCTCCCTCGTTCGGCTGTGTCGTGCCACTACAGACAATTTACGTGTGAAACACGAATGTACTGTAGGCCAAGATGACACCACAACTGTGACAATCGCAATTAGCGCGTCGGTGCGTCTGATATCAGGCAGGCTGACCTTGCTCTCGGCTTACCAATACTCAGCAACTCCAAAGGTTGAACGACAAACTCTAACTATAGCTGCTCGACGACAAGTATAAAACTGGGAGCAGAAGAGAAACGTCTGCTCTCCTCGGCTGCCCAAACATCAGTCCCTTTTTTCTCTACTTCTAAAATCTCAGTCTCCTCTCTGCAAAGCCTCCAGGCTCCGCCTATCTATACTGAAACGCCAAAGTACGGCCAGTCACGGCTTGCATTCGGCAGTCGGACAGCGGAACCCCCTTACTATAAAACAGCAGCCAATGGCCAGCTCTCCCGCGTCTCCACCGGTCGGGCCTCGCCCTTCCGTCCAGCGTAGCGGCGGATGGCCTTCGGGCACCTTCGGAAAGACGGCCAGCAAGTTGTTCCCAGCCATCGGCCAAACTCCCTCGCTATTGTATAACTGCGGCGCCCACCAGCTCGGCAGCAGAGACGTACAATGCACTAGCGGGTGCCACCCCGGCGTTCGCCAACTCGGCGCCAGACGTCTCAGCTCTCCCTTCGCAAAGCACCGTACAGTGCCCAAGGAGATGTATTGTATTGCTCCAGACGTTCCCGCCTAGACGACGCCAGCGTCGGTGGCGCCTGCCAGATACTCGGAAGGCTGACGCCTCAGTCCTACCTGCTGTGGCCTTCGGCCGTAAGGCGTCTTCCGGGAACCGCTGACCCTCCGAATAACAAAGCCACCCTCATGCTCGCCACCGGTCACCGTTAGCTCTGAATGCGTATTTTTCTCCCCTGCTACAGGCCTCACACAACCAAGTAACAGAATATTTATCTTTCGCCACAAGTTATTAAATCGTAACCTACGAATAATCTAATAAAATTAAGAAGGTTGTGTTGTTCTTTTATTGTTGGAAAGCAACGTGGCAGTACTGAAATCTCTCATCTTTTACTTATTACGCAATGGTTTCCGAAATAGTCTCCTCTACAACTGATATACCGCTCCCAACGCTGTTTCCACTTCCGGAACCCAAAATGTTCAAATGTTTGAAAATCTATATGACTTAAGTACTGAGGTTATCAGTCTCTAGGCTTAAAAACTACTTAAAGTAACCCGTGGACAACAGACACCGCAGCCTTAGAGAGGACTCGAACCTCCGCCGGAAGGCTGCCGCGTTCCTGAAGCCGCCTTGGTCTGCCTGTTGATGGATCGCGGCAATCCGTCTGCAAATTTTCTTTTATCTCGTCTATCGTCACAAATAGGAATAAAAGTCTTCATAGATCAGGTCTGGAGAGTACGAAGCATGAGACAGCACGATATTTCGTTTTTTCACCAATAGCCACGCACCAGCAGGGATCAACGTAAAAACCATGGATTGTCTCACCACATTTCAGCCCGTTTACTTCTAAATTTTTTTCGTAGACGTTCCTGTGACTCGAATTCGTGATGAAACTAATCTATCAAAGTCAAGAAAACTGTCAGCAGGCTTTGACGTTTTACCTAACCCAGTGGCGGATTTACCACTAGGCTGAGTAGGCTGGAGCATAGGCGGGCAAAATTTAAGGGCGGCAAATTTGAAGCCAAAACTTTTTAACTGTAAGCAAGTGTAATGAAAGACATTTAGTTATATTTACCGAATGTACATTATTGTATAAGAAATATTAATGCATATCTTACCCCACATTGTTACTAGTATATGACTGTACTTTTATCAGCTTAGAAATATACACAAAAACTTTCTTGTGTAATCTAGAACAAAAAGTTGGGTTGTAAAAATAATCTGGGAAGTAGCCATTCGATCCCATAGTCCACTGTCATACTAATTACGGAAAAATGTCGGTGTAATTAGGACCGCAGTGCACAAAACATGAAGCTACAATTTAATTGACAAAAAATTATAATTGGTATGATTGCAAGCGAGGGTATCGAATTGTAGAGTAGCAGCAAAATTTGAATAGCCTACTAGCGCTAAATATAAAACTCCGTCACTGACCTAACCTGACGACAGCAGCAGATGACAGTGGAACTAGAAAAATGCGAAGTTTTTCAGAAAATAGTGGAACTTTTCGACCTGGTTGCCGGAAAGAGGCTGATATGGAGTAGCAAGTACACCATTTTATAGCAAAAAACAAACTGTTTTGAATCAGAAATGTAATGTTTTGTACATATGTAAAAATCCTAACCTTTATGTGTAAACAGAAACATGTAAATATTTCAGGTCACCCACTGATGATGTCTTGTGACAAAGGCGAAACGCGTATATGTCAATTATAATAATAAAAAACCTTCATTTTGCAGTAGCAAAAGGCGATTTCTTTAAAAACACTACAGTGAAAATACATACTAACCTGACGAGTTTTTTTATGGTATTGGAGAACCTTTCCCGACCCATTGTGAAAACTGAACCTCGGTCTCAACATCATCACCGCTGTGATTCTCTTAGTGAACATCTCAGTCACATACACGAGAACCAGAAGCTGTTCACTGATTGCGAGGCGCTGATCTTGAGTCATGAGCTGTGGGACGAGATTGGGGGCTGTGCGATGCGGAGTCACGACTTGACGACAGGGTCCAGCTGAAATGTCACATTCCTCTGTAAGGTCTCGGACAGTCATTATTCGACTGGCACCCACAATTTCGTTGACGTTTCTGATACGAGCTTCGTCGGTAGACGTCGAAGAGCGTCCTGTCCTGAAGGAGAGTCATCTTTAACTTTCGTTCTGCCTTTTTTCAAACCGCGTGAAGCATTCGTAACACCGAGAACGGCTGAAGCATCCATCAGCACAGGCCTCCTGCGTCAGTCGTTTGTCAGTTTAGACAAATCCGCGAACTGCGCGAACTGCGCGACACGGCGTTCTGCGCAGTACAGAACTGAGCACTAACTCACAGACATACAACAATGAAACTTGCCGAAGTCCCACGTTCACACTGGAGTGTGCAGGAAGACAACCGCATGTCGCTGCAACACTACACTGGCGGAAATTACGAATGTCCCGAGATATTTTAGCAAGACTTGTACATCGATGAGACTGGCAGGGCAGTCGTTATCGATACGTGGGAACACGGACGGAACACATGAGTGGGGCAGCGCTTTGAAAACTCTTGCTTTTAATTCATACAGTTTCACGCGACAGCCTTGTGCATAACATGAAAACTAATTCAGTATCCTTCTACTCCTACCACGAGAGGCAAGCTAAGGATAGACCAAAAGAGGAACACAGTTTTCTCCTTCATTATTTCAATACCTGTGTCTCATCTAGTGTTAAAGAACTCTGGTTGCTTTGTATCGGCTGTCCAGGCCAGAATAAGAACAACACTCTCGTCAGATTTTCAATGGCTGTAAGTGCTCAGAGGCGTTCTTCAACATCAGACTTTATTTCCTTATCAGAGGACACTCCTTTCTGCGAAATTATAGGAATTTCGCAGTAGTGAAAAGACGACAGAGGCGCGTGGACAGGCTGTACACATTGAAGGACTTGTGTGAAGACATATTAAGCTCTAGCGCTATAGAAAATGTTTCATTAACAATCGTTGAAAGTATTATTTAAGAAAACTGCTCCAGTCTCTTTTACATGAAATGATATTTATTCCATGAACCGGTTTTCAAACCTTTTCAGGTTCATCATCAGATGGATCATGTTACAATAACATTTTAAGCGTCATGTTGGATGCTGGATTGCGATATGACGCTTAAAATGTTATTGTAACATGATGAACCTGAAAAGGTTTGAAAACCGGTTCATGGAATAAATATCATTTCAAGTAAAAGTGACTGGAGCAGTTTTCTTAAATAATATTGAAAATTAGTCACGGGTTCTGAAACATCCGTAATGGATAATCTAAATAAATCGTTAAAAGTGACGATGTTTATAATGAACAGAACTGGTGGCCACACTATTAAAACCAAAATGTCAATTCCATATAGACATCTGTTAAGAACGATCCTAGAGATGAAAAGGTATCTTTCAGTGTGTCAACTTTTATGGATTTCTGCTTTCCTGTAGAACAGATCGGAATAGTTGTGGCAAAACTATTCATAGAAGGAGTAATTCAACATTCTTTCATCCTTGGTCCCAGAACTATCACACAAATAAGCTTATCCATACGGTGTGTC
The DNA here is from genome assembly GCA_026315105.1 of Locusta migratoria. NCBI lineage: Eukaryota > Metazoa > Arthropoda > Insecta > Orthoptera > Acrididae > Locusta > Locusta migratoria. The sequence continues at coordinate 556,512,959 of CM048747.1, read as the reverse complement.
CAATCAATGAAAATAAAATTAAAGATATACACAAAATACTCGAGTACATAACCCAACGGATCCAAAGCATTTTATGAGAAAATTGTAGCTTGGGAATTAAGGACAAATGAGTAAAACTACGATCTTGTTTTGGAAATTTTGTCTTGTACGTTTATTTATCTGGATGATTTACTGTTCTATGTATTCTGAATGTGTTTTTCAATCAAGAAAATACATATGTATTTATATACCAGTAATTTATAACTTGAGAAGCAAATCAAAACTGTAGTTAATTAATGAAGGAAAAAAAAAGACTTAAGTCCTTCTTCTTTAAACCAAAATTTGAACATGAAGGAAGTACAAGATCCTGCTTTTGTAATGACAGTCTTATGTAGGTTCTATGTATGCAACATATAATGCATAATTTACTGCAATATTCGTTTCAGAAACATAATAGACTGTTTTTTTTATGTTTCTTAAAATGTACCTCTAGGGACATGTGCCGTTTTGCAAAATTGAACATTCATATATATATGAATTGCTGTTCGTTAGTTTCGCTAAAACTCGAGAACGGCTGAACCGATTTGGCTAATTTTAGTCTTGAAATATTCGTGTTAGTCCAGGGAAGGTTTAATCGGTGATAAAATATGGAAACGTTGTCCGGAAAAGAGGAAAATCGCGAAAAACTGAAAGAGATTTTTCCATAGAGCTATTAATACCGTTCGTCCATTGCGATAAAATTTTGCACATTCATGTTGAAAGCAAGATGAAGGTTCGCATCAAATAAAAATTGGGAAAGTCGTCCGGAAAGTAGGAAAAGTTAGGAAAAACCGAAAGCTATGAATAAAAATCAATTGCCACATGGTTGTAAGGGCACCACTTGAGTACGTCTTGACAGTAAAAGGTTTGTATGAAATAAATGTTTTGGAAAATCTACCGAAAAATTGGAAAATTTGAGAAAAACTGAAAGTATGTTTTTCAATGTGTCTTTGATTGGATTCAGCATTATAAATGACTATTCACACGGCGGAAAGGAGTAATTCTTCTTTTTATTCATTATGGTCTTAGAAAAGTTTTTAGTAAAAAAAAAAAAAATAGGTACAGATAAAAAGGAAAGTCGCAAAATTCTAACCAAGTTCCTTTTTCAATTTGTCTCTAGATGTACTCAACACTATAAGTTGAGAACCGTTCATCCGTTGCGATAAATTTTTGATCATTTGACGTTCAACGAAATATGAACGTTCTTATGAACTAAACATTTGGGAAAGTTACCCGGAGAATTTGAAAATTCGCGAGAAACTGAAAGGGGTTATCAATATCATTCGTAGGATTGCGGTTTAATTTTGCACATTTGATTTTTAAAGCAAAAGTACATAAATATTAGGAATTGTGAATCATTGTCCGGTGAACTTCGTGTCACTTCTTAATATAAACCATATTAATTTAAATCATATGTATTTTAGACCCAGTAGCTTTACAAAGGTATCGTCAGATAGTCTAAGTATCGGCTCTATAGTGGGCGGAAAGAGTGAGCAAATCACGCACACATGTCAAGGATAATGTTTATGTCACATTCGGTGATAAAATATGGAAAAACATGTAGATTTAAAACATGTAAAATAATGACTTGGTTGTTGTGTTGGGTGCGTTCAGAAATGTACTTTGAAAGAGTAAAGTTCGCTTTACACGATCTGAACCCGTATATAAACTGTCAAAGATAAAAATGAATTGTTGTTCGTTAGTCTCGCCAAAACCCGATAATCTGGTAAATAATGTTTTTGTGGGAGAGATAGTCCATGAGATATGACGTCATAAACAATGATATGCGCGAAAAATTACTGTATTAAGCGACAATGCTGCTCATTATTTCCTAAACACCGATTTCACCGATGTCACCCAAATTTGGTACACATATTCCCTACCGTGAGACAACAATGAAAGTGTAAGAATCACATATGACACATGGTTCAAGTTGTATGACGTCGTAAACAATAGGATTCGCAATAAAGTGCCATATCGTGTCATGAGACTTTATTCATACACTTAGCGACTTGCAACACACATTAAACATAAATTCAAACCTTTATTATACTTTTTTTCGCTGACAACCACAGTAAATGATGAAAGGAAAAAAGTTTCTCGCTTATTACTTTTCCGCTGTTCATGGACTAAATTACGGCATTCTAAATAACGTTGCAATTTATAATGTCTACAGTATTCACACATATAGCTAAATGTGCCTTCTAAATTGTATCACAGTACGACACCTAGTTCATGAGATATGAGGACGTAAACAGTAACTTTTACTGAAAACCGTCCCATCACGCACCATGTTTTAATCTATTACTTATTTACTACTAGCTGTATTCGTAACAGATTTTACCGATATGCAGCACATGAATGTATAGGCCTACCTACAAAATTATAGAATTTTACATCATATAACTTAATAAATATGAGATAGTATATACTGCCATTACCCATGGCATACCCCTTTCACAACATGCACCGCGTCTCAATACATTTACGTATTTACTACTAAGACACTCCTGTATTCTAGTCAGCTGAAAGAAATTCCTGAAAGCTGACAGTGCTGTTGACAACTGTGAATCAACTGTGAATCGTACTCGGCTGTTGGTGAAAGCAAGAGAATTCTTTAGAGCTACAGGAAAAGGAAGAAAATGAACCAGTCAACATCCAAGGAATACCCATTATTTCCGGCAGATCTACCTCTTAAATTCAAGATGCTATAGTTTCCACTGAGACTTGCATTTTCTGTCAAGATTAATAAATCACAGGGAACCTATGAAATACTGAAGAGTTGTTTTGACATGTTCATGTTTCTGACATGGACAACTACATGTCACTTACTCAGGGGTGCATCCTTAAAGAATTTATTCATACGTATTAGGGTTTGGACAAGTAACCAAAATATGGTTTATAATCGAGTTTTGGATTAAATGAATGTATTAAGGTTACATATCGTTTGCATCTTGATGCCTACATTACTTTGTTTGGATGCTGAAGTTATTAATTTGTACCTTATGGAAGACGGCCTTATTCCTTGAATACTCTGTCATAAGTATGACATGTTATTTAAAAAAGGAGATGGACAGAGAGAGAAGGGATATGAGAAGTACTAACTCAAAGCTTGAATAAATAAATAAATACTCAGGCAATATATATATATATATATATATATATATATATATAGAGAGAGAGAGAGAGAGAGAGAGAGAGAGAGAGAGAGAGAGAGCTTTTAAACGCAATTGCTTCGTATATCGTGAAGCAGAAGAAAACAAGAGACTGGTTTAACTCATTTTGGTGCAGACCTACTGGTTCGTTTGTAATAATTGAATCTTAAACTTGAGTATCCATAATAAAATATCCTGTAGTAGGAGGAGATGTGGAACACACACACACACACACACACACACACGCACACTAATATCCATTTCATAGTATGAATAGAGTTCTTAAATAATTCTTTTATTCTTATATTTTATTACTTGTTGTTCTGGCATCATACATGGTAAAATATAAAAACTATGCTATCATGTATGACGATACCATGTCCAATTCTTTCTGTACCACAACAGAGTACTTTTAAGCACCATAAAATGGTGTAATTTAGGACAGTACCGTATATTTGCTCTTTCGCACTGCGTAGCAACAATTAGCCGCTTTCTTTCAGTTTCGGGCACTAATTATTTTAAGTGAGAAACTGTATTTTCACATTCCGCGACTATTGTCTTGAGTCTTATGTGAAGCTTTATAAATATCCGGTTAACAGTGTCGAGGTTGAAATTTCACTCAATATCGTGAGTTGGAAACTTTCTATTGTCCCAACAAGCGGAAAAGTGCTCCTACTGTAGTTGTCATACAGGTCATTAGCCAATTTATTTACGTGTGTCAGGAAAATGCCGACTTTTCTGTTTCAAGATGTTTTATTCGTTCTACATACATCCTCCTACTTCAATGACAAACAATGAAATCTAATACAACCTGTGGAAGTTATGATAAAAAGAACCTCAAAACAGTCCGGAATCACCCCCTTTGATAGAACTGCACTTATCAATGTACTCGACAAAACAATAATTTTTAGATCATCATGTCTGAAGGACCCTCAAGAGAAAGAGGCATAGGGAGGAAATGGGAGTCCGGTGCATCAAAAAGAGGAAGAAAAGCTGAGACAGCTATATCCAACCGAGCTAAGACTTTGAGCATGATGAAATTTCTGAAGGAACATACTTCAGGTGAATCTGCTCCAGAAGCTTCTGTTGAATCTGTCTTCCCAAGTTTCTGTAGTCACTGAAAAAGAACCAGGGACGAATAAATCTGTTACCCTTTCTGATACAGCATCAAAATTGGGCGAAACCATTTCTATCCAACTTTCTGAACCGAATAAGAAGTTAAGAAGTGAAAATATTTGTGATTCAGAAAATCGAGAGGACATTGTTCATGAAACAGAGTCATTCACAAATCTGATGAGTGTTACCCCAAAGACGCAAATGATAGACGTTTTACTAAATTTCGCTTTATTAGAAAATTGAGTAACGGTGAAGAACAACATCGCAGGTGGTTGGTGTACTCCACATCTCAAAATAAATTTTTGCTTTCTACGTAGATTTTTTTTTTTTCACGTTTTCAGACGCAGATGGCAAAAGACGGCTGTTGTGACAGGAAAGATCTGAATAGGATATGCAAAGCCATGAACAAAGTCAAGAACACATGTACTGTATGATTAAATGAATGGAATTCTGTAAAGGAATAAAATATAGGAAAACAGTAGATAAGGAAAACGAGAGCTTGATTAGGGGATCACAAAAGTACTGGTATAACTTGTTTGAAAGATTGATGGATATTTTCAACTACTAAGCCTCACAGAATCTGACATTTACAGGTCATCGGATATCCATTTCCTTGAATGATAATCAAAATAATGAAAATTTTATAGACCTATTTAAACTGTTATGATCTAACACTAAAAGAGCACTTGCAACATATTAATGTAAAGGAACTTTCTCAACATTATCTGAGCCACGAGATTGAAAATGAAATTATTTCATTAATGTCAAAATCTGTCATTAACGAAATTGTAAAGAGTCAAACAAGCAAAATATTATGCCTTGATGCTCGATTGTACCATGGATGTGAGCCGTGTGGAACAAATGTCAATATTCAGATTTTGCAATTCCTCAACTACAGAGATAGATGAACTCTTGGGTTTCTTGCCGTTGCAGAAACAACGGGAGAGTGTTTAACAAATATAGTTTTATAGGAACCAGAAGATAATGATCTAGATATTAAAAAACTGTCAAGGACAGGTATATGATAATGGCGCCAATATGGTTGGCATTAATAAAGGTGTTAGAAGAAGAAGAATCAATATTAATCCACGAGTATTCTTCACGCCATGCGTGTGCCATTGTTGGTATTTGCTTCTCATAGATGCAGCGAACTCATCTATAACAGCTACAACATTTTTCGGCTTCATCAATAAAATTTATTTACAAGGTCTAACAAGCGTTGGGAACTTATAAAAACTAAATTAAAATTGACAATGAAACGTCTGTCTGAAACAAGCTATGAAAGCAGAATCGTAGCATTAAAATCTATATTATTCCAATTTGATTATGTCATCGAAAGCGTGAATGGCCTGAAAAGTGAAACTGATGATTCTGAAACTCTTAGTGAATGTGAATCAGTCTTGAATGAAATGTTAACTTTTGAGTTTATTGTTGCAATACACGTGTGGTACGCGATTGTACTATGTGTGAAAAATAAAGATAAACAATGGCAGTAGGTTCAAGTGAACCTGAAAGCATGCGTTGACTCTTTACGTTCATTTCGTGACTGGATTCGAGAATTCCGTATTTCAGGATTTGAAACATGCGATACAGAAGCTCGATTGTTTGTAGAAAAAAGTAGTTACGAAATTGAGTCTTAGTTTAAAAAGAAAAGAATAGCACATAAAAACGAATTTTCGATTACGAACAAATTTGTGAAGCAATACAATCTGCTGAATTGCGGTACACAGTTAATTTTTTTAACACAATGATAGATGCTTTAATAATAGACAGTGAATGTCGATTCAAAACGATCGAAGAATATTTTGAGCGATTTGGTTTTATGATATCAGTTACTTGAAATATCTATCCAAGGAGGACCTTCTCAAGTATTGTAATGATTTAGGTGTGATACTTCGAGAAGGCAAAAATAGTGACATACAGCCTTCAGAACTATCCGAGGCTCAATCAAAGACACAAAACAACTTCTTCAGTACATTTTAGAAAACAATTTGGAAGAAGTATATCCAAATGGTTACATAACAATCAGAATCATGGTCACAGTTCCAGTCAGTACAGCTTCGGCCAAGAGAAGCTTCTCAGAGTTAAAATTGATTAAGACTTACTTGAGAAGATAATGGTTTTAGGTGTCAATCTACAGACGTGATGTACTTTGAAAAAATAATTTTTATGCCAAGGCTGCAAAATATTTTTATTTTTTATATTCTACCGCTTTCGGCAGTTGCTACCATCAACAGGAAATCAATAAAATAACATTTTACTGAGTACAGCCACGTCTAATTTAAAATAAAATATTGTGATTATTTCCAAAAGCTTTTCCATTTTACGTCATGTAGTACGTATACCTTTAATTAATCTTTATTGTGTCAATAATGTCATCTGTACTTATTTTTAGAGTTTGTCACGAAAGAATTTCCTAATCTGTAATAGTTAAAGATTAATTAAAGGAATACTTACTACATGATGTAAAATGTAAAGGCTTTTAGAAACAATCACAATATTTTATTGTAAATTAGACGTTGCTTTACTGAGTAAAAATGTTATCTTATTGGCTTTGATTTATTGTTGATGGCAGCCACTGCTGAAACCATAGAATATAACAAATAAAAATATTTTGCAGGCTTGGCATAAAAATGATTTTTTCCAAATAACTTGAGAAGGACAATGAGCCAAGAAAGACTATCTGTGTTGTCAGTACTATCAATTGAAGCAAAAATAGCGGCTAGTATTAATAATGATGTGATATTTAAAAAATTCAGTGAGGCGAAAAGTTCTCTACTTTTATTTCTGTTTGTTTATTGTAATTTTTGTCATTTCAGTACTACTTGTATATTATACTAATGAAATTTTAGTATAATGATTATTGGTGTATAATTCAGCTCATTTTATTTAACATTTTCTTCCTGACTGAAACAATGAAAGGGGCCTCACAAAGACGAGTTCGCCGACGCCCAGTTTTCGTCTAGCGCCGCCACTGGATATTTTGTGGAGTTGACGGCCTTTCCGTTTGATTGATTTATCTTGTAAACAAAGTTTAACGGAGTGACTTCACACTCTGCATTATTTAGAGTAGATTAGATTAATACTTCTTCCATTGATCATATATACGACATATCGTAATGATGTGGAACGTCTCAGTTTAGTAAATGATGTCTACACTTGACAATCAATATTTTAAGCATTTTTATTTTTTTATTTATATTTATCTAAAAATTAATCTACATTGTACAAGAGCTGCCATTCAGAAATTCCTTTAATTTCTTTTTAAATACTAGTTGGCTATCTGTCAGACTTGGTAAGTGACCAAAGACTTTTGTGGCGGCATAATTCACCCCTTTCAGAGCCACAGTTAGATTTAACCTTGAATAGTGAGTATCATCCTTTCTGCTAGTGTTGTAGCTATGCACACTGCTATTACTTCTGAATTGGGTCGGATTGTTAATAACAAATTTCATGAGTGAATATGTATATTCTGAAAGGTACAGTGAAATCCCTAGATCCCTAAATAAATGTCTGCAGGATGCTCTTGGGTGGGCTCCAGCAATTATTCTGTTTACACGCTTTTGTGCAATGAATACTTTGTTGCTAAATGTTGAATTGCCCCATACTATGATCCCATATGAAAGCAGTCAATTGCCAATTTTTACACCATAGTGATATCATATTTAGATCGTTCTACAATTGGTTTTGATCTTCAGATGATTTTACCAGACGGTAAATGACGGAGTCATCAGCAAACAACCTAAGAAAGCTGCTTAGATTTTCTCCCAAATCGTTAATGTAAATAAGGAACAGCAGAGGACCAATAACACTACTCTATGGAACGCCCGATAGCATCTCTGTTTTAGTCGATGCCTTATGACTGATTACTACAAACTGTGTCCTCTGTGACAGGAAATCCCCTATCCAGTCGCAAATTTGGGGTGATATATCATAACCACGCCATTTGATTAAAAGCCGTTTGTGAGGTACGGTGTCAAAAGCCTTCTGGAAATAAAGAAATACGGAATCAATTTGAGAACCATTGTCGACAGCACTCATCACTTCGTATGAACGATATTTTCTAAATCGGTATTGACCTTAGGTCAATAGACCATTCTGTTCGGAATAATTCATAATATTTGAATACAGGATATGTTCCAAAATCCTGCTGCAAATTGACGTCAATAAAATAGGACTGTAGTTTAGTGGGTTACTCCTACTGCCTTGAATATAGGTGTGACCTGTGAACTTTCCACTCTTTTGGTACATAAACTTCTTTTAGAGAACTGTTGTATATGGCTGTTAAGTAAGGAGGTATCTCTTCAGCATAATAAGAGACAAATCTAATGGGTATACAGTCCGGACCAGAAGACTTGTTCTTGTTAAGTGATTTAAGTCGCTTCACTATTCCGAGGATATCTACTTCAACGTTACTCATTCTGGCCTCTGTTTGTAATTTGAAATCTGGAATATTGGTTTCTTCTTCTTTGGTGAATGAGTTTCTAAAAGCTATATTTAGTAACTCGGCTTTAGTAGCGCTCTCATCGGCATGATCGCCATTACTATCACGTAGTGAGGGTATTGTTTGCGTTTTGCCCCTAGTATATTTAACATATGACCGGATACCAATAACAGACCGGACGGATCGTTAATTAAACAGTATCAAAATTAAATAAATTAATTTAGGACGTTTTATTCATTTTCGCCAACCAAGGAGCATCACAGAATGATTGCTTACTTACAGGACAGTCGAATGGAAGGGACGGAGTAATTTCTGCATTACCCGTTTGTTTAATGTAGAATTTGCTCAAAATGGGGAATTTCCTGTAGCCGTTAAATTTAAAAGCCAGCGGGAGCATGCCAACTTTGTCCCGAGCTCCAAACAGGTGTCACGCTCTTTGAAGCCATTTGCGTTTCATAAGTGTCTGGGTACAATTCGACCTCGGCTGGTGGTTTTTATAAAAGCCAGTTAGGCCCCTGAATGGCTCGTTTCTGTGGCTTTTGTTGCCGCACGTTTTTTATCACACTGCATTCTTCACGCGTCCGGAGTAGAAAGTCGCAGGACTCTTGTATTTATTCCACTACACATTTGTGGAGTTCTCTGCTGGTTCATCTGTTGTCTATCTGCTGGATCTCGAAATTGGAGCCGTTGTCTCCTGACCCTGGTCCGTTCCGTTTCTTGTCGTTGCAGATCTAGTGGAAATGGCTCAAACTTGATATCTGGCTGGATCCTGGCTATGGTTGCCTGTCTCTTTGCTGTCGAAATCTTCGCCTTGAAGATATGAACTGCAGTGTCAATGTCGGCCCGTGTGTTGATAGGTACAGTAAGTCGGACATTGTTATTGAGGTAACGTTCGTAGGTCTCCCAGTCAATATGAAGAGGGAATGAATCAGAGGATCGGTCGAGAATTCCTACGACACGTTTATGGCCGGTCAAGAGATCGTTAATAGACTTCAATTATAATAATAATTTCGTGTGGCTCATTGGTCAGGTGCAAGTCTTTCGATTGGACGCCACTTCGGCGACTTGCGTGTCCCTAGCCTACCCGAGTTATCCAACCGGGAAAAGGGGAACTACAGCTTAACGTGGAATCCGAACCACGTGTCGTTTCTGGCGACTCCTCACATCGTTGAGAGGTGAAGGATGGGTTAGTGCAGACTGAAAAAATCCGAGATCCGACCGGGTTTTTAACCCGCGACCCTTCGGTTTCCAGTCGAACACTTTACCCCAAGGCCACCAGGCCCGACATAGTCTTCAGTTGTAGACTGACGTTAGTGTTCTTCACTAGCGCTGTATCCAAGATGTCTGGATGTTGGCCCTGGCCTCATGGTATCCGTGTTGGCTCACAGGGACCGAGGACTGTGATGTGCAGTTCGTCCTCCAGGGAAACAAGGTTTGCCTCCAGCTGGGCGATCCACACTGCATATCCTCCACGAATTCTGATGAAATCGAGATGCCCTGTTTCATTAAGAGAGATATTTAAAATAACTGGACCGATGAGTTGGTGCTGAATAATACCGCACAATACTGCATTGACTTAGAAGCGTCGTTGAAAATGCGTTTGCACTGTTACTAGAGACGAATATATTCATTATACCCATAAAATCATTTCTACCTGTCGAATGGACTGTTATTAAAAGACATTAACGATAAATCTGAAGCAATGAATTAAAATTTGGGATGCGACCGGGAATCGAGCCCAGACCTCCATGCTTACTATGCAGATGTCTTACCGCTAGACCAACGCATCACTAGCGCTTCAGGCGCCTCGGAATAGTCGAAGTATGACTTCCCTCCATGTCACAAACTTCAATTCGGCTACTGTGTTCCTATGAAACATTGCCACTACTGCCAAGGCTCTCCATGCAGCGGAATAGCACCTCGGCAATGGACATATTGAAACGTTCCTGTTTAAAGGTGATATAAATATCAATGAGACTGATTTTCGTCTCGAATATGTCAAAGAAATTAACGATAAATCTGAAGCACTAAATTAAAATTTGTAATGCGAGCGGGAATCGAACCCGGACCTCCATGCTTAAGATCATATCAAAACATTTCAGAATCCTAATACAACTGATTATACTTGTCAGAGTGATATTTGGTCTTCTATTCCTGTGGAATCTGTAAACTAAAAGATTCACGGTGCAACAAAACAATTCACTTGAGAACTGCAACTCTTTTGTCTTATCACCGCTGCCGCCGTCCTCATATACCTGCGCGGCCTCCTGTGACGTCACTGGTGCTCAGCCGCATCGCCATACATGGCCATGTTTTGGCCGCGCCCGCTTCAGCCGTCCGATGGCCGGGACCAAGCTGTGCTCAGCTGTAAGCCGCCGTCTCTATTAAGAGATTTTTCAGATATTTTGATTTCGATAGCCTCTTTTATTGCGCTGTCCCAGAAAGTATTTGTTCTGGTAGTGACTGATGTATCATCGAATGCGATGCGATGTTTGTTTTATAGAGCGTCCTCCGCAATTGCTGATTTCTCGGGATAACATAGGCGGAAGCATCTTTCATGTTCAACACAGCACTGTTCAATATTGCGCACTGTCTGTCCGATGTAGAACTGTCCACACCCCTATGGTATCTTGTACACATCTGGTGTTCTAAGGCCTAGATCATCACAGGTCATATGTTTGTAAAACTTAAGGGACTTAACTGCGGGTCATCAGTCCCTAAACGTACAAACTACTTAAGAACTACCTTTTACTAAAGACGACACAAACATCCATGCCCGATGGGAGACTCGAACCCCCGACGGCGGACGGCTGCGCGCACCGCAAAACGACGCTCCAGTCCGCGCAGCTAATCCGCCGCGGCGCACCATTTCTCTCTACCTCCATCGTGAAATTGATTTTGTCATGGATGCTGTTGATGTGGTCCAGAATTCACCCAGTTTTTCACGTCCAAGCGGCCAGACAACGAACGTATCGTCACATAACGATAGAAACAGCTACACTTTGTAGGAGCCGTGTCTATGGCGATGTTCTCAAAGTATTCCATAAACAGGTTGGCAATAACAGGAGCGGGCGCGGCGGCACGCGGCCCAAACATCGCCATATATGGCGGTGCGGCTGAGCACCAGTGACGTCACAGGAGGCCGCGCAGGTATATGAGGACGGCGGCAGCGATAATACGACAGTCGCCACTTGACAAAGGCCGAGGAGATTTCGGCCGAAAGCTCGTGGATATCAAACCACTTGACGCGGCTGGAAGCCTGAGACAGCATAACTCGACGCGAAACTATGCATTCCTACATTTGAATACGGTTACCTACGCACATGTACAAAATCTAGCCATCACATGAATATGTAGGAATTACAGGTACATAACGTGAGGTATACTTCTAAATTTATAATGGGATTACGATAAGTCCTTTTACTCCTAAAAGCTGTGCTTCTTTTCAACAGTGAATTTATTTTATTTATTTATTTCCTTGCTTCGGATCAGCTGCCTTTGGGTATAAACCTGGTCAATTTACATAGACAGTTGAGTTTAACAATTACTTTTATGATGATTGGGGTAGTTGAGTTAATCTTTTTCTTAAATATTGAAATTTTTTGCATGGTTGATTTTACCTAAATTTTTGAGTTACACTATATTATGCTTAAAGAAAGAAAAGGGGGGGGGGGAGTTTGAGAAAATGGATATAACTAAAATAATTGAAATTGAAACTAAGGTATTTGGTATTTAAGAAGGTTGCAAAAAGAAAGATAGGAAAGTTGGGGGTGGTAGAGAGGGGTAGGCTGGCTGCGACCAGCCAGGATCAGAGGCCTCGCAATAAACCTTGAGCCCTGTGACCATGGTGGGTCGCTGGTTCATATTCTACCTTTGTATTACATACATTTTAGGTTTCTATAATATCATTAAAATAGCGAATTTTGCTTAACATTTACAATAATTAACGATTACAATCCTACATTTAATTGTACAACTGAGAGGTAACAGGATTTATTTACACTTCGTACACAATTGTTGATTTGGGTTTTTTGTACTTTTTAGGTTTGTATTTGTTTCAGTCGCTGTCGGTATCTGTGGTGGGTGTGCCATCATTTGTAGATGTTGTGTCTGATGTGTCTCGATCGCTATCATGTCAGGAGGTATCTGACCTGTGGGTTACACGTCGGGCGATCTGCTGTCTACGTGTTTCATTGTATTCGATTTGTTTGAGTGTGGACACCTCATCAGCGATACGGTTTAGAATGTCCCATTTGTCTTTGTCTCTAATCATGTTGTTAATGTCGATTTTGTTCTGCAGTAGGGTATGTGATTGTGTTCTGTATATGTTGTAATTTAGGACTGTGTGTTCTGGGGTTTCCTGTTCCCCACAAGTGCAGTTCCCATTGTCACTTAACCCTACGTGGCTCAGATGCGTAGGGTAGGGACCGTGCCCCGCCAAAAAATGTGCCATACCCCTGCCGGGACTGATACGGTCCATTCTCGGACGTTCCCTGATGTTCGGGAAGAAAGCGTGCACTCGTCGTCCCTTGTCACTGTTGTCCCCCTCCTCTTGCCGTGTGTCCACCCGCCATTTGTTGAGTTTGTCCCTTTATTTCGTGGACTTTGTCCTGTCTCCCGCCTTCAGCCACTACATGGCCGCTCTCTGTCTGATTGTGAGGTCAATCGGGGGTATTGCCAACACGTCGCATAGTGCTTCGACTGATACGGAGTTGAAAGCCCCCGACAGTCTTCGAAGAGTCCTTCTTTGTCCTTCCCTCACAATAGTCTTGTATGTTAGTACGTGTAGTCTGTGGGCCTGCGAGCTGGCAGCGAAGGATACAACTGACTCAAAAAGTGCCGTATGATATAGTCGGAGTGTTAGTGTTGGGAGTTTGTATGTTGTGGTGTTTAGCGTGGCGAGTATTTTTGTCATCTTGGTGGCCCTGTCTGTCGTCAGTTTTATGTGATCGTTAAACGTAAGTCGTTCGTCGAGTTGTACCGCAAGATATCGCGTTGTGTGGTCTCTGTGAATCTTTGTGTTATTGAATTTTATTATTGGTTCTCTAATCACTTTGCCTTTGAGTAAAATGTATACTGTTTTGTGTGCGGCCATTTCGAGTTTGTTTTGGTAGCACCACTGGCCAATTTTCGCCAGGATTTGTGTTGCTTTTTGTTCTATTTGTGCTCTTAAGTCAGCCGTGACTACCACTGGCAGGTCATCTACATAGGCTACCACCCCCTCGACCAGCTCCTCTTCTCCTAGGATATTCAGAAGCGGGTCGAAGGCGATATCCCAGAAGACGGGTCACATATTGACCCGTGTGGACACGCTTTGGTGATCCTCTTGACCACTTTCTGGGTGCCCTTGCGCCATCCACTACCCTATGTCTACAATAGTCCGAGAGGCTATTGTAGAGGGCCATAGGTACCCTCAGCTGCCTGAGTCTTGCCAACAGCGCCGGCCAACAAAGATTATCATAGGCGCCAGCAATTTCGACAAGGATGGCCACTGCGTATTTTGCCCTGGTGTTGTGTACAGTTTGTAATGCCATGTTTATGGCATCATCTATTGATTTTCCCTTTCGGAAACCAACCATATTGTCTGTGGTTAAGACCGTCAGCTCCCTCTGCTCTTGAAGACGGTCACAGAGGAGTCGTTCCTGCACTTTGGCCAAGGTGTTAATTAGGCAGATTGGTCTGTGAGATTTGGCGTTTTGCGGGTCCTTGTGCGGAGACTTGTTTATGATAACCGCAATGGCCGTTTTGCAGGTCGCAGGTACCCGTGCCAGCCGTAGCGCATCATTAATGAGGTGAGGTCCGTCAGGAAAGGGATAATATGCGGAGCTCTCATTACTATGGTCTCGGGATGGACACCGTCGGGGCTGGGTCTTTGCCATTTCTCAATTTAGAGATTGCTACAGCCACCTCTTCCTGGAAAAATGAGTGGTGACGGTACCACTGTTGTATTCCCTGTCCATTAATGTTCTTAGTGTTGTGTGGTGCTCGTCGTCGTGTTCACGTGTCATCTGCGAGGAGCTTGTTCAGCAGGAACTCCGCTGAGCTTCTCCATCCCTGTGTTTTGGTGCCGTCGTCTCGTTTTAATGTTGATAAAACGAATGGGGACTTGACATTCTGAGTAAAAAAAATTAATAATAAAAAATAAAAAAGGTGAAGTAGTCAACAATCCGAAGATTGAATGAAACTTTCACTCTGCAGCGGAGTCTGCGCTGATATGAAACTTCCTGGCAGATTAAAATTGTGTGCCGGAACCGGGACTTGAACCTGGGACCTTTGCCTTTCGCGGGCAAGCGAACTACCGACTGTGCTATCCCGACACGACTCACGATGCTGCCGCCTCACAACTTTACTTCCGCCAGTACCTCGCCTCCTACTTTCCAAACTCCACAGAAGCTCTCCTGCGAAACATGAAAGACTAGCACTCCTGGAAGAAAGGATATGGTGGAGACATGGCTTAGCCACAGCCTGAGGGATGTTTCCAGAGTGAAACTTTCACTTTGCAGCACAGTGTGCGCTGATCTGAAACTTCCTGGCAGATTAAAATTGTGTGCCGGAATCGGGACTCGAACCTGGGACCTTTGCCTTTCGCGGAAAGTTTGGAAAGTAGGAGGCGAGGTACTGGCGGAAGTAAAGTTGTGAGGCGGCATCGTGAGTCGTGTCGGGATAGCACAGTCGGTAGTGCGCTTGTCCGCAAAGGTCCCAGGTTCGAGTCCCGGTTCCGGCACACAAGTTTAATCTGCCAGGAAGTTTCATCCGTAGATTGGTTTGAATGTATATACCTTAAATGGCTCGCCCCATATGTTTGTTTGTGGTTGTTTATGTACATGGTGTTCCCATTGCTCCTTGCGGGTGGCTATGAGTGTGTTTTTGTAAAGTTGTGGAAATAAAATCCGCTACCAGTCACAATTGTGGCCTTGTAACATCAGCTAATGTGGCTTTGTCACTGCGAACGGCTGAAAGCAAGGGGAAACTACAGCCGTTACATTTCCCGAGGACATGCAGCTCTACTGTATGAACATATGATGATGGCATCCTCTCGGGTAAAATATTCCGGAGGTAAAATAGTCCCCCATTCGGATCTCCGGGCGGGGACTACTCAGGAGGATGTGATCATCAGGAAAGACAATACTGGCATTCTACGGATCGGAGCGTGGAATGTTAGATCCCTTAATCGAGTAGGAAAATTAGAAAATTTAAAAAGGGAAATGGATAGGTTGAAGTTAGATATAGTGGGGATTAGTGAAGTTCAGTGGCAGGATGAACAGGATTTCTGGTCAGGTGAGTACAGGATTATAAATACAAAATCAATTGGGGGTATCACAGGAGTAGGACTGATAATGAATAAGAAAATAGGATTGCGGGTAAACTACTATGACCAGCACAGCGATCGCATCATCATTGTCAAGATAGATACGAAGCCAACACCGACAACAGTAGTACAGGTTTATATGCCAACTAGCTCTGCCGATGATGAGGACATCGAAGAAATATATGAGGAGCTAAAGGAAATTATTCAGACGGTTAAGGGAGAGGATAACTTAATTGTTATGGGGGACTGAAATTCGGTAGTAGGAAAAGGAAGAGAAGGGAAGATAGTAGGTGAGTATGGTCTGGGGAAAAGGAATGAAAGAGGAAGCCGCCTGGTAGATTTTTGCACAGAACATAATTTAGTTATAACAAACACCTGGTTTAAGAATCACAAAAGAAGGTTGTATACGTGGAAGAGACCAGGAGACACCGGGAGATACCAGATAGATTTTATAATGGTAAGACATAGATTTAGGAACCAGGTTTTAAAGTGTAAGACATACCCAGGGGCAGATATGGACTCTGACCATAACTTGTTGGTTATGAACTGTAGGCTGAAACTGAAGAAACTACAAAAAGGTAGGAAAATAAGGAGATGGGACCTGGATAAATTGAAGGAACCTGAAGTTCTTAAGAATTTCAGAGGAAGCTTCAGGCAACAATTGACAGAAGCAGGGGAAAATAAAACATTTGAGGAGGAATGGGTAAAATTGAGATATGAAATAGTGAAGGCAGCAGAGGACAAAATAGGTAGGAAGGCAAGACCTACAAAAAATCCTTGGATATCACAGGAGATACTAAATTTAATCGATTAAAGGAGAAAATATAAAAATGCAGTAAATGAAAAAGGCAAAATGGAGTACAGACGACTAAGAAATGAGATTGAAAGGAAGTGCAAAATGGCTAAGCAGGAGTGGCTAGAAGGCAAATGCAAGGATGTAGAAGAATGTATAAATAGGGGAAAAATAGATACAGCCTACAGGAAAATAAAAGAAACATTTGGAGATAAGAAAAACAGCTCTATGAATATCAAGGACACTGATGGAAAACCAGTTCTCAGCAAAGAAGGGAAAGCTGAAATGTGGAAAGAGTATATAGAGGGGCTCTACAAAGGAAATGAACTTCGAGAAACTATTGTAGGAGGGGAAGAGGATGTAGATGAAGATGAAATAGGAGATACTGTACTGAGAGAAGAATTTGACAGAGCCCAGAAAGACCTAAGTCGAAACAAGGCCCCTGGAGTAGATGGTATTCCCTCAGAGCTACTGAAGTCTCTGGGAGAACCAGCCATGACAAAATTTTTTCGCCTGGTGTGTAAGATGTATGAGGCAGGTGAAGTACCCTCAGACTTTAAAAAAAATGTTATAAACCACATTCCAAAGAAAGCAGGTGCAGACAGGTGTGAATACTACAGAACCATCAGTTTAATAAGTCATAGTTACAAAATATTAACACGAATTATATACAGAAGGATGGAAAAGCTGGTAGAAGCTGACCTCGGGGAAGATCAGTTTGGTTTCAGGAGAAATGTAGGAACACGGGAGGCAATACTCACTTTACGGCTTATCCTAGGAGATAGATTAAGAAAAGGCAAACCTACATTTCTAGCTTTTGTAGATTTGGAGAAGGCTTTTGACAATGTTGATTGGAATAAACTCTTTAAAGTTCTGAAGCAAGCAGGAGTAAAATATAGGGAGCGTAAGGTTATTTACAACTTGTACAAAAACCAGACAGCGGTTGTTAGAGTTGAAGGGCATGAAAGGGATGCAGTGGTTGGAAAGGGAGTAAGACAGGGTTGTAGCCTTTCTCCAATGTTGTTCAATTTGTACATTGAGCAAGCTGTAAAGGAAAGCAAGGAGAAATTTGGAGAAGGAATTAAAGTTCATGGAAAGAATTAAAAACATTGCGGTTTGCCGACGACATAGTAATTCTGTCAGATACAACAAAGGACCTGGAAGAGCAATTGAACGGAATGGACAGTGTGCTGAAAGGAGCGTATAAGATGAACATTAACAAGAGTAAAACTAGGGTAATGGAGTGCAGTGTAAGAAAATCAGGTGATGCTGAAGGAATTAGATTAGGTAACGAAAGAATAAAGGAGGCAGATGGGTTTTGTTACTTGGGCAGTAAAATAACAAATGATGGTCGCAGTACACAGGATATAAAATGCAGAATGGTAATGGGTAAAAAGGCATTCTTGAAAAAGAGAATTTTTTTAACAGCGAATATTGATTTAAGCGTAAGGATGCCCTTTCTGAAGGCATTTGTATGGAGTGTTGTCTTGTATGGGAGTGAAACATGGACGATAAACAGTGTGGACAGAAAGAGGATAGAGGCTTTTGAAATGTGGTGCTACAGAAGAATGCTGAAGATTAGATGGGTAGATCGCGTAACTAATGAGGAGGTACTGAACAGAATTGGGGAGAAAAGAAATTTCTGGCATACATTCACTAAAAGAAGGGATCGCTTGGTAGGACACATTCTTAGACATCAAGGAATTGTGAATTTAGCGTTGGAGGGAAGTGTGTGGGGTAAAAACCGCAGAGGAAGACCAAGAGATGGATACAGTAAGCAGATTCTGACAAATGTAGGTTGCCGTTGTTATGTGGAGATGAAGAGGCTTGCTCAGGATAGGGTATTGTGGAGAGCTGCATCAAACCAGTCTCCGGACTGAAGACCACAACAACAAAATATTGATGTAGCCAGAAGGCTCTTTCATGGGCTGTTTTGGCTGTCTTGTACCATTTCCGTTTACGTCGTGAGTCCTTTCGTAGTCTTGTAAGTGTTTCTGTCCACGGGACCTTGTCTTATCTGATCTTAACTGTTGGAATTGCCTGGTTTTGCACTTTTTGCAATGTATTGGTCAGTACGTGTGTCCTATAGTCAATGGATTCCCGTGGTGTCGTCTACGTACACGTCTTCTACTATTTGTCTGAGTTTGTTAAAGTCCGTCTTATGAAACGTTTACCGTTGATTGGTGTCTGTTGTTTGATTTGTGTGATACTGCGTTGTGGTCGCTATGAAGTTCAGCATCCAGCAGAACCCACCCCGCCACCTCGGAGACTGCGTGAGTGGACGAGAGAACTTGTGGTGGCTGGTAAGGACGGCCAGTGACGTGCCCGACGTGGCCCCGCCAGCTGTGGCCTGGTGCGCGGTGGTGAGCCGGCCAGCAGCGGTCTCCGCAAGAACCGCCGCCCCTGTCTGCGCAGCCGAGCGTTGCCAGGTAACGGCCGGGCCCGCCGTCACAGTCGGCTGGGCGCTTTGGACGGCGCGCGGCCGTCCGCCGTCGCCACACGACGCTCTACCTGCTACCTGCCACCGGGCCGCACACGCACGGCTCCTCTGGGCGGCTGCAGGGCCAGGCCTGCACTGGTGAAAGTTATCCACAGAAAAGGGGCTGTTGCTCTTAATCAACGGATGCGTCACTCTGGTTTCTATGACTAACATTTCTGTTAAGTGAAAGCTGTGCATAAAATAATTTATAATCAGTAGTTGGAATTGTTCATCTGCACTTGTATCACAACACGCTAATCTGACTGAACATTTATCAAAATGAATAAAGATGACTTTGATCAACAACAAAATAAATACAAAATAAAACAAATCCTGGCAGTGTAACTTTGTTAATAGAATGTGCAACTTGACCTCTGGTAAGAAAACACCTGTATCATTACATAAGACTTTGAACACTACGATACAAGCGTGGTGCTGAAGAGACAGATTGACAATTAAATCAGAATGTTACACTTCCTCTTGAAATATTTGTTTCAAGGGTTAACACTATATGTCTTTCTGTCCTACCTGTGCGCAAGGAAACAGCGTGTGCTACTGCTCTCAACTCTGCTGCCACAAGCATGCTGCTGCTACCACAGACAAAAAACTAACTACTAAAATCGCGTGGAAGTGAATTCGACTTACTACAATAAAAACAAATTTCATCCATGTTTGTAGAAAAACAATTAATTGGATTTTATAGGTATATGGATAACTTGAAGTAGATATGAAATGCATTTAAGTTGAAATCCCCTATATTGAACAAGACTCTAAACAATGTTGTACAAAAAGTGTAAGGTAGTTACAAGGGAATGCTTTACACCAAATTTCAGTTCCTTTACTTTCTGCGCTCTCAAAAAGAGTACACAAAATTCCTGCAGTACAAACATGGATCATATCTACGCAATGTGGACAATAATAGCAGCATAATGCTTCTTACCTCTAATCTTCATACTGTTAAGGCACATATCAGATTCAATTATTTTCTTAACTTATTTATACATAGAAAAATTCATTAAGAAATGTGCCAAGTTCACGCCGCGATATACAACTTTATTCATAGACTGCCTGCCACACTCTCCCTGCTCACACTTCCAGTCCGGACAACAACCACTACTGCACTGCTACTGCTCAAACGCGGGAACGCGCACCGACCGAAGATGCTCCCCGCGGGGCAAAGATATGAATCGCAGACCTCAACCTGACATAGCTACCTTTCACTGAGGTGTCCTCGTGCTGTTGACCATAAAACCAACTTGCGATTTTTTCTATGAATTTGGAAAATGGTGAAAGAATGAAGCGTTATTGAAAAGGATTGTAGAGATGAAAAGCAGTCTTTTCTGGTGTACCTTGAATTGCAAAGGAAAAATAATCAGCGTAAATGACACACTCTACTAAAAAGTTATGTCTTGAATATTCTTACTAGATACACTTTCCAGTACATCTACTATGTTACGACTTGTCTCATATTAAATGAAAAAAAAAAAAAAAAATTTAATCAATAACGAGAGTGACAGGCGATGTGTACACACTTCAGAGGCAATATCATTTAAATAAATAATTTAAATTACCATCAAATCTATATTCATCAAAATATTACAAAATTAAATCCATAGTAATAAAATTATTGTAACCCGTCATACTCTTAATTATAAGCTGCACCTTGACCTGAAATAAACTTTAATTAAAAAATCAAGAAAATTATTTCTCCAAACAGATTTTCTGATAACTTAGATATACAAACAAATAAATTAAGTAAAGTAAATCGTGTACTATAAGTCATGAGACAGGTTCCTCTGAATGGAATGAAATACCGCCAAATTCTTTGGCTTAATTACGGGCGTTCACCTGCCGAAATACCGGCTGTTGTCGAAGACGTTGTCCAAGTACATTCCCGTAAATTATTTGAACATTACATACAGAATAAGAGCAATTTTCAGAGGAAAACAAAGTTCAAGTCTTTGTAAATCTTATGGGACTTAACTGCGCGGTCATCAGCCTCTCAACTTAGAAACTACTTATAAACTACCTTATACTAAAGACGGCACAAAATCAATGCCCGAGGAGGGATTCGAACCCCCGACGGGGAACGGCCTCGCGCATTGCAGCATAGCGCCTCTAGTGGTCCGCCACTCCGCCGCAGCTTCAGAGCAAAAGTAATCGCTGTAGGGAGTAGTAAAATTAAAAAAAAACTTCCGCACTACCACATCTGGCTCAAGTCATCAGTTGTCAGTAATCGTAAGACATCGAAAGCCTTCAGTCAAATAATGTGTAGGGGAGACCAGGGGAATGGCGCCACCTAACGGAAACCAGTTTTTTTACCTTATTAAAAGTATGTCTTTATCATACAGAAAAACGCTACAGCTTCGCCACCTAATACTACATCATTATAATTTTTTCAGCCAAGTTCTTGTTAAACAATATATTGTGAAAGTATACGCAAAGGTGCCATTACCCTGCGTTCCGGGGTAATGACGCCATACATTTGAAAATCAAGGATAAACCTACACTATGAATGACTAATAGTAAATACGTATTACAATTTACAGTTATGACTCTAATGTATTAGACTTTAGAAGGCTTCAAAGTACTTGTCGATGTAAGATTGGAATAAACATACTTTTTAAATTTTAGGCTTGATTAAGACACCACAAAAGTCACAAATATAGTTTTTGGCACTTCAAAACTACTACATTCTCTACATTCTGCAAGTGCCCATTTCACAAAATCTGTGCATTTTGCCTAAATTTTTCACCATGGCGTCATTGACCCAGTTCCAAAATAGGGTTAAGAACGTCAATTTAAAGCCTAAGATTTTGCGAAACACTTAGGTTAGAGACACGAAATCGAAGATAAAATATCTAAAGATTACGTTAATAAGAGCCTGTATAGGTACTTATTTCAACAAAATACAGGCTCGAAAATTATTCCAAAACGTTGAAACTAACAATTTCTTTCACATGATTAATACCTGTCAACAATCACGGACGGCGACCACAGGAAATAGTACCGCGGTAGATAAGGGAAATAGAACACTGGCAAGCGTACAAGTACTGCAAACCGTTCGCCATAAAACTGTGGTGGCGCGATTAGCCAGGGTGGCGCCGTTACCCTGGACTCCCCTACGTTTCAGCACCTGCACATTGGCCTTTGGAAACACAAATTACCGTACTGAAGTTGCAATACTGACGAATATGAGCAAGTTGACAGGCGACATTTATTAACAAACTCCACTGTCGCCTCCTATGATAGACATCCGTCGCTTCTTTGTAATAACTACTTTGGCGAAATGACACTAGAGATTACAATGTGATATTAGTCTGCATGGGATGAAGGTGAGGTTGCTTTTTGTAAACACAGGATGGGAGATGACTTGTTAAAAAACATATTTGTCTGTGTCACATAGAAGTTCGCCGCCCTGCTGTAGTACTAAAGTCAGTAGAGCACTGCAGTTGGTAGCAGTAGTAAACACAAGACACGGTGGCCTTCGTTACACGCCAGGCTAGCCTCGCGCGGTGTACAGTTTGTGAAGCTAAGCGTGTTTCTGTCTGGTATTCAGCAATACTTGTTCATTGTCGCAGCTTAGCGCCTCAATGCGCTAGGCCGCTCCGCCACGGCAATTGGTAATTTCCATGTAGCTGTTACATATGCAGATCTGAACAATGTTTTTCAATTTTTCCTAATGTTGCTTTCTACACAACTTACCAATTTCACTCGCGCATTTTTCTAGTCTTTTCCTCTATGGTATATTCGTATTTCATATGCGATTTCGACTTTGCAGTTAATTTTTTGGTATTACTAGCAGAAAACCAGCTAAGAAATCGTTATCGATAGGCACATATTTCAGACTTTTCACTTCACATTCACGAGCTTCTCAACACAATCAACATATTACCATCTTTTCGTAATTTACAGTCACATATTAGTTTTTGGGAATTTTGAAAATGTGATTAAATAACACAATTACCCACTATAATTTGAATCGTACTGTAGTTCTACTCTTATCCTGAGACTTGGCACAGTTTTCAGTTTCAAAAATTTACTAATTTTATTCTTTGTTCGCACCAAAATTACCGTTCTGGTTGAGGCTTCACCGTATACAGCAGTGGCGGCGCATCCTAGTGATAACTGCAAAGAAAAGTTCGTCGTGAAAAAAGTAAATAAATGAATAAAGTAAGAAGTGTTTTTAAACCATTATCATTCGTTTCGTTCTTCTACCAGTTCATTTTATATGCACATTCAAAGTATTTTTATCGCTTGAGAGACGGTTTACGTCGCGGAGACAGCATGTATACGAGTCGTAGCGCGGCCGCTTAATATAGGCGGCAGTGACCGCAGCGTTGCAATGCGCATGCGCGGCTGAGGTTCAAATTCTCTAGTGGACGCCCTGGAGGCAGCATATGGGCGCTCCTGCGGCAGGGAGGGGCGAGGGGAAACGCCGCTTTTAACACTGGCGTCGGAGCTGGTAGAGACGCCAGCTCCTGGCTACTCGAGCTCTGTCGGTTACGCACGAATGGTCCCGAAGCAAAGACAATGGAGCTACTGCACACGTCGTCTTGCGGATGCGCAAATCCTCAATGAAGGCATCATCCGCCCTTCATATTTGTTTTTGGCGCATTGAAGATTCATCAAAAACACGTCATGTCTCGTAAAATATCATTATAAATTAAAGGCGCATCAACTGTAGAAGCCTTCAGAACAACCGATCATGAATAACAATGATATCACTACTCTCCATCTAGCAATAGCCGTGTGGTTAGCGGCATTACTCTGTTGAAGGTAATAGGTCCGTGACTGACTGCAAGCAATTTTTTAACCCTATCTTCTTCTTAAAAGATACAGGAACAACAATGACTTCTGTATTGTTATTTGCCACATATACTTTGGACGTTTTTGCAAATGTGTCGCGATTTTAAGGGTAAATAACATTTATACTCTTCGTCGTAACAAATATTTAACTGTTTGAAAAGATCTGGGGAAGTGCAGCCTTTACGCATGAAGGGGGTGCTGCTTACAGTGTCACATGACCTGAAGGTAGCTTGTCTCTTCATCGTAGCAGATTCATTTTGTTACAGTCAGTTAACAGTGTAATCAGTTACGTACTGTGTTTTAGTGTTCATGTGCATGTTCATATGTTCTTGGTGTTTATTGCCGGCCGCGGTGGCTGAGGGGACTGAGGCGCTTCAGTCACAGTCTACACGGCCATTACGGTCGGGGGTTCGAATCCCCCCTCGGGCATGGATATTTGTGCTGCCCTAGTTCGTAAGTAGTTCATAAGTAGTTTGTAAGTTTAGGGACTGATGACCCCGTAGTTACGTCCCATAAGCCTTACAAACATTTGAACATTTTGGTGTTTATTATCAAAGAAAAATCAACAACGTTCAGTATCTTTTAAAAATAAATAACTCAGCTTTAAGCTTGGAAGAGAAGTCCGAAATAAAGATTCTTGATATGCCGACGTCTCAACTCGAACTGAAGCAAGCGCAGACAAGGCAAGGTAAAACATTCTGCAGATATTTTAAGGAAAATTTTTATAAAGGGGGGGGGGGCTGGGGTGCTTAGTGAACCCCCGTCATCTCAAGCACCAGGCGCCACTGGTATACAGTGTTTAAGTAGTTTGCCATGACTGTTAGTATTCTGTCACTATTACCACGTTTATGGTAAAGCGCTGCATGACGAAGTTTTGCTTTGAAATACATTCTGAAGTGTTGCGAAATGTTTTAATAAGTAACGCTTTTCCAAAAATTAACGAATAGAGATGTTAATATGTTCCAGAGACAGATCGGTCTGATGATGATCTGACTGGAAGAACCTTTATATAAAATAGTGTCTGTAATTTCTACGAACTAGACTGATTTTTTCATATTAAAACATTATATCAGTTGGCTTCCTTCCAAAAGGAAAGAATGTTTTCCACACTTATTGACATGTTAATGTTCAAACAATAATAATGTACTAATAGTTAGTGTATATGGATCGACGAATGTAACTTAACATACAGTTTTACATATCCAGTGAGGGGGAAGCAAACATCACCGGTTAACACGCCTAATTTAAAGTCAGAGGCTGGAACGTCGATACAAACGAGGTGGGGGGGGGGGGGCGGGAAATCCACACACACACACAGTATCCCCTTCGAAAATGGTAGCGGGCTGCTGTTCTTGCAGTTTAAGCGGGTATTGTACTCCTACTCTTCCTCGTGTTTATAAACGATTTAGGAGACAATCTGAATAGCTCCCTTAGACTGTTCGCGGATGATGTTGTCGTTTAGTCAACAGAGGATCAAAAGCAACTGCAAAGCGATTTAGAAAACATTTCTACATGGTGCGAAAATTGACAATTGACACTAAATAAAGAAAAGTGTGAAGTAATACACATGATCAATAAAAGAAATCCACTGGACTTCAATTACGCGATTAATCAGTCAAACCTTAAGGTCATAAATTCTACCAAATACCTAGGAGCTACAATTACGAACAACTTAGGCTGGAGAGAACACATAGAAAATATTGCGGGGAAGGCGAACCGAAGGTTACGTTTCATTGGCAGAACGCTTAGAAGATTCAGCAGCACCACCAAAGAGACTGCCTACATCACACTCGTGCGTCCTCTCCTGGAGTACTATTGCCCAGTGTGGGATCCTCACCAGGTGCGACTGACGGAAGACATTGAGAAGGTCCAGAGAAGGGCAGCTCGTTTTCTTTTATCACGTTACAGAGGGGGAAAGCGTCACGGAAATGTTGCACGATTTGAGGTGGAAATCATTGAAATAAAGACGTTATTAGTTGCGACGAGATCTATTTGCGAAATTTCAATCGCCGACTTTTACTTCTGAATGTGAAAATATTTTGCTGGCACACACGTACATAGGGAGACGTGTCAATCCCAATAAAATAAGAGAAAGCAGATCGAAAACGGAACGATTTAGGTGTTGTTTCTTCCCGAGCGCTATCAGAGAATGGAACGGGAGAGAAAGGTTATGAAAGTGGTTGATGAACCCTCTGCCAGGCACTTAAATGTGATTTGCAGAGTATCTATGTAGATGTAGATTGCTTTTGTCGGCAAACCACCGTCATCAGGCAGACCTTTCCTACAATCGCTCGTTCCTGCTCGTCGTTCCTCTTCCACATCCCGACCTTCTCCTCCCTCACAGCCAA
Organism: Locusta migratoria; assembly: GCA_026315105.1. NCBI lineage: Eukaryota > Metazoa > Arthropoda > Insecta > Orthoptera > Acrididae > Locusta > Locusta migratoria. The sequence goes on along the minus strand of CM048747.1, from coordinate 556,486,488 downwards.
GTGTGATAACGGAATCACGTGACGTGTCAGCTGAATAAAATCGCAGCCAGAAGAATGCAGAGACAGTTGATGGGAAGACTTGTGTTGAGTGGCACATTTTGGGAAGATGTCCGTCTGTAAAGGAGGCCGCGAATAGAACGCTTGTTCGACCCTTTCTTGACTACCGCTCAACTGTTTGGCATCGGTTTAAACGAAGACTTAGGATCGGTTCACTGAGGGGCTTATAGTAACATCTCAGCTACAAAATTTAACAACTGCTCGAGTTTACGAGCACACATTCAGCCAACAGCAGCAAAGTATACTTAAAACAGTAATTTTCGATGTTTTCGATGAAAGCACACGAGAAAACAAAACGCACGCACAGAAACAAAGCACTGACAAGGGTCACCTGTGGCACGAAACCAGGCTTCCAGCAGCACTCCACCACAGAGGGACAACAGTGTGTCATTTCCATGCAAAACGCTGCTTTCTACCGAGAGAGACACAAAGTAACAACACATAAATACTACAGGATGGAAACTGTATGTAATTCAATGAGATCATTGTTATCAGCACATTTTCAACCAACGGCTGCAAATACCCCCCCCCCTTAAAGCAATAATGTTATAGCTCAAAAGATACATACCGTACATCAATAATTAGTGCTGAAACTGGAAGATGAGGGTTAAGTGCTGAAAACAAAGTGCAAGAGGTACATGATCGTTATTTCATAATTAAACTACACTGTGTAGTTTTTATAATCCATTTTCTGCGCCGAACTGTGAGCCTACGTTGCAATATTCTTCACCAAAGTCAGGTTATGTCATTGACGTACTCGTATGATGTGAAAATGTAATTAATATGGCTTCTGATACTGGACTACTTGAATGGGAAAGTGATTTTGAACGTAAAAACATTGTTCTCTTCCACTTTGTTAAACCGCTTCAGCTAAATCTCGTAGCAGCACGTTAACATAGGCCGTTCCCGCCGGACGTTCGAGTTCTCCCTCGCGATGGGTGAGTGGAAGTTGGTTTAAGTAGTTTGTAAATCTATGGACTGATGAGTGATGACCAAAGCAGTTTGGTCCAGTATGTTTACAGACAGTTGTTTCGAACAGTTTTGACACAAACACCCTCAGGCGGCGGGAGCTGTGTATCCTGCGCTCTTGTAATTACGTTAAGCAGCGGGTTTTATGACACAAATTATTTAAAATGCAGTTCGTCATTGAATTACGTATGATTTCCCTTGTATGATACTGATATTTCGCTACTTCGTTAATCGCTTTAGAATTGTCACTTGTGGCAGAATGTAGCGTTTTGTATGGAAATGTCAAACTCATTTTTATGACCAAGTATTATTCTAAACATGGTTTCTTACGGTTTAGGTCGTTCCAGGTCAAGCGTGTAGCTTGGTAGTGCAACACAAATGAAACTTCAGTAGAAGTTACATCAAGGTAATCGGTACGAAGTTTAACAGAAGCAAAGTGAGATGCAAAAGAAACGAAAGCAGATATATTAAGAGTGGGTCTCCTAAATGTTGAAATATAGCGAACAATGAGAGTAGATATAGTTTTTACACTATAATCAATGCACGCAGTCAGAAAATAAGCATGTAAACGAAGCCGATAAGCGATGTAAGAAACGTGCAGTGAATACATAAGAAAGCTACATTTAGAAGTTCTTATCGGATCAAAACGTGAAACGTATGTGTGCAGTAGTTGCAGGCAGACCACTTGGTGATGCTTTGTCCACGAAAGGGAACCTGTTTTAGTGTGATGAGTGAGTAGTAATCGTAACTGTACACATCAAAAACAGTATTACAATTCCTCGGTGCCAAGGTCTCCTGAAACTAACGTCGAATGTAAATACCGCGTCAAGAACACAGTTACTTAGCACGTCCATGGATGTCATTCAACGCGCATAAAGGCGTGAGCAGTGGCAATGCGACGGTGGCTAAGACGGCCGATCACTTCCGGTCAAAACACCACGAAGGACCTGCACTGCTCTGTGTCAGGAGCGACTCCCATTAGGGACGTGTGTGGACGTGGAGGACATACAGACATACTGGAACTGTCGACGAGAGCTGATGAGCGCTGTTTGCAGATTTCAGCTCGGAGGGACACCATACTGAATACGGATGCAGCCGCAGGACGTGGTATTTTCACTGAAACTGTTCCTAACAGGCTACGTGACATCAACTTCACTCGCGCCGTCCATGGGGAAGGACAGTGCAGTAAAGATGGTCCGTAAAACAAGCAAAAGGAATCAAAAAATGTCCGACAGATGGCGCTTCATCTGATCAGAAAAGCAGTAATTAGCATAACAAATTAAGACAAAGCAAAGATGATGTTCTTTACAGGAAATGCTCAATATATTCACCATCATTCCTCAACAATAGCTGTAGTCGAGAAATAAAGTTGTGAACAGCACTGTAAAGCATGTCCGGAGTTATGGTGAGGCATTGGCGTCGGATGTTGTCTTTCAGCATCCCTAGACATGTCGGTCGATCACGATACATTTGCGACTTCAGGTAACCTCAAAGTCAATAATCGCACGGACTGAGGTCTGGGGACCTGGGAGGCCAAGCATCACGAAAGTGGCGGCTGAGGACATGATCATTACCAAGCGACGCGAGCAAAAGATCTTTCATGCGTCTAGCAATACTTTGTCTTTTTTCTTCTAATAAAACCCCATGTCATTCCAAGCATGTGTGTCAATTTTCCGTGAGTTATTAAGTTTTCAAATTTATACTGACTTTTTGATCACCAGGTACTTGTCAGAAATGGCATCAAGTGTTATCCACAGATAAGACTTGCACCTGTCTTGAACCAGCCATCGTCGGACAGTTTTTAGGAGGCAGCCGTGATGATCTGTAGGACGGGATGCCGCGACTAACGCAGGCAAGAGGGCGTGTTCCGGGCATTATTGCTACAGGTGTATACTGCAGTCTGCAATACTTATTCTGAATGTCTAGGTCATTGTCGTGCTACTTGTCAATTACTGTTTTCAGGAGACATAAAGAGAACTGAACTGTTGATGCCAATATGTGACAAATGTCAGGGTTTTGGAACATATCCTGTATTCAAATATTATGAATTATCTCGAACAGAACGATCTATTGACCCAAGGTCAACACGGATTTAGAAAATATCGTTCATGCGAAACACAACTAGCTCTTTATTCACACGAAGTGATGGGTGCTATCGACAAAGGTTCGCAAATCGATTCCGTATTTCTTGATTTCCAGGAAGCTTTTGACACCGTACCTCACAAACAGCTTTTAATCAAATTGCGTGGTTATGGTATATCGCCCCAAATTTGCGATTGGATAGGGGATTTCTTGTCAGAGAGGACACAGTTCGTAGTAATCGATGGTAAGGCATCGACTAAAACAGAGGTGATATCGGGCGTTCCACAGGGTAGCGTTATTGGTCCTCTGCTATTCCTTATTTACATAAACGATTTAGGGGAAAATCTAAGTAGCTCTCTTAGATTGTTTGCAGATGACGCCGTCATTTACCGTCTAGTAAAATCATCTGAAGATCAAAACCAACTGCAGAACGATCTGAATAAGATATCACTATGGTGTAAAAATTGGCAATTAACTCTAAATAATGAGAAGTGTGAAGTCGTCCACATGAGTACAAAAAGAAATCCATTAAACTTTGTTTACAACATAAATCAATCAAATGTGAAGGCCGTAAACTCCACAAAATACCTAGGAATCACTATTACTTCAGACTTAACTGGAAAGAACACGTAGATAATATCGTGGGAAAGGCGAACCAGAGATTGCGTTTTATTGGCAGAACCCTTAAAATATGCAACAGAACTACTAAAGAAACTGCCTACACTGCGCTTGTCCGTCCATTTTTGGAGTATTGCAACCCAGTGTGGGATCCTTATCAGGTGGGTTTGACGGAGGACATCGAAAGAGTCCACAGAAGGGCAGCTCGTTTCGTATTGTCACGATACAGGGGAGACAGCGTTACGGAAATGATACAGGATCTGGGATGCGAAACATTACAACAACGGCGCTTATCGCTGCGGCGTGGGCTACTTGCGAAACTCCAATCGCCAACATTCTCCTCCGAATGCGAAAATATATTGTTGACTCCCACTTACATAGGTAGAAATGATCATCAGAATAAAATAAGAGAAATCAGAGCTCGAACAGAGAGATTCAGGTGTTCTTTCTTCCCGCGCGCTATTCGAGAATGGAATGGGAGATAAATAGTATAATTGTGGTTCGATGAACCCTCTGCCAGGCACTTAAATGTGATTTGTGAGTATCCCATGTAGATGTAGATGTCTCAGTTCTTTTGACGGGAGGCGTGCTTAGGTAGTCCTTGCAGGTGCGTTGATCACCGTGTCCCCAGTGCTGTAGTGGTCAGCGCAACTGCCTAGAAAGCAGGAGACCCGGGTTCGAATCTCGGCCGGGTACACATTCACAGTTTATCTCATATGTTCTGTGAATATGACAGAATAACAACTGCAGGATCAGAAGCGACGCTGTTCCTTCGAAACAGACACCACATGTGTACATATATGTTTTCTTTGTTTGAAACAACAATTCGGAAGCTTACTTCCCGTATGCGCGTCGCAATAAATTATTACGCACTAATATTTTGTCACTGGGCTGGGAAAGTGTCGAGACATTAGGACGTAATATTTAAATATGAAGAGTCTTCGAGAAGACAACAAAGTCTTGGCGAACCCGGTTTCAATAAAAAGTTCCTCACTGAGACTATTAGATAGCACCTCCGGCATGAAGAATATAAACGACATTCTAGTTGTCACTCCTTGCAGAATATTATCTTTTCCTGCGAGTCTTATCGCGTGAAATATTTCACAAACTTGAATGGGCTATCTAACTGCTTCTGCTCATACAGCTGTCATTTCCTCCAAAAAATATTCTTTCAAATGTGCAAACAGCGAAAATGTAGCCAGTTATAAAACTTAAGATGTTGCTTTATGACTGCTGTCTGTCAGTAAGACACCACAACAGATATGAAACAAACCAGAAGGGTAACTGCATAAGAAATTCAGACTCAATTATGTATCTTCTAGTTCACACACAGTCCCAAATTAATGAGTTTTTAAGTATTGCAGAGTGTAGATAGATGAAAATGTCTGAAATAGCTAAGGATACACAAATGCTTAGCATAATGCAGTAAACAAAAATAGCAACTAGGTATGAGAAAACAAATGTTGGTTTGGTTTCTTTCCCTCAAAGCAACTCTTTTTCCTGTCATTTTTTCTTTTTTTCTATACTTCTCAGGAATTGCATAAACACACAGGAAAACTGACCCTTCCTTTGTACATCATTTCTGATCACTACAAGATTTTTAGCAACTGCGTCATTCAAATAAGACCCTCTATTCAAAAAAACATTAATATTAAATTTGTGCAATACCTTTTTGACATAACTGAAGGCGGGGGAGGGAGGGGGAGGGTACCACTTGTCAGCTTTGACCAAAGACAATAAACGACAATTACTGAACAAATGCGTCAATTTACATTACCTAAAGCAAACTGTTTCATCCATGTAGTGACTTGTTCTTGATGTAATTATCCAAATCATGATAAGGCAGCAATCTGTATTACCGAATAAATTCTGTGATCTTGACTATCAAGTCATTTGTCAAAGATAATGGGTGGCATCCCGGTCTTCAATTGACCCTCCTTTTCTGTTGCAGAAGGGCTCTTGTCACAGAACAATGTCTGTTAAGAATTACTTATTTTATTTTAATAGGAATTTCAATTGCACCACTGGAGAACTGCTCGGTAAAGAAAATTGCAGTTTTTAGGTTGACTGCCTTGTCAGCTGCTCTTTTGTTTCTATGTTGTTAATTTGTCACACAGGCTGTTTAGATGTTGCAAAATTACTTGTGAATCTCTGAAGTAAATCAGAGGACATATTCCTGGAGTACTACATCACATTAAAACATGTTGATCCCCTATCAATTTTAAGTATAGACCTAGCTATGCATATGATCTACATTTTTCTATCACATACTTTTTTTGTAACTCGACATTTTTATTCCTGAAATAACAATACTTTCATACCATATGAACATTGCTGTTTCACTGTTATATGCTTTCTATACTAGCTAGGTATTTCTTTTTTAGTCTTAGGGTCAAACTACTACTTAGTTTAAAAATTCCATCTGAGGTGTATATAGAGAAAAACTTAAACAAGATCCTATTATGTAAGCAGAATATTGTTTAAAAGAGCATGGTGTAATTTGTGAAGGACGATAGAAAAACGAGCAGTTTATGTCACAAGGATTTGTGTTTGTGATGACATTAGTATGACTGAAATTCTATGTATTCAGAAAAAGTCTTATAAATAAAGAAATTTAAGTGATTTTCAAATTGTTTTTGCAGTTGAGTGCCAACATTGAAAAGATGAAATAGCAGTGACTAATGCTTTTAAAGGCTATGTAAAACACATCTGACACACACACACACACACATATCAAAAAGGCTCCGTTGGGTATACCACAACACAAGAAAAATGCATGAAACAGAAGCAAAATATAGTAGGCCTATAACACTAAGAAATTAATATGTCTTGTACTCCTCATTTATGATCAATTTAAAGCAGCAGCAGATGTCAGCTCTAAAGTAATTAGATATTTACAGTAAGAAAGAATTGGTATAAATAATGATGAATAAGTCAAAGAAAAATAAATGACAGGTTCAAGGCAACCACTTCTTTAGCACTGTTAGTGGAAGAGACAAATAACAAAAGAAATCCTTTATTTATTTAGTATTGTTTTCAGTTTTCTCTTCTTACCACCTTTTGATGGTATGCCTTGAGTGTTATATTTTTGATTGCAGTAATTTTTCAATAATGAATTTGTTGCAACCCAGATAATCATTTTGAGAATATTTTCAGATGTATGAGTGCCACACAAATCAAGCTGCTCAAAATTAGAGCATAATTTGTGCAGAATCAAACTTGTAGCCTGTTGTCTTTGATTTTGTTCCTGCAGGAACAGTTTTTCATATTCAGGACCAATAAGCTCCGAAATAGTGATCTGTTGTATAGCTGTTCATGACAGCATTAACAACAAATGGATGCGGGTAGAATAGGCCTCCTCGATTTTCTAATAAGTTTCTAATAAGCTTGAAGGATTTCTCATAATGCATGATTTTTTGGAAAATCAAACAATCGTTGCATATATCACATTTCAGTTTTTTTAAGACTGAGTATGCACAGTAGCCTCCCAGATATGTAATTACGGGCAAGTAACTGCCAACATCAGTGATGTCGGACTCTGTCACAGAGAGAGATGCAAAGTTGTTAGAAAAAGGAGTATTTTCTGAACTGTATTGCTTCCAGGGTTCTAAAACATCAAAGTAATTAACTTTGATTTCTGCTTTTGTCTCAGATCTTAATGAAATCCTTAAAATTGTAGAAAATCTTAGTTTTTTCTCAACTTCAAAAATTTGCCTTATTGATACATGGTATTGTGCCCCTGCCAGTTGCCTGTACTTACCAGCCCTGTCCTCAAGAAGGTCAGTTTGAAATTTTCCAGGCAAAATGTATTTTAATAAAAGTTCAACCACACAGTAATTTGTGATTTCAATAATGGAATGTGTAGAAAATTTTAAAGCAAATAATGTTTTTTTGTAAGGATGCCTACATCATTTGCCAACTATTCCCATTTATCTAGCCAAGTCAAAAAAAATTTTTAAGAAGATAAATTGCTCATCTGTGTTTGAATTAGTCAAAGGTTCTTGCATTTTATCCCTCTTCAGTAAGCCTTTGCAAGGAGCCTTTACATTTAAAATTTTCCACCACAGAGATATGATTGTGATGAATTCTGTTGTGCCAATATGTTTGCTCAAATTATTAGAGGGACCCAATGTCTTTAATGCTTCCACAATGTAGTCATTGAGTACTTGGATCACTAATTTCACATTTTGCTTTTCTAGAGAAGAAGGATAGAGAACTTTCAGTGATAACCCATAACCATATTTCAATAATTTGTCTGATTCTAAATTGTACATTTTTCTCACTTCTGAAAATGAGGCTTCCAAAAGTGTATTTGAGCTGCCATCAAATGGAGGAAATCTAAAAATATATGCATCTGTTTTCTAGTTGAGCCAGTTATGTCTGATACATTTCAACAAATGCACAGGATCAATAAAAAAAATGAGGCCTTCAGCTATCAGCAGGATGTGGGTACACAATACTCAGCTTAGGCTTGTTTGAGAAGAATGTCATAGCGTTCCTGTTCATAGAAATATTATCACTAACAACTGCAAGCACTTTAAAACCTACATCTTCAAAGCCAAGAAGTACCTTCTTCAAAACTCTGTGTAACAGTTCAGCAGTAACAGTCCGAACAGGCAAAATGTGTATAACGTCTTTGTATGAAGACATTATGCTGCTGATCATAAATGTATGGGCACTAGAAGCTAACTCTTGTGAAGCAAAGGCATTTCCAACAACATTACTCCCCTTGTAATCAAGATATTGCTTAATATATATCTCATCAACCATTAAAGTTACAGTCATATCTTGGGACTGCAACAGAGGAACTTTATTCTTAATGCAGCACAAGAAATTGCTATCCAGTTTTTCCAATTGAGGGCCAACATTTAGTGAAGAACAAAGTCTTCTTATTGTCCTTTGATGAGGCATTAATAAGTTTTCAGATTCCCTCATGAACCTATAGGCAGCTGGAGAAATAATATGAAAAAAAAAGTCCTCTGGTTTGTATCTTAGTCTGTCCCTGCTACTCACAAGATATATTTGAGACTTTACAAATTGAAAAAAGGCTTTATCATCACTGCCTTCAATTAACTTATCTAAAACATTTTGATTATCTCTGATAAATAGTGTTTATCTTTCGTATCTACAGCTGCACAGGTTTAAACACATTCCAATATACTTTCAATCTCATGAAAATAGTTTATTTTGCAAGGAAATTTGTACTTGTTCTGGATATTACTTATAAAGACTCCTTTATAAAAAAACTGCCACTTGTAACTGTTCATTAACAACAACAGAATAATGCAACTCAGGAACAGATCCTGTTGTCTCGATATTGACAAAAATTACACCGTCTGCTTTTCTAATGATAGTCCAGAATGAAGAAAAGTTGATTTTACGTCCTCCTGTTAAGTCCAGTATACATGAAATTTTATTTTCACTGTCGTATTGTTCAGCTGAGATAACACTTTCATTAAGAGCTTTCTGAAGTTGTGCTGCTTCCACACGCATTCGCTTTTCGTCAGGAGATTCCCGGAAAGCCAACTGTGATGACAAATAGGACGGACAACCAGGAAATATCGACGGAACACAGCCTTCTTTTATCCTCGGTCGTTCGAGGTTTGCTGTTAAAATCCATCCTGTTTTCTCGTCAAAGTGTTCGGAAGTTCATAGAATACTTTCCGTTTGGAAATGTTTGTGGCAAATCTGTAACAGCACATCACCAGCCAATGTAACTATCCTTGGTCGAAACATTGTATGACTACCTTAGTATTAATGTTGTCCGTAATTGTGTTGAATAAACAAATCAGTTACACACTTAGAGCCATTTACTCACCCTTTAATGCTGAGTAGGCACAAATCCTTTCCTCGGTATTGCAGCAATCCAGCGATTTCTCAGGTCCTCACATGTGGGGGAAAAACGTGCACTTTTATTCCTTCTTGAGAGTCATAATTTCCCTGGTAATAGGGGAAGCAGAACTTGTACCCCATACTTCAAATAAATGCAGTCGATGCTGTATGAAATGTAATACTTTACGTAGCACACGCTTTCAGCACAACACATTCGCGAACAGAAGCGTTGTGGTTCAAACCAGCCACCATTTGATGACGTCACGTGCCATTATGGTCGCTATGCGTAGGCCTGGTATTTTAGAAGGTGTTGGCTATGCGCACGCAACCTACTCTGCCTGACGTCACACGAGAGCGCCGCCGCCTTCTCTCTAGGTGGTGGCGGCTCATCCAGCGTGATATGGGCGTGCCACCTCCTGTGATAGGACTAGCCTCCCATTCACAACAGGCACTAGACCAACAGCTAGGCCTCACAGCACAACACCGAGAGGCCGCGGCCGCCAGCTGACTGGCTGGCCGCTACGAGGCACGGCGCTGTGCCCCAGCGGCCAGCCAGTCATCTCTCGGTGTGACGTGGCGCGCCCTGTAGTGAGTCCTCGTCTTCTAGGTGGTGTTGGCTAGACACGCTGCCTGATCAAAAGTACGCGGACAGCAGTGTGTGCAGTGTAACTAATTAAGTGCTATTTAGGTTCTGGAGCGACAGAGCATTTAATAAATAGTAGTATACAGTTCAAAAATGTAAACAGGTTGCCAGAGCCAATAAAAACCAATGTTGCGAAGTGTGGAACATTTCTGTATGCGTAATGTGTTGGTGAAAGTTACGAGTTGTGTAAATGGCAAGAAAATTTCGATTTTGATTACAGACGTTCTGTCAGTTCCAGTCTGCCGTCAATACGTAAACTAGAATCAAAAGGTTTGCGAGTGATTTTTGCGAATGGTGAAGGTATTATTCAGAAGGACGACATAACTCTTGCCATTGCAGAGAGAAGTGAATCAAACATGGACACAATGAATTTTGTGCTTAAGGAACCTCGCTGTCATGTGACTTCACCAACTGAGACCAATGAACTGTGGCACGAAAGGTTGGCTCATCTACATTTATTGATGACTTCACTCACTTTGTGAGTGTATATTTTCTGGAAACAAAGTCAGAAGTGCCAAAGTTTTTCAAAATGTTGGAAGCTATGTCTACTTCTCATTTTAACTTGAAAATAAGTCGTTTTTGCTGTGATAATGGGCGAGAGTATATATCGAACGAGCTGAAGTGTTTTTCTGGAGATCTGAGTATTCGAGTTTACAATGAGATATACACCGCAGCAGAATGGAGTTTCTGAACGTCAGAACAGGACTATTTTGGATAAAGCGCGTTGTATGCTTCTCAAATTGCCGGCCGCGGACGCCGAGGGGACTGAGGCGCGTCAGTCACGGTCTGCACGGCCACTACGGTCGGGGGTTCGAATCCCCCCTCGGGCATGGATATTTGTGCCGTCCTTAGTTTTAGCTAGTTCATAAGTAGTTTGTAAGCTTAGGGAATGATGTCCCGTAGTTAAGTCCCATAAGTTCTACAAACATTTGAACATTTGAGCTTCTCAAATCAAAACTTGACAAGAGTTTTTGGACAAAAGCAGTGTTGACAGCTGTGTATATCACAAACAGAAGTCCAACTACAGCTTTGGATGGAAAAGTACCAGCAGCTCTCTCGTATGGGAGAAAACCTAATTTAGAGAAGATGAAGGTTTTTGGTTGTATTGCTTTTTTAAAAAATTCCAAAGGAAATTCTAGCAAGAAAGTTTGATTCTCGTTCACTTAGATGGATTTGTATTGGCTATTGTCCAAACGGATACAGATTTTGGTGTCCAGAGCTGAAGAAAGTAATTTCTGGTAAGGATGCCGCGGTGGAGTAGCCGAGCGGTCTAAAGCGTCTCGCTGCGGTGCTCGCGGTTGCTCGCCGTGGAGGTTCGAGTCCTCCCTGGGGCATGGGTGTGTGTGTTTATCCTTAGGTTAGTTTACCTAGGTTTAAGTAGTTTGTAAGCTACGGACTGATGACCACGCAGTTTGGTCCGATAGATTTACAAACATTTGAACATTTCGTAAGGATGTAATTTTTGATGAAAGGAAATTTACTTTCGATGGCACAACTAGTGAACAGTGGCTTTCAGGAGGAGGAGAAAACAATGTAGAATATGATATGGGCCTTGATGAAAACAGGACAGAAGAATACGAGACAGATCAAGACTTGAAAGAAGATAAGGACAGTAAAAATTCGAGAGAATTGGTCAAGACGCCTGGAAAGGTACAAAACTCTTAGACGAAGCAACAGAGAACGAAAGATGCCTGCAAGATTTGATGATTATGCAGTACTGGCCTTGCATGCTGAATCATTTGTTGATGATGTTCCTGAATGCTATGAAGATATACAAGGCAGACACGATGAACATGAGTGGAGACAAGCAATAAAAGAAGAAATAAAGTCATTTGAACTTAATGAAACTTGGAAGCCGAAAGAGTGCTCTCCAGAGAAGAAATCTCTCGACAGTAAATGGGTTTTCAAAATTAGGAGAAATCAACATGGAGATACTGAAAGATACATGGCAAGGCTTGTGATCACAGGGTGTGCTCAGAGAAAGGGTTATATGAAACATACGCTCCTGTTGCACGTTTGGCTACATTAAGAACATTAGTGTCGCTGATCATTGAAGAAGATCTATGTACGTGCCGAACTACATGAAGATGTCTACATGAAGATCCCTCAAGGTGTCACAGGTGAAAGGTATAAGATCTGCAAATTAAAAAAGGCCTTGTATGGATTGAAACAATCTCCCAGTACATGGAATGCTACATTTGATAATTTTGTAAAAAATATTGAACTCGACAGTCAAACGTTGACAAACATTTGTATGTGGAAAACTTGGAAGATAGTAGAGTGTGTCTTCTCTTATATGTAGATGATATAATAATTGCTGCAACTAATTCTGATGAAATCATAAAGATTAAGAGGATTTTGGAAAAATAAATTTTTAATTAGAGATATGGGAGAATTTAAATCATTTCTTGGTATGGATTTCAAAAGAGTAGATGACAGAATGAGTCAACGTATACACCTGCAAAAACTACTGGAACGTTTTGAAATGAACAATTGTAATTGGGTTAAGAAGCCAATGGAGACCAAACCCACAATGGAAAGTACATGAGAACTGAATAATGATAAAGACTGTACAAGCGTAACTAAACCATTTCGTCAACTGATAGGTTGTTTGATGTATGCTATGATTACAACAAGACCTGACCTAGGTGTAAAAATTAATTATTTCAGCAGATATCAAAGCAAACCAATGGAAAGTCATTGGAAGGGAGTTAAAAGAGTACTAAGATATATAAAAGGAACACTGAACTTTGGTTTGTGCTATGGAAGAGGAGGATAAGAGTTGCTTCTTTGCTATGCAGATGCAGATTTTGGCAGTGGAGAAGATAGGAAGTCTACATCAGGATTCCTACTGCGAGTGTATGGAAATACTGTCTGTTGGATGACTAAACGTCAAAACTGTATCTTCTTATCTTCAACTGAAGCTGAATATGTAGCCTTGGCCACAGCAGCAGCTGAATTGTTGTTGTTGTTGTGGTCTTCAGTCCGGAGACTGGTTTGATGCAGCTCTCCATAATACCGTATCCTGAGCACGCCTCTTCATCTCCACATAAGAACGACAACCTACATCTGTCTGAATCTGCTTACTGTATCCATCTCTTGGTCTTCCTCTGCGATTTTTTCCCCACACACTTCCCTCCAACGCTAAATTCATAAGTCCTTGATGTCTAAGAATGTGTCCTACCAATCTATCCCTTCTTTTAGTTAAGGTATGCCAGAAATTTCTTTTCTCCCCAATTCTGTTCAGTACCTCCTCATTAGTTACGCGATCCACCCACCTAATCTTCAGCATTCTTCTGTAGCACCACATTTCAAAAGCCTCAATCCTCTTTCTGTCCACACTGTTTATCGTCCATGTTTCACTCCCATACAAGACAACACTCCATACAAATGCCTTCAGAAAGGGCTTCCTTACGCTTAAATCAATATTCGCTGTTAAAAAATTTCTCTTTTTCAAGAATGCCTTTTTACCCATTACCATTCTGCATTTTATATCCTGTGTACTGCGACCATCATTTGTTATTTTACTGCCCAAGTAACAAAACCCATCTGCCTCCTTTATTCTTTCGTTACCTAATCTAATTCCTTCAGCATCACCTGATTTTCTTACACTGCACTCCATTACCCTAGTTTTACTCTTGTTAATGTTCATCTTATACGCACCTTTCAGCACACTGTCCATTCCGTTCAATTGCTCTTCCAGATCCTTTGTTGTATCTGACAGAATTACTATGTCGTCGGCAAACCGCAATGTTTTTAATTCTTTCCATGAACTTTAATTCCTTCTCCAAATTTCTCCTTGCTTTCCTTTACAGCTTGCTCAATGTACAAATTGAACAACATTGGAGAAAGGCTACAACCCTGTCTTACTCCCTTTCCAACCACTGCATCCCTTTCATGCCCTTCAACTCTGACAACCGCTGTCTGGTTTTTGTACAAGTTGTAAATAACCTTACGCTCCCTATATTTTACTCCTGCTTGCTTCAGAACTAGAAAGGGTTTATTCCAATCAACATTGTCAAAAGCCTTCTACAAATCTACAAAAGCTAGAAATGTAGGTTTGCCTTTTCTTAATCTATCTTCTAGGATAAGCCGTAAGGTGAGTATTGCCTCCCGTGTCCCTACATTTCTCCTGAACCCAAACTGATCTTCCCCGAGGGCGGCTTCTACCAGCTTTTCCATCCTTCTGTATATAATTCGTGTTAATATTTTGCAACCATGACTTATTAAACTGATGGTTCTGTAGTTTTCACACCTGTCTGCACCTGCTTTCTTTGGAATGAGGATTATAACATTTTTCTTAAAGTCTAAGGGTACTTCGCCTGACTCATTCATCTTACACACCAGGTGAAACAGGTTTGTCATGGCTGGTTCTCCCAGAGACTTCAGTAGCTCTGAGGGAATATTGTCTACTCCAGGGGCCTTTCGACTTAGGTCTTTCAGGGCTCTGTCAAATTCTTCTCTCAGTACAGTATCTCCTATTTCATCTTCATCTACATCCTCTTCCCTTCCTACAATATTGTCTCGAAGTTCATTTCCTTTGTAGAGCCCCTCTATATACTCGTTCCACTTTTCAGCTTTCCCTTCTTTGCTGAGAACTGGTTTTCCATCAGTGTCCTTGATATTCATTGCTCGGAAGATGGGAACATCGATGAATGAAACATATCGACATTAAATACAATTTTGTCAGAGACTATGTGAGCAAAGGAATTATTGACGTTTGTTATATAAATACCAAGGTACAACTGGCTGACATGTTAACTAAGCCATTACCCAGTGAACCGTTTGAGAAATTGAGAGACTGTTTAAATGTTGTGGACGTGGGTTGAGAGTTGTTTGAATTGAGGAGGAGTGTAGAGAGTGGCAATTCAAAACTCTCAACAGAATTTCTTTTGGAGGATCTGTGATGACGGTGATGAAACTGCATCACATCTAATGTTCGAATGCATTGCATTTGGAGAGTAAAAGGCACAGAACATTTGGGACAACCAGACCCGAAAAAATTGTGTCTACTAAAGAACTGGTAAAGGGACTCCTTGCACTGTTCAAGGGCATTGGTTGGCTTTACTAGATATACAGGGAGCGATACCGCACAATAAACTTAGTTTCGGTGCGGGCAGTGGCGGATTGGACCAAGACTGTTTAGGCTTCCCTGAGAAAATCAAATCAATAATCTTTTGCATATATATATATATATATATATATATATATATATATATATATATATATATATATATATATATATATCCTTTCAAAGATATCTGTGTGCTATTAGCTTTTATTCTTGTGTTGTTGTATGGTTGCTATGTGTGTCTTTCCCTGTGTCTTGTATTGAAAGTAACAAAATTATACCAGGAGGTTATTCAGCAGTTATTATTACAAGCAAATTTACATTTTGTGTGCCTGAGGAATGTCCACAGCTATCTAATTTCATCAATTATGAATAGCGCAACCCTCGTAGCAAAGACGGCTTTAGATCAGCTATGCATGGTGTTTTCAAGAGAAGTCAAACGTGCACTGAACTTGCTGACAGTGAAAGTTTTGATAATCACCTTTGAATGTCCTCATTTGCCTTCGCTTTATGTTTATACAGGTTAGCTGTATCTCCGAATGAATAAAAATTTTCTTGTATGTCACCTCCATAATGGATAATGTGCCAGACCACCACAATATTATTTTAAAAATAACAAATTTTCAGATTAGCGATTTGATATGAAATATTTATTTAAAAATCACATATCGATTTCGTTCACATGATTGAACATCATCAGTGCTGTAAAAACAAGTTCCTCGAGTGAAACATTGAAAAGACATTTAAAAAGCTCACCAAGAATGTTGCAATTGTATTAAGAAATTACATACCAGATTTCGAGTCATGAGGACTCATGCACTCCACGTAAAACATTTAACAGTCAAATCCTTAATACATATAAATAAACCGGTATTTCTAGGGCACGTTAGAATCTTACAATTGGCTAGCTGCTTACATTCTCCTTCGCAACATACCTTGCAGGCAGTTGGTGACTGGCGCTCTATTTATTTGAGAAGTTTATTACACTGTTAAGTTTTGAAAGGGCGGAAAACATGGGATGTTTTTTAATAAAAGAAACCTAGTTACAAGGATGTTTTAATTGAAAAAATCTAGTTCAAGGATGTTTTAAATTTAAAAAAAAAATCTAGATACAAGGATGTTGTTAATATAAAAAAAAGGGTCACACCAGATATACTGAAAACTAAACTTTAACAGGTAACGTAAGTAACTTTTGATGTTTTAACACAATGTTTATTAGATACTCGCTGAGAGTTGTTAATTTCAGTTACTTAAAAAATGTTTAATCCGGGTTATTTAAATTATATTTTTAACTTGTATCGTCGTGTACTCCATGCTATGCATTTAATGTTTTTTGCCTTTTCAAAATCTAACAGTGCAATAAACTTCTGAAATGAAGAGGGCACCCGGCAGCAAGTGCCTGCAAGCAAAGCTTGTAGGTGAATGTCCGCAGCTGCCCCATTTTAAATATGCAATATGCACCGCAGAGGCCTTTTCTTTCATATATTTTATGCGGAGTACACGACACCTCATGACTCGAAATCTGGTATGTAATGTCTTTATACAGTCGTAACACTCCTGACAAGACTTCTTAAATTGTTTTTTAACGTCTGACTCATGCTATACCAATTAGGTAAGTTTATGGCTCATCACGAGTATCGAGAACTTAGTCGCGTTTTCTAGTGCATTTGCTTACATAAGTGCGGTACACAACCAGTGTAAGTGACGATTTTTGTATTGTGATACCCAGTCAAATGCAACAGGCACAATACTTTAAGTTCAGACAGAAATACTATTTAGCATATAAAAACATTCCAAAATTTATTACGTACTATTTCCCTCAATGCAGTTACCTCAAAAAGATACAGCTGAGCAAGTGCTGCACTAATCACATACGGAAACGTCACAATGTATGTATTAATTTTGTTATTTATTGCTTATTTAGCCTCTCCAAATCAGGGCCTTGAGGTCCTCTCTTACATCTGACCAGAGGTTCATTCAAAGAGCTGCAGGGCTGCAGCTTCCTGCAGCAGCAAAGCAGGTACTACCGCGCATGTACGGTACCGATGACATCAGTCAAGCTGCAGGACGAAATTTTCCCTGCAGTTCATGCAGCTAGTAAGCTGCAGGAAACTGCAGCCGGGAGCTTTCTTGAACAGCCGGTAGGTTGCAGCATGCTGCAGTATTGCTTAGAGCCCTGTAGTATTGCTCTTTGAACACGAATTTCCCTACTACGCATGCGCGATAGCAGCCCTGCAGTTCTTTGAATGAATCCCAGGAGATATCACACACAAAAGTTTGGTCCAACAGATTTACAAACATTTGAACATTTTAACTGACCTTGAGCCAGGTTTCGATACCTCTATTTGCGTCGTCTTCCGAAGATTTTTTTATTAGTTTTATTTTTTTACTTGATTGCATTGCATTTACACTGGGTTACAGAAATACCGAGCTACATTGCCGAAGTCGTGCGATATGCAAAAAAATATTTAAATATCCATTTACATTGTAAGATTTGAATTGATCTAAGTAAAAAAAGAGACAAGAGGCAGACGCAAAGTAATGTAGTTCATGATTTATGTAATACGGAGTACGTAATGTAAACAAGTAATTGAAAAAAAATAAAAAGAACCTTCTAAACAAGTGGATTCGAAACCCCGTCAATTGTCAATAATATAGCACCTGCAACTGACTGGCTGAGTAGTTATTAATTTGAAGTTTTATGGAAGCACCATGTGAAATGAAGTTAATCGGCCACCTCTTCGAGATAATTCTAACAAGGTTATACAACTTCTTATGTAAAAGTATAGATTTCTATTTCACTTCCTCAGGTTTTCATTGTATTGTTACTTTATCCTTTTGGGAGGATATTAAAATTTTGCCGTCCCCTGAAATATGCTGCCCTGGGCAGTGGCACGGTTCACCCATTATAATATGCTTATAACAAGCGAAGATGTCACATGCAGTTGCTCCCCGCATCCAAAGCAACTACTTTGACATCTAGCGGACGATTGCCGAACTTCAAGCAGTGTGCGGAAGTGTAACGCCACACATTGCACAATTCTACATGGCAGTACAAGTTATAAATGACAGTTATGTGTTGGAATAATTGTTTATTTCCATAAATTACGAATACCGTATAGTTAATAATATTAAATGCCGAATACAGATAACCGTTTAATAATTGCAAATGTTCGATTGAGAAACGTAATTTATGCCGCTGAGCTATTTGTTGGCAGCTCTGTCACTGAAGATCTTTGGCAATGATTTAAAGTGTCTTTGCCAGGACTGCTACAGTGCGGTTGTGTTAATTATTGTAGTTTTTGCGTGGCGTTTATTGTCAGTTTTTAATCTCTTGTCTCCACCGTGCCATCTGAGTTTGTTGCGTGGCGTCCCATTGTTTTCATCTCTTGTCTCCTCCGTGACATCTGAGTAAGTAGTAACTACAAATGTCACCGAAATCGAATGTACGTAATGGCAGATCAAATGAACGAGCAGCAGGAAACAGTAACGGAGTTGTGCTTGTGTCTTCTGACTACATACCAGCTCCGTACCCCGAAGATGTGGTTAATCATCGCCACATTATCATACACGAGGAGCTTCCAGACAACGTGTTGTGCAGCGCGGAATTGCAAGTATATGTCAGAAAAGTGAACTCTCCTTCCGAGTTTTGGATAAATTTATGTGGTTCTGATTATTCTAGAAAACTAGTTGATCTTTACGCCGATATGAGACAGTTTTATCAGCAAAAACAGGACAGATATCTTCTTCCCAATTATGCCGTCCTCGTTGGACAATTCTGCGTGTGTTCGCATATAAATGAATGGCACAGAGCAAGGATTGTAAATGCCTCTGATAAAGAACTAGTGGATGTGTTTCTTATTGACTGTGGAGGTACTGTTACGGTCAGTACAAATAACCTAAGATATATGCATAAGCAGTTTTCCTACTTACCAGTGCAGAGTTTTCTTGCAAATTTACCGGACATTAAGCCGAGAAGTGGTGCCGAGTGGTCGAGTAGTGTGTGTGAGTTCTTTCGTCAAGAAACAGCCGGCAAAAAGTTGTTTGCGAAAGTGGTGAACGTGGCTACGAAAAAACACACTGTATCACTAAAACTGCTGGACGCAAGTAGAAACAGCATCAGCGATAAGCTAATCTCTAACAACATGGCGAGGGCAAAAGGGAAAGGCTTCGATGCTCCTGCGATGAGAAATGGAGGGTCGCTCGTTTCCAGTCTCGGTGCCAGCTCTTTGAAAGTTGACAATACTGACACATCGTCACGTTCCGAAGACAATTCCACGCTTCCAGAAAGCGACGAAGCTGTTTCGCGCGGTTCAGACGCTCCTGTAACTTGCAACACTTGGAGAAATGTCTATCACAATGACGTGACTGTTGCCGGGAAAAAGCTACTGTTGCTAACAGTCGAGGACAAAAATTATTTCGTCCTCTCGGAGTTCCTGCAAGCTTTCTCGGTGTTGCACGAACACGTTGTGCTCAAACTGCTGGAGACGTTTTCCTCGCGGGTGGTGTTCGAGAAGATGGCTGACAGACAGCTGACGGCGCTGCTGCGGCGCAGCGTGAAGGGGCGCCGCATCCGCGGGCTGGCGCACCTGGCAGACCGCGGCGTCGACCCCCGCGTGCGCCTGCTGCCCGTCGGCGCGGCCTGCCAGCTGCTCGCCTTCCTCGGAGCAGACGGCAGCCAACGGATTTCCTTGCACAACTTCGTTTCCTCTTGGGCAGTAGGGGCGAGCTTCTGAGATGTGTTTGAAACCGCTACATTCTCAAGGTATTTAAGCTGCAGTGTCAACTGCTTCCTTTATTCACGTAGCTTTTTTTTTTATTTATTATTTCACAGTTCTCGTAATGCACCGTTTCTGAGCTTAGAGGGTAAAGCAATATAAAAATAGTACATTAATTATACAGATCGAACAGTCCATAGTAATTTCCTAGTTCGAAGGAAACGGCATCGCCATCGATATATATCGAATGTTCGATATAGTGTTTCTGAATCGGAAATTAAGGCACTACGCGCCTTCACGTACTAAAAAAGAAAACTCCTTGTTTAACCTATACCTAACCTAACTTTGACTTAAGGAAAGTGATCTGTAACGTAGCCTTAAGAACGTTAGATATAGGTTAAGCAAGAAGTTTTTTTTCTTAGTACGCGCCCGAATCTCCGGTTCAGAAACACTATATCGAACATTCGATATATATCGATATCAGTGCCGTTTCCTTCGATGTACACGGGGTCTAGGAAATCACCCAGTCTATGTTTTAGTTAGAAACACTTCAATAGTGCGTCATATGTGTGTGTTTCTTCACTTCATATTAATTGAGCATTCCTCTAGTCTTCACGTTCACGTGTTGAAATTATTAATTAGTATACACACAACACGATAGGCTTACGTACATTGCACTGTAATGTGTTCAGATTTTACATACAGTACATGACTTTCAATTTTCTTGTGATTCTGAATTTGCTCCGGGAAGTGAATGGTTAATTTAATTTTATTCTTCGTATGGCTTCTGAAAACCTGCAACTGTGTCACTCATAACAAAAGACGACACCATTTGCAATATGTCGTCACACGCGTTTCGAGAACTAATTCTCATTATTAAATTCAAATCGTTACATTGCTATTTGATGTGAAATTTGCAAATGTGTTGTCCTGTCTCTCCTGAACATAAAGTTTGTTAAATGTACTTTTACTGCAGTAATCGCAGTAGGCAGACAAACAGTTGCTATTTTCCAACATTAGCGCGTAAAATATAGTTAAATCTATTTCCTTCGGTTTTTAATTGTATTAATACTACAACAAGACGACCGAAGGACAAGAGAGGCAGTATAACACACATACAAAGAGCATATAAAATGAAGTACTTTATCCATTTCAGCAACTGTTCAGGTTATGAATTAATAAAATTCAGCAACCAGTTGCTTGTAATTATTTATTTTAGGCGACCTGTTTCGGACGCTTGAGTGCCCTTCTTCTGGTCAATTTTAGTATTGTTGCTTAATAAATGTAGCTTCATGATATTAGGAGAGTCAACACTGAGTGCAGAGATTAATGCATAATAATAATCTCTGCACTCAGTGTTGATTCTCCTAATAGCATGTAGCTACATTCATTAAGCAACAATACTAAAATTGACCAGAAGAAGGGCACTCAAGCGTCCGAAACCGGTCGTCTAAAATAAATAATTACAAGCAACTAGTTGCTGAATTTTATTAATTTATAGCATATAAAATATTTGCACATGGTAATAGAATAAACTCTCGAAACGAGAGTGCTGTGCTTGAAAAAAATTGTAACTGGTGCAGTATTTTATTATCCAATTCGTTGTAGTTAACTCTATAATGATAGCAATCTGTCGCTCATTAATAATGATTTTATTTCACATAATCCATTTCTCGTACCCGGCGCTTCTTCGATGAGAATACTTCTGTAGAATCTTTTCCATATGTTGTAGGCCTAACTGGGAAACATGATAGAAGTGTTTCAGGATGAAGTGTTCATGTGTAGTTCAGGAAGAGAAAGCTAACATGGTACTGCGTTGCAATGGCAAATAATTTACGGTAGTTCTACTTCGAGTCAGGTGACTGAGGTCACACTTTGTCTCCCATATATTTCTCACTTAGCACTAGAAGAATATCTTAATAATCCACTCGTTACAGAACAACTGATTTGGGAAATGTTCTTTGCATGCTGAAGCACAGAAAATGTTTTATACACGAGTAAAATACTTATGCTGAAACATACATGGATACCTCTTACTTGCATAGTATGTTTGACGTATTTAGTATATTTACATATTTATTAATTTTGATGTACGTATGGATGACGTTATATACCTTGGCGTGTTAGTCTGTTTTTCAAAATGATATGACTGTTATCTGTGTCTTGGCAAATTTCTTTATATTTTTATGAAATTGCCGGAAGTAAGTACCGTATTTATAAAGTGATTGATGTAGGTATTTATATTCCTTTATCCAACTACAAGAAGCTACCCTTTTATCAAATGCAAGCCTGTAATTGAAATTTAATACTACAGTGGCCTGTAATGAAAGATATCCACTTTTACATACTTTTACTATATCGTTAACAATACGTTTGATTTCTATACTTTCGTTATTTCACACCTTTTTCTTTTGCCCCATATCAGGAAACGCTGTCTGCTTGCACATTTCTTGCCGGTTTCCTCGTTCGGCAGCGTCGAGTTCGGTCCTATCTCGCACAGTTCTGCAGAACTACGCCTGTTTTGCTCAACGCTGCACCATGTGGTACTACCGCTGTTTATGTCAGTCCTTTGCTACTTCTGTTTGTATCAAACCTTCTAATATTTATTATGCATTTGTTTTATATACATTCAGAAAAAAAATGTTTTTCCCAGTTCATTGTTCGTGTGCCATTCAGTTTAATTACATTAGTATGTATGTGTTTAGAAGGAAGAGAAATAAAGGAGAAGCGATGGAGTTGAAAACATAATTATGTTGTTAGTAGGTGGGGGGAGGATGCAAAGATGAGTGCAAATTAGTGGAATGGGAAGTGTCTGTCTTTACTGATTGTTTTTTTTTTTTATGTGTATTCTTGTCCGTTTCTTTGCTTTTCTGATCTGTGGGATTCATGTCTCGTTTTCTTTGCAAATTATGAACAGTTTGTACCATATTTCCATACCCTATCCAACTTTATATCATGAGTGAAATGTGGCAGTCATCCATACATGCTTCAATGGATCTGATAGATATCAGCTTGTTGATGTCTGGTTTTGATTTTAATTTAGGTATGTGTTTCTGTACTGAGTTTTTTGTTTTGTAAGCAGTGTTCGGGCCATTTTCATATATGTTCTCTATTTTGTGTCTGAATTTGTTCTGATAGGTCACTGCATGCTATTTCTTTGTTGTTCTGCTGGTATGTTTTGATGTGATTTAGTTAGTTTGTTTCAACTGTATCCATGTTTTTGTGTTTTCTTAGACTGTTAGAGTTCCCTTGTATCCATCTTTAAATGCTGCGTGTTTCGTAAAACAATTTCGTTAGTAAATATTACCACAGTTCAGCAATGACGTTTGTGCGTGCGTGTCATTAGTCATTCAAAAGTTTAAAGATTAAGAAACATTTAGGGCAGACTGCCAAATTAACATCTATTGTCACTACTCTTTAAAGATACAACACTTCTCTTCTTGCCCATTAAGGAATATATTCTGCAACAATGTCTGTATAGTAATTAACCTCCTACCTACGTATATTTTTCGTAACGATGGAGGGCGGGAGGGGAGGGGGATAGTGATAGTACTTTGTTCCCAACGTAAAAAATTGGGGAAAAATACAAAATTTGCTTTTTGTTGTGATATTTAATAACAATTGTTACCGAAATACTGGCACTTTATGACAAACACACACAAAATTTTGAAGTACAGTTTACTTTAATTGTTGTTGCCTTTTCCCCACAATATTGCCTACTTTTTCAAGAGATATTGATGTGTATAAACGATCCTCACCAGTGACGTATATAAAGAAAAAAAAGTACAAAGGCATCACTTTGTGATACGATGCCACAAAACTTTTACTCACCGCCCCCTCCCACCTCGGAAACTATATGCTACTTTCGCCACTTACTCTCACCCTACAAACACTGAATATGATGTCTGTGGCGAAGGTTACATTTACCACTAAAATTCTTTGTTTTAAGTTTAAATAAAAATTTTAAAACAGTTATTAATCGCCGGCCGCGGTGGCCGAGGTGACTGAGGCGCTCCAGTCACGGTCTGCACGGTCACTAAGGTCGGGGGTTCGAATCCCCCCTCGGGCATGGATATTTGTGCCGTCTTAGTTTGTAAGTAGTTCATAAGTAGTTTGTAAGTTTAGGGACTGATGACCCCGTAGTTAAGTCCCATAAACTATACAAACATTTGAACATTTGAGTTATTAATCTTACAGAAGTATTCATCAAAAACACTGTAATTTTTCAGTGTCCTTCCTCCCCCCCCCCCCCCCCCCAAAAAAATTATTTCCGCAGTTGATCTACTGATAATTGGATATTACCAATAGCGAATGTAGAATATATTGTTTTGTGTGTGGGACAAGATAAATTAATTAGTAAAGATAAGTAATTTTAAGGAGACACCCTATGATATTTTGTATCAATTTTGCGGCTCATATTCAGAGGTTAATTTGTGCTAAAGGCCCCTTTACTTCACCGAGATCAAGCTGTTTTCATGTTAACATTAAGGCGTAAAAAATGAAAAGCTTTTTTTCTTCACATTCATTTTTCCGGAGGGGGGGGGGGGCGGCTGCCCGCTTGTATAGCCTACGCCCCTGTATATTCCGGTCACAATATGGTAAAGAACAGGAAAACAACTGTTTTCACCTCAACATATTGACGAAAACCCTGGCGATCATACGCCGAAGTGCTATCAAATAATTATTATGACATATGTTGAAATGTTTGTAAACCTATTGTAGCAAACTGCTTTGATCTTTAGTTCCTAAACTTACAAACTATTTAAACTAATACCAAGGATAACACACACACACACACATGCCCGAGGGATGAGTCGGACCTCCGGCGGGAGGCCGGCCAGTACGTAGCATGACACCTTAGACCATCCGGCCGTTCCGCGCTACGTAATTATGCAGTAAAAGGCTCCTAAGTATAGATTTAAGGAGGGGAGACTACTATGAAAAGCTTATCTGTCGATTGAAGCCAGTCCAACTTGCAGAGTCAACGAAATATGGTTCAGATAAAAGCACTGTGTGGTTCTTGCCCTACTCACTTTCATACATTTAAATAACTGTCCTTTCTGGTGCTTATTTGAAGTAGTACACTTCTGCGAACACATACAGACCTTCCAGTAGGGGAACTGCGATTTATTAACACAAAATTATTGACTCCGCAACATGGCGACTACGGCTTCACTTGTGTAGCGTTAAGGGTGTCTCCCCCTATTCTAACCTTCTTGTATAGATTATATTTGCAAAGAAAATGTTAATTTCTTTACTGTTCTTACAAACCAGAATTTCATAACAAAAGAACATTTTGTTTTATTGTACAGTGACGACGAGCAACATTAAAATGTTTTTATTTCATACCCACAAGGCACACAAAATCCACATCATCTTCCAGATGTTCGTACTGAGTACTCAGTAGCCATTCATTTAGCGTTTAACTCGTTTTTAGTGGTAGTATGTGTGTTTTTAGTACGAGTAATTTCTTAGTATGAATTGCGTAGTGGCCATTATTACGACGCAGATGAAGCGTGCAACTGCAATGCTATCGCTGAGAATGCCAGGCGGGGCGACCCGCAATCACCTCATTAATCGCGTGGGCGCCTCCAAAAATTCAGGAGGCGTTCACATTCCCAAATTGCCATTGCTGATATGAATGAAGCAGCTGGTCAGTTTGAAGAGCTCGTTATGCCACAATAATTCAATTCCTTAGGTGACCCAAAAATGTTTTAAAAACGCAATGGTCATCAGTCCCTACACTTACAAACTATTTTAACTAACTTACGCTAACGACAATACATACAATCATGCCCGAGGGAGGTCTCGAACGTCCGACGGGGAACAGCCGCGTACTCGCATCAAAGCCATTCCCGCGCGGCCAAAAAAATAAAAAAAAATGTAAATACAGGGCGATTCAAAAGTCGCAATACACCAAGCAAAATGTTCAAATATTTGTAAATCTGTGGGACTCATTAATCCGTAGCTTACAAACTACTTAAACTAAGGTAAACTAACCTAAGGACAACAACCATGCCCGAGGGGGGCTCGAACTCCCGACGGCCAACGGCCGCGCTCACCGCAGCACGGCGCCCCTGTGCGCACGGCTAATCCGCCGCGGCTCGTAGTGCACTCTTTTATTTGAAAAACTCTGCAGGAACTGGGAGACCTAAATATTCCGGTAACGTATCGTGAGGTGCTCTAACTTTTACGGTATATACTAAACATGGACGCTATCTTGAAATTGGCTTTTGTGTGTGTGTGTGTGTGTGAGTGAGTGAGTGAGTGAGTGTGTGGAAAGGGGGTCGTGTTATATTTTAAGGAATATCAGAATTTTCTGACAAGTTCATTGCTCAAGTTCTTTCCAAAGATACAAGATCCCCGTTTTGTACAATGAGCTTGTTCGTTGATGAGGCACATATTTTTTTTTTTTTTTTTTTTTTTTTTTTTTTTTTTTTTTTTTTACTTGTTAAATCAACCGTTACAACGACAGATACTGCAGTGACAAGAATCCACACTGGATGGAACCTTCAAAGGCAGCTGTAAAGGTGACGAAAAGTTTATGTGCATTTATTTGCGAGACTTATGATTACTATGTTCATGAATCATTAGGAACTTTTGTATTTATTAGACAGAAGTCTACTTTCGGCGTACTAAGTCCCCATTTTCTAGTGTTCCGTCAAATATTACAAAAATCAACATTACTTAATTTCAAATTTTGAAAACTAAACTAATTTTTAACTTCCCTTTTATAAATAATAACCAAAGTTAGTGCACGTGAACAAACTGTTCTAAATTTATGATGCTCCGCTAAATTAGTGAGCTAACAAGGAGTGTCTGACGTGCGTCACCGATTTCAATCAAATTTTGCATGGACGTTCTGTATTGAATATGAAAGAGACACGTGTTTCAGCTTTTTGCTAGACTCTCAGTAGATATTAAAGAAAAAAATCGCATTCTCAATGCTATACATCGAAATATCGTCTAAAGATAAGCATTTTTTACTAATAGGCATTGGATCAATGAAGTTAATGATGTTCGAGTAATTAATGCAATTTTTGATGAATTTTTTAAATGTATTTCATAATATTCTCATTTTTATGATAACTTTTCTTGGCTTATTTTGAAGCAGAGCATCGGGAAATGTGTTTAATATTTAAGCCCGGTCAGAGGACTCAAAGCCCGTTATAATAATAATAAAAAAAAAAAAAACTGAGACAAATACTCGACGAACAAACCGGAAGGAACATGAACAAACGACCGCATAGCATCTATCTCTGATTAAAGCTGTCTTTATTTGTGCTACACAGTACACAGTGCAAAAACAATAAAAATAATAAATAAATAAAATAAATTTGTTAAGGATATATATACCGAGATCGCTTCAAACAGTGAGAAATAATGTACTGTCCGAGTTTTTCTTAGAAAAATAGTTTAAAATTTGACACATCTACCTTATATGTACTTAACGCGGTACACCTAAAATATGTGACTTTCTAACTTGACATTAATCTGTAAAAATTTAGAGTCACAACTCTAAAGATACAACCAATATTTTTGAAACCGGACATCTATATTAATAAAAATGAATTGCCACATGTATGAAAGCACATCACTTGAGAATGGATTCACCGATTTTACTGATCTTTTCTTTGTTCTGTTCGTAATTCTCAAGACAAGGTTGGTATGAAATATATATATTTTTTTTTTTTTTTTTTTAATCTATCGGATAATATCAGAATTTGAGAAAAACTTATTGTTCGCTTCCAGCTCTGATCATTTTCTAGATTCTCCAGCAATTAGCTTATTCATTCGCTACTCGGCTAGCGACCAGATACGCTACAACGGAGCGAACAAATACGGGAGACGTAGTTATCTATGCTGAGAACAGGCATTGCTTGAAGCCAGGGTTTAATTTTAAATGCGCGACACAGACCTAGCAGCCAACGTTGGCAACAGCCGTTGATTCCCGGAAATTGCGTGATGTCGCTGTTAACCAATCGGGTGATAGTGTGCAATGCCCAATGAGATTTGCCTATTTCTTACCAGTAATACTACTTTCTTTCATGGAAACACGATTGCTTGTTCTCGTGGTCATAAGTGATTATTACCATTTGTAAAACTGTTTCCAACAGTTGTTGCCAACGTAGCTACACTACGCCTATGTCGCGGATTGTAAAATTTATGGTGTGGTATAAGAGGGACTGGTGTGAAGGTAGGGGAGATGGACAAAGGAAGGGGAAGGAGGCGAAGGGGAAATAAAGGAGGGAAGAAGGGATAGACATAGAGAAAAGAAGAGATTAGATTATATATCCAATACACATTAGTTACTGCGAAGTGTTGCCAGGTTTGCTAGTCTAAAATAAAATAGAATGAAGTATTTTATCCATTTCAGCAACTGTTCAGATTATAAATTAATGAAATGCAGCAACCAGTTGCTTGTGGTTATTTGTTTTTAACTTTAACGACCGGTTTCTCTCTATACAGACAAACAAGTGCATTGTATACAATAAAGGCTATAGAACGTATAAAAGTCGATTACAGAAATTTGAAGCAGTTTCGAACCAAATAGATTGTAATAAAGATAAGTTCATATAATGGGATAAAATTAACACTTACATTTTTGTGCTGTAGCTTAATAAATATACATGCCAGTAGTGGAATCAACGCTAAGTTCAAAGATTATGGAATGAATAACAATCAGCTGCTAACAAAGTATCTATGGATGAGGTGTATAGTAAAAGAGTAATGATAAATAAGGGAAAAAAGGCTATGGGAAAACAGTAATACCCAAAGTAGTTGAAGAAAAGCATAAAGAGAGGAGCAGGTGACTGATAAATCAGTCGCTTAGCAGATTAAAATTCAGTAGTCTAGAGGTACAATGATAAGTGGCGCCATAGGCGGAATATTTCAGAATTACCAGCTGACACAGTAGTAGGATGCTTAGAATGTCACTGTCAGGGCATCTGTCAATATAAAGAATTTGTCATTGTGTCTATGGCTTCAATTTTTAATGGGGATAGATTGATGAAGTGATTATCATACAACAAATAAGTTAAGGATGTGGGTTATAAGTTTTAAGATGCGTGAACTTTGCACAATATTTTGTGATCAACACAATCAAACGCCTTTGTTAAATCAAAGAAGACGCCTAATGTCCGCAGCCTTTTATTTAACCCATCAAGTGCCTCACAGAGGAACGAAAATATAGCATTTTCAGTCGTTACAGGCATGCGGATAAAATGCCTGTCATCTCGACTGCTAGTGCCACGAGACCGTTGGGATCCAGCACAGCGTTCCGTATTGGCTTCCTGAAACCCACCGATTCCATATTCTGCTAAGTCACTGGATCGCGAGCAGCAATGTCGCGATACGATAAACCGCAATCGCGGTAGGCTACAACACGACCTTTATCAAAGTCGGAAACGTGATGGTACGCATTTCTCCTTACACGAGCATCACAACGACGTTTCAACAGGGAACGCCGGTCGACCGCTGTTTGTGTATGAGAAATCGGTTGGAAACTTTCCTCGTGTCAGCACGTTGTAGGTGTCGCCGCAGGCGCCAACCTTGTGTGAATGCTCTGAAAAGCTAATCATTTGCATATCACAGCATCTTCTTCCTGTCGGTTAAATTTCGCGCCAGTAGCACGTCATCTTCGTGGTGTAGCAATTTTCATGGCCAGGAGTGTAGTTAGCGCACGAATTGTGTTGATGATCATAAATTACTATAGCGCGGTGCTCGCATACAGTAATGTACGATGGGATGTGTCTGTGCAGATAGGTGTTTACTTGTCTAATACCGTTTAATACAGGATACTTGCGGGCAATGGACCATTTCTTCGCGAAGTTACTTAAGACTTTGTCATATGGAGGCAAGGCTGCGTCTATTCGGTCTGCCGGGACTTCGAATGGCAGTTCGAAAATTCGAATAGTTTGAATCCCGAAACCAGCAGGAGTTATGGAAACTTCACCTACGTTGCTATCGTTGTGATTGAACTTGAACAACCCCCCAGTAGATTCAATGATTTTTCACAAAGATAAAGATCGGAAGATTTTAACTTCATAAACACTACAGTGCTGACAATCGAAAAGTAAATTCCTGTAACATGAATCCATGGGCACCTTTACTACGGTTTCCGTCGTCTTCAAATTCATATGATTTCGGTTTGCAAAAGATCTTTCAAGGTATCTTGTCGGTTAACTTGAGCCATTCCTTCGTGTTCACTTATACAGTAGAATGACAAAGACTGCCGAGTGCGGATGTGAACAGGTCACTTAGCGCACCGATTTGAACAAAGCCGGCCGCAGCGCGCTGCACGCACGAGCTATGAACGCTGTCGCTGCCGCTGGCAGGAAGGAAATGTCACAAACAGTTACCACGATGGACCCACGTCTTGACAGCGCACGCCCTGGACCGCTCGGCGGCGACGGCGCTCTGAAAGTCGCTCCTGTTTACGAGTACCCGAGCTACAGCACGAGAAAACGAAAACGTTTATTACTCCAACTTCATTAACTTTTGCCCCCTATAAATTACTAAAAATGCTCATCTTTAGACAATCATTCGATGTATAGCATTGAAAACGCGATTTTCCATCTGCAACTTTGACTTTGATTTTTTCAAAAACTTCTGAATGTCTATCAAAAGCAAAACACGTCTCTCTTTTATGTTCAATAGGCGATAGAATGGCCGTTCAAAATATGATGGAAATCGGTGACCCACACGTCAGACCCTCTCCTTGTAAGTTGCTGTTACTTTATGTATTTTGGTTGCTCTAGAATGGTCTATCAAACCGTACTATTTGAAACTTATGCCAGCAGTTTAGCTGAGCTATATGAATTTACAAGAGCTTGTTGCCATGTGGTAATTTGGTGATTTCCGTAATATTCGCTAAACACTGCCGGATCTACAGCATTTCTCAACCGGGGTGGAGACTTGACAGTGGAGCCCCATCTCGACGTTACTCCCCCTGGTCAACGTAACTTTCTTTTGGCGTGCCCCTCCCTCCCTTCGCACGCCACGGTTTGGGGGCAGACACCACGGTTTGCCACCCCCCTCCTACCCCTCACATATTCGGCGCTGTTGATTGAACACTTGAAAATGGCGACGTAGTGTGCCGAAACTAGTGCGTCTAATAAACACAAAACTGACTGTCGGCTTATGTACAACAACTACACGAGCCGGAGTTTATTGTTCACTTCTAGCAGTGCCTTGAAGATGAACTACAGAGATATCTCAGTAGCTAAGCTATTAGATCTATAAAGCGTTGCCTCAAATTATTTTTTCACCATAAAAAGATATATTTTGCCAAACATTAAAGCGATGTTATATAACTTGAAGTTCTCATTTTGTAAGTAACACTACTTACTCAGTTTTATGTCTTGTTTAATATTTATTGGTAAATCTAAGTAACCCAGATGGTGTAGTGCAGGAAGGGTACAGCTACCTTCAATGTTGGTACTAAAACCGGGACAATGTCCACAGAAATCCAGTCTTAAGCGCCAGGGAGAAATGTTCAAATCTTTGTAAATCTAACTGACCAAACTGTTGAGCCCCTCGATCCCTAGACTTACGAAGTATTTGAACCATCTTAAAGTTATGCTGTATACACGTCCGACGGTGGACTCAAACCTTAGACGAGGAGCGGCCAGCCAGTCTGTTGCATGGCGGCTGACAGAGATAGCATGCGCGTCACTGCTGCACGTCATTCATACATTTCATAAAAAAAATGGATGTGCTGCGTGTGTGTTTATTCGCTCCGCGTCTCCTCGTGAACTTCAGCACCTATATCGCCTTACCTGGTGCACACAATCAGGCAGTAGTTGAGGTGGGAGTAGAAACCGCTTACCTTCTGTTAGGTTTTGTATCGGATGGCACAGTGAAACACAGAACTCAGATATAAAGTTACACACATTTATTTTTGCCGCTACATGCTTGCATACACACAAAGAACTGACCACAGATAGCAACACACCAAAGAACATAATGTTACCACTTAAAACTATGGTATTACTACCAACATGACAAACAGATATAACAGCTCCCCCATCTAAGACAGGGACAACTCGAGGTTAAGCCTCTCAGGTTTTTTAATGACGCTGGAACTTCGGCGCAGTATCGGGGGGTTCCGAACTGTCAGCTGGGCATTTGGTGCTGACATAGTTTCATTGTTCTGGGTGCTTGCAGGTGGCTCACTTGTAACAGAGATGGGTGATTGTTTAGATACATGCATATCAGTTTCAGAGTCAGAGTTGTAATCGGTTACATCATCAATTGTGTATGCTGCATTAGTTTCGGGTGTAGTATTCTTATCACAAGAAATGGATGACAAAAGTTGGTCCATGTGTTTCCTATGAATTGTTCCATTGAGTTCTTTTACTGTGTACATGACATTACCTTCTCTTTTCAAGATTACAGCCCTTTCCCATGCATCAGTACTGATGCTATTCCTCAAACGTACGAAGTCTCCCACACTGAATGTACGACACTTACCAGGTCTTAACTTCTGCCTGATATTTGGTTGAATGTTCAGTGATTTAGTTAAACGTAATCGGGTCCCTAGCAACCTCCCAATCATGAGCATGGACGGGCTTTGGCCTGTGGATGCATGTTCAGCATTGCGATATGCAAGTAGCTATGTATGTAATTTATCCAGGTTGGATGTACGATCGACGAAACTGGCTTCCAGCGCATGCTCGAAATCCTGAACATCTCGCTCAGCTTGGCCATTTGAATTGGGATGGTAAGGTGCAATGGTTACATGTTAAAATTCCATTTTTCACACAAAATAATGCAAAGACTTTACTAACTAATTGGGGCCCATTATCTGACACAATGACTTTAGGGAGACCAAACTGTGCAAACAGAGGGAGTAATGCATCCACCAGGGCAGAAGTGTTGGTACAATGCATCCTGATCACGTTTGGTCATTTGCTGTGAGCGTCCACCAAATTAGATAACTGACTTTTAAAAACTCAGCAAAATCTATGTGAAGCCTCTCCCATGGCTCTCTAGGCCACTCCCAAGGGTGGTAAGGGGCCTTGGAACATCCATCACAAACCGCTGTGATTTGCTCTATTTCTTTATTCAACCCAGGCCACCATACAAAGCTTCCAGCTAGAGATTTCATCTTGCTGGTTCCCAAATGACCAGACTGTAATTCTTTCAAAATTTGTTGTCTTAGACTACTTGGGATTATAACCCTCCCCCCCCCCTCTAACAATACAGTTATGGAGTAGTCAATGAAATGCCTGGAATACTGTTTCAGATTGTCAGGTACCTTATTTGGCCACTGATTATGTTTCACACATTTCCACACAACAGATAAAACACTATCTTTCAGAGTTTCTTTGGATATTTCTTTAGCTGTCACAGGGGCACTATCAAGCATGAGGAAATTTACAGGTATAGCACTATCATCCGGTTCCACCTGTGCAGGCAAAGGCATTCTTGACAGACAGTCGGCATTACAATTGTCATCTGTTTTCCTGTATTTAATGTCATAATCATATTGCGATAAAAATTCAGCCCACCTCTGCCGTCTCCTATCATAAATAGAAGACAGTGAAGCCTTTGGACTGAAGTTGTAGGTTAGTGGCTTATGATCTGTTATCACAGTGAAGTGACGTCCTCTTAGGTACAGATCATACTTTTTTACATTCCATATAATGGGTCTAGCCTCCTTGTCTAAGATACAATAATTTTTCTCTGCCTTACTCCAGGTGGAACTAGCAAACATTAGGGGTCTTCCAGTTCCATCAGGGAAGACATGAGAAAGGCATGCACTCATACCTGACTCAGCAGCCGCACAAGCTAAAACTAGTGGCAATGATGGATCATAATGACACAAAACTTTGGGGGACAACAACAGACATTTTGCTTCTTTGAAAGCTTTTTCACATCTTTCATTCCACTCAAACTTGGGTTTTGTTGGCACATGAATACAGGGGACTTAAAATTTTAGACAAGTTAAGGAAAAATTTTCCATAATAATTCATCATGCCACAAAAGGACA
The DNA here is from genome assembly GCA_026315105.1 of Locusta migratoria. Lineage (NCBI taxonomy): Eukaryota > Metazoa > Arthropoda > Insecta > Orthoptera > Acrididae > Locusta > Locusta migratoria. Next base: position 556,452,502 of record CM048747.1, on the reverse strand, counting down.
AGATCTCAGTTTGGGTTGTTGGCTTTGGGGCTTTCTGTACTGCTTCTATCTTTTTACTACTAGTGCTCAGTCCTGTTTTGTCAATTATATGGCCACAATATTCCACGTCATTTTGAAAAAAAAACTTACTTTTCTCAATATTAACAGTTAGTCCTGTATTTTTATACCTCTCAGTTAACACAACCGAGTGAAACCAACGCTCTGCTGGGGAGGATCCTGTAATGATAAGTATCATCAAGATAGCAATAGGTTTTCTTGAGACCAACATGGATATTATCCATTTTTGCTTGCCATATGGCTGGGGCAGAAGCAATTCCAAAGGGAAGTCTAGTAAACTCGCACAAGCCCCAAGGGGTCACAACAGTTTATAGCTCCTGAGATGGCTCATCCATTTCTAGTTGTAAGTAAGCACTATTTAAGTCAAGCTTAGTGAATTTCTCTCCCCCTCCTAGCTTAGCAAAAATCTCATCTATCTTTGGCAAGGGATATTGCGGGACAACCAGGTTGGGGTTAACTGTTACCTTAAAATCACCACAAATTCTTACCTTGGGAGTTTGACTTTTAGCCTGCTGGATGATAGGCACAATAGGTGTAGCCCATCTGGCCTTGGCAATTCCTCGTCTGACAATTTTACAAGGTTTTTTTTTTCTCAACCATATTCTGTATTTTATTTTCTACAGGAGGTTGGTGAGCTAGGGGAATGGACCTGGCACGAAGAGCAATGGGTTGTGCCCCTTCTTTTAGCACCAATGTGCCTTTGGCTCCTCTGGATAGGCCTTGACAAGTTTGTCTACTGAATCAATTTCTGGGTGGAAAACCTCTAATTGCTTTACCTGATGTATTTTTACAATATTGTCCCAGTTGAGTGGAATAGATCTAAGCCAATTTCTCCCCAGTACTGTTGAACTGGCTGATGAGTCAACAACATATAGAGGCAATGAGTAACGAACTCCATCAACTTCAACAGCAACATTAATCAAATATACAGAACCCTTCACGTGTGTTATCATATTGAACAATTTTTGTATTAACTTTACACAACTTATCTTTTTGGGGAAGTGTTTGCACCATTCCATTTTTCTCCCTCCACATCTAGGTCTACAACCCAGGCATCATTATCCACATGTTTAATGACACCAATTTTATACACTGGAACATGCTTTTCCACAGTTGAGCACACACTAACACTGCAAGCTTCCTTACACACATCGGCATTTTCTTCATTTGGATAACCTTTTTGGTACACATTTGATTCAGCACACACACCAACACTGCAAGTTTCCTTGCTAACACAGAAATTTTCTTCATTTAGGCCTATGGTACACACTTGAATCAATGCACCGTTTTCTAAGCATGATGTTTTTTAATATCACTTGCTCTGCTTCCTCCCCACTGTTTGTATTTGATTCCTCTGGATCAGTGTCAGAGTCCTCTAACACAAGTTTGTACACATTCCTGGATGTCTTCTTGCTCCCTGGTCTGTTGTCTTTCTTCTTCTCCCATTGGTTTTCTTTTGACCCAGACTTGTTGACTGGATGCTGTTTCCCTTTTCTGAGACACATTTTTGCTATATGTCCTTGGATTCCACAAATTTGACAAGTGGAACCTTTTAGTGAGCACTGCGGTTTCATGTGTCCTTGTTTGCCACAGCAGTAACAGTGCGAGTTTCAGACTGAAGATTCACCTGGAAAACACTACTTGAAGAAGTCCCATTATCTCCATGGCCAACCATTGCAGCGTCCGTTGCAGCAGTTTCCATAGACATTGCAATTTCTTGACATTTATTGAAGGTCAGATTGCGCTGGCCAAACAGCTTTTTTCGAATTGTTTCGCTGCGTAAACCACATACTAATCTGTCTCGTAATGCTTCCTGCAGATTATCTTTAAATTCACAGTGCTGTACTAATGATTTCAACTGCGAAATGTACTGTGGAATAGATTCTTGCGGCAGCTGATATTTTGTGTGAAACTTATAGCGCTCCCGAATTACTGAAGGTGTAGGCTCTATATGGTCTTTCAGCAGTTTCGCCAATTCATCCAGAGTCATATCCTCTGGCTTATGAGGGTATGCAAGGTCTGTTATGAGAGTTGCATATTCAAATCCAACGAGACTTAATAGATAGTTCGGTTGCAGGCTTTCTGGAATTTTGTGCACAATAAACTTATTTCTCATTATGCTGATATAAACACTCCACTGTACTTGTTTTGCGAACTCAGGCATTGCAATGGCACCAGGATTATCCATAGACACGTGAATCTTCTTTCTTACTTCCCTTTCCTCGTGTTCACCGTCGGAGACGAACATGGTGCAGTCAACAGTTACTTCGGATAATTGTTACAGTTTCTTCACGCACTAATTCGTCGAAAATTTACACACACAGCGGCGCACGCGCAGTTCTTTTTTCCTTTTCTCGTCGCCAGTTGTTAGGTTTTGTACCGGATGGCACAGTGAAACATAGATACAAAAATACACACATTTATTTTTGCCGCTACCTGCTTGCACACACACAAAGAACTGACCACAGATAGCAACACACCAAAGAACATAATGTTACCACTTCAAATGTTTGTTAAGCTTATGGGACTTAACTACGGGGTCATCAGTCCCTAAACTTACAAATTACGTATGAACTACTTACGAACTAGGACGGCACAAATATCCATGCCCGATGGGGGATTCGAACCCCCGACCGTAGTGGCCGTGCTGACCGTGACTGGAGCGCCTCAGTCACCTCGGCCACCGCGGCCGGCGTTACCACTTCAAACTATGGTATTACTACCAACATGACAAACAGATATAACAGCTTCCAAATGGGTCGCGAGTGAGTAACCAGTCTTTAATCACCGACTATTTGAGAACTAGTACACTTCGCGATTTTTAACGAACTTTACAGACAATTTCAAATATTTACGAAATTACCTGACACATCCTCCAAAGCGATTATCGCTTACTATGTTTTGAAGTAAAAATGCTACACGAGATATGCCGTTATATCTTATTAATTATTGGTGGGCCACATTCTTAACATCAAGGAATCGTGAATTTACCATCGAAGGATACACACGGATCAGGGAGACCAAGACACGAATACAGTAAGCAGGTTCAAATAGATATGGGTTGGCGTTCTTATGAGAAGATGAATAGGCTTGTTCAGGATAGAGTTGGGCGGAGAGCTGCATCGAAGCAGTCTCCGGACCGAAGAGCACAACAACAAGAACAACATAAACTGTATTCGCGACATACACTACTGGACGTATATTCGTAATTGCGCCGCAGTACGCCACATAGTTCAAGAGATAAGACGTCATAAACAATGAAATGCATTACAATTGCACATCACACGAGGTTTTAATTTAATCTGTCTTCGCAGACATTTTCACAATATTCCATTAAACGTACCTAAAAACCATAATGAACCGTTATTAGTTCTCTTTAATGAAAATTGGGACATATATCGTTACGATTGAGCCTTTTTGCGACACCAAGTCAAAGACTGAAAAACAGATGGCAGCTCCATCTGAGGGCCACTAATCTATGCAGTCTTTATGTTTGTACACTAAGCAAGCTGTCGGCGTGGTCACCGCGTTACAAAACAGGCCTGCAGGAGGAACAGAGGAGGCCTCTTCTGCCAGGTGTACAGGGTGTTTCAGGAGCAAGTCTAGACAGATCATAACAAAAACTGCTATATGAGAGCAAAGGCAAATGAGGACATCTTCATTGTTAGAACTTCATCTCACTGAATTAAAAGCACAATTCTGTGGAAGTTTATTTTTATTTAGTTACACGGTTTTCGGCTTACAAAGTTATCTCCAAACTTCAAAGTTTGCTTTGTTACATACCAACAGCTGTATTCTTGTACTCAATAAACATTGGACACGTGTTGTATGGCATTTTTATTGCAATTCGTCCCCTCCTGAAACACCATGTACTCGAGCCAAAAAATACACGAGAGGACATACTGCTTAATTATCCTTGCACAATTGCAGACGAGATGATTCGCCGTAGACTAAATCCTGACTTTGTAGTTATTAAGGTACGGTGCTGCTCCGGCCGCACTGAAATTAATACGTCATTAATGCTGCTCAAATCAGCTTCTGCAGTTCTCCGACATGCGCAGCCCAAGACTTCGCCACACAATTTGAGCCTTGACTAGCATATAAAATATAATCAATCCTACCGTAATATACCTCTAAATTTAAAACCACAAGTGATAAATTATAGTAGCACAACAGCAATATCGTCTATAAATTACAATATAATACATTGCCAATATACTATCAAACACTCGACAGATTAATTGCAAAACTAAAAGACATAAAAAAATACCTGAAAACGGTAGATTCTTTTCCTTTCATGTAACTAATATATACTTGAATGTAGTCATTGATGAAAGTGTTGCTATCATAAAAGAAAACCTCTTAAAATGTAGAAAACTTTCTGAAGCATAAATTATGAAATTATGGAGCACTAACCATTACATTATCGCACAAGTATTTTAGTTTCAGTGGACAAATTACACACACAAAAAGGTAGTCTTGCACTGGGTAGCTGTCTGTCAAGCACACTAGCAAATATTTTTCTAGACCACCTATAACATAAATTATTTGAGGAACAAGACCAATGGAAAAGAAAACTAGTATACTATCTAAGTTATGTAGATAACACTATAATTTTATTTAATGGATTTGCAGAAGAAATTGACAACCTCCATCAAGAGTTTAACAATATGCAAAAAAAATGTAACCTTCACAATTCAACAAGAACTTAATAACAGCATTAACTTAGCAATCACGAACGCTAACTCAGTATCTTCTTTCAATATAGGCTATTCCGAAAACCCACAACTACAGACATATTGATTCATAGTAGCTCTTCTCACCCACTTTAGATCAGCAGTAAACCGTATCACCAAATACCCTCTCAATAACACGAATATAAATTCAGAACTGAATACACTCAGAGGTACGGCAATCAGTAATGCCTATAATCCAGAACTAGTCAATAGTCTATATAAATCGAAATTAAAATTAAAACAGAAAACTATTGAAGATAAAAATCACGTTGACAAAAATCGGAAAAAAGACAAATTTATAATACTCCCATACTGGGGACAAGTTCATACAGAATAAAGTATGCACTGAAAAAACAATTCTTAAAATAGAAGAATATTTAAGATGTAACAGTAAACTTGTTTGGATCAACAGCTTGCAAAAATACACCCAAGTATTGGAAATAAACAGGGTGAGCTACATAGTGTCCAAATATAAAAGAATGCAAGTAATTACGACATGAACATACCATGTACCATTACTGTATGCATGTATCCTCTACTAAAAAAAAAAAACAGTCCCTGTAATATGTGGCTTAAGAAACTAGTCAGCATTTCGATTAAAAAAGCAGTTTTCGTGCAATATATAAAAAAATTCTTTCCTAGAATATTTAAGAGATGCAAAACGGGACGTATTAAAAACTTTAAACTCCTTTCTAAGACGTATTTTTATAGTGACTCATTCGAAGCGAAATTAATTTTCTTATATCATATTAACAACTGCGATCAATATTTACTTCTATCGTTTTTATTTGGAGCGACACCTTAATGGTGGTAAATTAGCCACGGGCCTATTGTGAGCTGTTATGGTCTCCTACTACTGCTACAACCTTAAAAGTCGGCCACTGTACGTAACAAGAGCTTTGTTTTAGCACTAAAATTAGTAAATGAGGTCCGTGTGAACTACTGGTTACTCCCTGCTATAAAGCCTTGTTCCCTGGCCCAAACTGAGAACTGACTCGTTTCAAATTACTACAATAACAGGAAGTTAATACTACAGTGTTTAATATACGAGGCGCGTCCAGAAAGTAAGTTCCGTTTGGTAATAAAATGAAATTGTAAACAGATACAGAAGAAATTTTTATTGCACAAAATTCTACAACTCTTAAACTGCTTTTCCACGTAACTGCCGAAATTTTGCAGGCATTTGTCATAGCGTGGCACCAGGTTTTGTATACCTTCTTCATAGAAATCTGCCGCCTGTGTCTTCAATCAGGTGAAAACAGTTTGCCGGCCGCGGTGGCCGAGGAGACTGAGGCGCTCCAGTCACGGTCTGCACGGCCACTACGGTCGGGGGTTCGAATCCCCCCTCGGGCATGGATATTTGTGCCGTCCTAGTTCGTAAGTAGTTCATAAGTAGTTCGTAAGTTTAGGGACTGCTGACCCCGTAGTTAAGTTCCATAAACTATACAACATTTTTTTGAAAACAGTTTCTTTCAGCTCGTCGTCATTGGTGAAGTGATGAGCACTAATTGTAAACCTGCGGTTTTCCTGGATCTTGTCATCAATCGCGTGAACCAGTTCTTCTGTAACCAAAAGTGGACGCTCACTTCGTTCTTCATCGTACAAATCACTAAGACCGCCATTGAACTGTCGGACCCATCTTCTCACCATCGAATCACTCATCGCATTTGGCCCGTAAACATCGCAATTTGCCGATAAATTTCACTTGGTTTCACTTTCCTCGCATTCAGAAACCGAATCACCGACCTGATTTCACAGTCGGCGGGTTTTTCAATCAACGCTGACATTTCAAACAAGCAAAACAAAGCGTACGTAACTGACAGCGATCTTCAAATGGCGCACGTTCTTCTCTTTGATACACATCGTCTACAGCGCGTGTGCGGAACTGCAATCGTACATAGCAGTTCACACGTTATTACACAGACATTAATAAGCAAGTCACCACAATTGTAGTTATCTTAGAAACTACAATTGTGGTGGCTAAGATGACATTTATGGCGCAACGGAATTTAATTATGAGAAAAAATTGCATCTGAACTAGTTCTCAGAACTTGTGAAGAACAATATTACATAAAAGAGGGAAGGCACTCTAAAAGTACAATTTATAGGCAACTTACTGATTATGCTGAATTGTTTATTCAGATAGAAAACAAGCATAATGGGAAACCAATTTTGTTAATACAATAAAATGCATATCTTACATGGATTAATGCAGACGGTGCCCAGCCTAAATTATACATGATTTAACGCTACTGCACGTAAGCCAGCATTTCTCAGAGATCCATAGAAATTGCGGACCGTTGGAACGAATCTGCAGACACTGAAATGACTTTACTGTCGACGAGACGCCAGCGCCCCGTCGCGAGAGCGCCGCTCTAACTTCCCCAGAAATCACCGCTGGCAATTCACACAAACATTCGCAGACGCCCGCTCCTGGGGTTCCAAACCTCGGGTGCACCTGCAGACCAGAACGACGCCAACTTGTACTGCCTCTGCTCATTGTACTTCAGCGCGCTTCCGGTGCGTCGTGACCGGAGAGCCTCCCTACACAAAAGCAGCATCGAAGCAGTAAACAAACTACCTTGAAAGCGACATCAGAGAACGTGCCGCCAGAGACCCCCGCCCCTCGCGGGCCCTGCCGGCCTGCGGCTGTCGCCAAAGCCTTCCGCCTCCGAAGACAGTTATCCTATCGGCGATACTTACAATAATCAAAAACAGAAATTTACCTCGCAAACTCCTATCCTCTGATAATTACCAGACAAAATGAAAGAAACTAAATATAAGCAAGATAATACTATTGATATCCTTCTGGAATAAATCCAAACAAAAATAGAGCAAATAATTAAAAAAATAGGACCACCACCTTTCAATACCATAACCACGCAATTTGATTAAAAGCCGTTTGTGAGGTACAGTGCCGAAAGCCTTCTGGAAATCAAGAAATACGGAATCGATTTGCGAACCCTTGTTGTCGATAGCACCCATCACTTCGTGTGAATAAAGAGCTATTTGTGTTTCGCATGAACGATATTTTCTAAATCCGTGTTGACCTTGGGTCAATGTATCATTCTGTTCGAGATAATTCATAATATTTGAATACAGGATATGTTCCAAAACCCCGCTGCAAATTGACGTCAATGAAATAGGCTTGTAGTTTAGAGGGTTACTCCTACTGCCTTTCTTGAATATAGGTGTTCAAATGTTTGTATAGTCTATGGGACTTAACTAGGGGGTCATCAGTCCCTAAACTTACAAACTACTTATGAACTACTTACGAACTAGGACGGCACAAATATCCATGCCCGAGGGGGGATTCGAACCCCCGACCGTAGAGGCCGTGCAGACCGTGACTGGAGCGCCCTCGGCCACCGCGGCCGGCAATATAGGTGTGACCTGTGCAAATTTCCAATCTTTTGGTACAGATCCTTCTTTGAGAGAGCGGTTGTATATATGGCTGTTAAGTAAGGAGCTATCGCTTCAGCATAATCAGATAGAGATCTAATGGATATATAGTCCGGACCAGAAGACTTGTTCTTGTTAAGTGATTTTAGTTGCTGCACTATTCCGATGATATCTACGTCTACGTTACTCATTATAGTGTCTGTTCGTAATTCGAAATTCTGGAATATTGGTTTCGTCTTCTTTGGTTGAGAGTTTCAGAGGGAACATGAGGCAAGGATTGGCTGAAACGGGGGAAAGTAATACAGTAGAAGCAGAGTGGGTGGCTGTGAGAGATAGGGTAGTGAAGGCTGCAGAGGACCATATAGGCAGACTGACATGGCCTAATAGAAAACCCTGCATAACACAGGATATACTAAACTTTGATGAGAGGAGAAAATATAAAAATTCAGCAAGTGAAACAGGAAAAAGAGAGTACAAACGTCTGAAAAATGAGATTGACAGGAAGTGCAGACTGGCTTAGCAGGAGTGGCTAGAGGACAAATGCAGAACCGTAGAAGAAAATAACTAGGTAAAAGATAGATACCACCTACAGGAAAATAAAAGAGATATTTGGAGACAAGAAAAGCAGCTGCATGAATATCAAGAACTCAGACGGAAAACCAGTACTAAGCAAAGAGGGGAAATCTGAAGTGTGGAAGGAGTATATAGAGGGCCTATACAAAGGACATAATCTTGAAGACAGTATTCTAGAAATGGAAGACGAAGTGGAGGAAGATGAGATAGGAGATACGATACTGCGAGAAGAATTTGACAGAGGGCTGAAGGACAAGGCGCCTGGAGTAGATGATATTCCGTCTGAACTGCTGATGTCGTTAGGAGAGCCAGTCGTGAAAAAATGTATCACCTGGTATGCAAGATGAATGAGACAGGGGAAATACCCCCCTACTTCAAGAAGAATATTGTAATTGCAATTCCAAAGAAAGTACAGACAAGTGTGAAAATTACAGAACTATCAATTTAATAAGTCATGAGTGCAAAATACTAACACGAATTATTTACAGACGACTGGAAAAACTTGTGGAATCCGACCTCGGGGAAGATCAGTTTGGATTTAGGAGAAATGTAGAGGCAATACTCACATTACTACTTGATAGGCTAAGGCTAAGGAAAGGCAAACCTACGTTTTTAGCGTTTGTCGATTTGGAGAAAGCTTTTGACAATGTCGACTGGAATACACTCTTCCAAATTCTCAATGTATCAAGGTATCAGGTAATAGGGAGCGAAGAGTTATATTCAACCTATACAAAAACCAGACAGCAGTTATTAGAGTCGAGGGGCAAGAAACGGACGCAGAGGATGGGAAGGGAGTAAGACAGGGTTGTAGCCCTTCCCCAATGTTGTTCAATCTGTACATTGAGCAGACAGTGAATGAATGGAAGGAGAAATTTGGAGAGGGCATTAAAGTGCAGGGAGAAGAAATAAAAACATTGCGGTTTTCCGATGACATAGTAATTCTGTCAGAGACCGCAAAAGATCTGGAAGAGCAATTGAATGGAATGGTTAGTGCCTTGAAAGAAAGATATAAGATGAACATTAACAAGAGTAAAACGAAGGTAATTGAATATAATGCCAGAAAATCAGGCGATACTGAAGGAATTAGATTAGGCAATGAGACAATAGAAGTAGTGGATGAATTTTCTTATTTGCGTAGCAAGATAACTTCTGATGGCCGAAGTAAAGAATATATAAAATGCAGAATGGCTATGGGAAGAAAAGCGTTTCTAAAGAAGCGAAACTTGTTAACATCCAATATTAATTTAAATGTTAGGAAGTCCTTTCTGAAGGCATTTGTCTGGAGTGTAGCACTGTATGGGTGTGAAACGTGGACGATAAGGAGTTCAGATAAAAAGATGATAGAAGCTTTTGAAATGTGGTGCTACAGACGAATGATGAAAATTAGAATGGGTAGATCACGTAACTAATGAGGAGGTGCTTAACCGAATCGGGAAGAAAAGGAGTTTCTGACATATCCTGACTAAGAGAAGGGATAGATTGGTTGGACACATTCTGAGACATCAAGGAATTGTCAACTTAGCATTAGAAGGAAGCGTGTGGGGTAAAAATAGTAGAGGGAGACCGAGGGACGAATATAGTAAGCAGATTCAAAAGGATGTAGGTTGCCGAACGTATTCTCAGATGAAAAGACTTGCACAGGACAGGATAGCGTGGAGAGCTGCATCAAACTAGTCTACGGACTGAAGACCACAACAACAACAACAACAACAACAACAACTTCTTTGGTGAATGAATTTCTAAAAGCTATGTTTAGTAACTCTGCTTTAGTAGCGTTGTCATCGGCAGGATCGCCATTACTATCACGTAGTGAGGGTATTGTTTGTGTCTTGCCCCTAGTATATTTAACATATGAACAAAATCTCTTTGGGTTTTCAGTCAAATTTCGAGAAAGAGTTTCGTTGTGATATGTATTATAGGCATCTCGCATTGAATTCCTCGCTACATTTCGAGCTTCTGTGTAGGATCGCCAATTCTGGGGATTTTGTGTTCGTTTAAATTTAACATGCCTTTTCCGTTGCTTTTGAATCAGTGTCCTGACCTGATTTGTGTACCAACGGGGATCACCTCCTTCTTTTATTAATTTATTTGGTATAAAACTGTCAATTGCTGTCGATATCACTTCTTTGAATTTGAGCCATATCTGGTCTACACCTACGTTTAGTGTTAGAAACGAGTGGAAGCTGTCTTTCAGGAAGGAATGTATTTTATTTCTATCTGCCTTCCTGAACAAATATACTTTTCGTTTATTTTTGGTAACTTTGGGACTTTCGATATTCAATCTCGCTACGACAGCTCTGTGTGCACTAATACTTGTATTCGTTTTGATGCTCGTTATGAACTCAGGATTATTTGTTGCTAAGAGATCAAGTGTGTTTTCACATTCATTTACAATTCTAATAGGCTCATGAACTAACTGTTCGAAGTAATTCTCAGAGAATCTGTTAAGTACAATTTCGCACGATGTTTTCTGCATGCCTCCTGATTTGAAAGTATAATTTCGCCAACAGATTATCGTGTGAGTCAGGTACGTTTTTGTAATTAGACTTAGGGTTTCTTTGAACCTTTCTGGTATTGTATCGACAGATTCGGGAGGCCGGTAAAAGGAACCAATTATTAACTTCTTACGATTTTTAGGTACAACCTCAACCCATAATAGCTCACAGGAACTATCAACTTCAACTTCTCTATACGAAATACTACTTTTGACCGCTACAAACACACCTCCACCTATTTTGTTTAATCTATCCTTTCTGAACACAGTTAGATCTTTTGCAAATACTTCTGCTGAACTTATTTCCGGCTCGAGCCAACTTTCACTGCCTACAATGATGTGTGTTTCCGTGCTTTCTATTAACGCTTGGAGTTCTTGTACTTTCCTGACACAGCTACGACAATTTACAACTGTTATACCGATAGTTCCTAGATCTACATTTCTCCTGTGATCCACCTGCACCCTTTGATAGTGCCGATTTTGTTTTTCCAAAAAAACCGCCCAGTCCACGCCACACAGCCCCCGCTATCCTGTAGCCGCTTCCTACGTATAGTGGAGTCCTGACCTATTCAGCGGAACCCGGAAACCCACCACCCGATGGCGCAAGTCAAGGAATCTGCAGCCTACACGGTCGCAGAACCGTCTGAGCCTCTGATTCAGACCCTCCTCTCGGCTCTGTACCAGAGGTCCACAGTCGGTCCTGTCAACTATGCTGCAGATGGTGAGCTCTGCTTTCATCTTGCAAGAAAGACTGGCAGTCTTTACCACTTCAGATAGCCGCTCAAAACCTGAGAGAATCTCTACAGATCCGAAGCAACACACATCATTGGTACCGACGTGAGCCACCACCTGCAGTTGGCTGCATCCCGTACCCTTCATGGCTGCCGGAAAGACTCGGCCCACATCTGGAATGACTCCACCCAGTCACTATTCTTGATGAACTGTGGTGCATGCGCATCAGTACCTGTACACGCCATCCAAGCTCCGTTTGACTCAATGCCCAGGCGAATCAAGGCCGTTATTACGCCCAGAGGTGGTTGTACTGGCTACTGATTTTTCATGATCTATGCCCCCAAATTGCGTGAAAATGTAATGACATGTCAGTTCTAGTATAATATATTTGTCCAATGAATACCCTTTTATCACCTGCATTTCTTCTTGGTGTAGTAATTTTAATGGGCAGTAGTGTATTTGTATTGCTGTTTTATGTTATTAGGATTTCATTGTGAAGACTGTTTGATGCAGTTCTCTGGCCTGTGCTGTTCTAATAATCGTAACGGAACTCTCGCCTCGATCGCCCTCTAGAATTCCGCCCCATCCCCCTCTACGTACTCGCCTGACACACCCGTCCTTCCATTACGAAGTTAACGATTCCTTGACGCCCCAGGATAAGTGTTCTCATTTGATGGGTACGCCTGTTCCCGCCAGGTGACCGAAGTGAAGCGTTGCCCGCCGTCGGGCTCGCCCAGAGCTTGGACGGGTAACAGTCCGGTTCTGCCGAACGCTTCTGGCAGGTGGGGACTGGGGAGCACCCGGCCGTTGTGACGCCAGCTGAGCTGAGGAGCTACTTGTCAGAGGTAGCGGCGGCGTCTGACCACGTGACACTGCATTCTGGAGGGAGGCGCGGCGCTTCCGAGACGTGCTGTAGAACTGTGTCCACTGCCACTTGCAGCCAGTCACTCGTCGTTCAGAGCACCACATAGCATAATTTAATTTGTGTGCATTTCCATTAAGGGTCAATTTCTTAAATTCCGTTAGTGCTTCTGTTTTTATGTGCTTCATTCTAGCGTATTTGGCAAATTTCGTTGGAACTTGTATTTTAAGAGTTTTGAACAATGAACATTAGTGACTTAGTGTAATAGGGAATCGAAGTATGTAGCAGTTTTATTTGTTTTCACTCTTTAGGTTTCAGTAGCAGTGGTAGATGGTTTCGGTGTGTGTGTGTGTGCTGTGTACGGCCGGTATTGGTGAGCAGCGGGACGTGCTGTTGGCCACGGTCAGCCGCCTCTTGGCTGCTGCCGCGGGGCGTGGCGGCGGCAGAGGGACTGGCGGGTCACGTGGGCACCTCAGGAGTCCCGTGGCTCTCTGCTGCCGAGTCACCTTCACTTCACGTGTACCGAACGCAGTTCCGATCTGGCCTCAGGGCGAGTTGCGCGTTCGCGTTTCTCGGGGCGGAGGGCCAGTGTGGAGGCTGGCCGTGTGGCATCGCACGTTCCTGGAGGGGTGGCCGGTCCTTCAGCGGGGTCCGAGCAGGCACAGGGCAGGAGGGGTCTGGGAGCTCCAATGTACGGCACGTTATGGAGCTCCTTAGGCAGATAGCGTCCAGGGCCGGAAATAATTCCGATTTGCACTCCGTATGTCTTCGGGGTGGGGGGTCATCCGAGTTGTGGAGACGGCCAGGCCGGCGGCTATAGAGCGTCCGAGCTGCAGTCGTCTGCAAGTTGTTGCCCATCTCGGCACTAATGACTCCTATTGCTTGGGTCCTGACGACATCTTCGAATCATACCGACGGCTGGTCTCGCGCGCGAGGTGCAAGCGGAGCTTTTAATTTGCAACATTGTTCCCACAGTGGATCGTGGCCCTTTCGTTTGAAGCCAAGTGGAGGGTCTCAGCCAATGGCTTCAGCGACTCTGTGACAGTCATGGCTGTAGAGTTATTTATGGACCTGCGTTATCGGGTAGGGCATTTTGTAGGGATCCACTTGATAGATCATAGGTACTTTCCTCAAAGGAAACATCTACTCTTGTAGCAGAGTAGCAGAGTACTTGTGGAGTGCACACACACACACACACACACATATATATATATATATATATATATATATATATATATATATATATATATATATATATATATATATATATATAGAGAGAGAGAGAGAGAGAGAGATGGTTTAACTTACCAAAAGCACAAGCTCGTTGACAGACACACAAATAAAAACGCACACAAACACAAAAATTGAAGCTTTTGTAACCGTTAGTTGCTTCATCAGGAAAAGTGGACGGAAGGAGGTGAAAAAGGGAAGGATGCGGGTTCTAAGGAGTGGATAAGGAGTCATTCCAATCCCGGGAGTGGAAGGACTTACCTTAGGGAGAAAAAAGGACAGGTAGACAAACACACATACACGCAAACACATCAAGATAGACATTTTCCTACCAGGAATGTTTTCCTCTATATTTAGTTCTATTGAAACCTTGTGTATCAATGTACAGACAGTGAAATCAGGCCACACTAGGAAGGACACTTCAACGGTCAAAATATTAGCAGTAAAGTTACAAAGTATTAAAAATAAAGTTTTTACGTTTGACGTTGTCTCCAGACGAGGGAACGGAGGTTCTCTCGCTGAACGCAAAATGTGCATTCATCTGTGAACAGAAACCGGCGCCTTTCGTTACGACTTCAATCGTGATGTACCTTCGCTCAGTTCCTGCGGGCTAAACAGTGTTGTAGTTTAAATTGGGACACACTATAGCCCTCCGTGTGTAGTGGGCACATTCCCGAAGGCGATGTCGGACTGTTTGTGTTGATATTGCGCGTCCTGTCGCTGCCTGGAGGGTGCGTTGCAGCTGAGTTGTATTCAGCCTCCTGTCACGACGGGCTGTTAAATGAAGATAACGGTCAAGTGTTGCTGATGACGACCTTGCCTTTCCTTCTTTTAACGATTCCTCTTTTTGAAAATCGCGCCCAGGTCCTGGAAATTACACTTTGGAACACTCCAATAGCTGCAGCCACCTCTTTCTGTGTCTGTAGTGCTTCCAACCGTCCTACGGCTTTCCATTCCACAGCTTCGGGTAAGTCACTTTGTTGTTGCATTGTACTACGTGCTCACTACACTATCTGAACCAATTATGCAGAATAAATAAATAATTATTGAAATAAAGTCCAGGCGGCCCTTGCATCGTTATAAGGTGGATGGTTGAGGAGGTGAAGGCCCATCAAGGGCTGTCGCGCCAAACAAGAAGAAGAACTATTATCGTTTTCGAAGCTGTACGCTCCGCGGGGACAGGCTGGCGGTGCGGCCCGTGTGTCTCGATAACCTCGGCGGCGGCGTGAGCTGCGCCGTCACTGCTCCGAAGCGGCAGCGCTGCTGCCCGTGGAAGGTCACTGCGCATTCTGAGCCCCAAGTCCACCTTCTGGGAATGCTGGTATTCCCAGCTAAGGCGCAAACTGCTTGCCAACTTTTCTTCCGTCACCACAAAGTTTCCGAGATCCCTGCTTAAGGAATGGCCTGTAGTGACAATAAGAATCTTCATTGTTGACGATCCTTGAAATCTTTCTTTAGTTGCTTTGTTTCAGAAGATAACCGCCCCACGTCATTTTTCTTTCCTACTGATTTTTCCATTTGTTCAACATAGAAAATAAATGGAGAGTGATCAAAAGTGTTTTGATATTTACTTGAAATCGCTAACCAGTGTCTCTTTATTACTTGCTGATAATTTTGATGAATGTTCACAACTGCAGAAACAATAATCGTTGTTACATTCGGCTCGACTGAATGGGGTGACCAACCGAGAGGTCCAACAAGATTTCCAGCGGAAATCTTGAATGTCAGGGCCACGCGGAGTCACCGTGCTACTGACTCAGTAGCCGTTGCCGCCGGAGGTTCGACTCCCGCCTCGGACATGACTGTGTGTGATGTCCTTAGCGTAGGTTAATTTAGATAGTTCGTAAGTCTAGGGACTGATGACCATAGCAGTTTGGGCCAGTATGTTTACGAACATTTTTGAAAATGTCAGGTCACTCTAGACAATGTTTAGAAGGATTTAGAGAGTAATTTCAGAGGACCAGGAATTGTTACTGATGAAGTAGTTCTCAGAGGCCAGGAACGTAACCAAGGAGAACAGGCAGCACACAGAATGCGATAAACGGCAGTCCACCCGCCTCAGCCTTGACGCTCAGTAAGGAAGGTGAGTGCTCCACAAAGCACTGTGTGGCGGGCACTGAGGCTCAAGGTGGAAGCACATCCACACCGTGCGCCACCTGCTCACTGCAGGCTTCTACAAGCAGTCCAGGACGAGAAAAATTAGTGGAAAACAATGCTTTCAGTGGTGAGTCCACATTTCACGAATTTGTCTGGTGAATAGGGCTGATGCATTCAACTTTGGGAACGTGACACACCAAAAGTAAATGCCTGGATGGGGAGCGACCGAAACAAACGTATTTGGACCTTTCATGTTCTCGAAAAGACAATTATAGGACCAGTTTACCTAGACATACTATGTATAGAATATCGCGTAACAGTGAATACTAACAGCGATTGAAGAGATTTTAAAACTGTGCTACAGAAACCTACTTATGATATGCTGAAAACAAGTCTTCAGAGCAACACAGTTGAAAGACTGTTAATGAAATGAGGTACGATTTGGAAAGAATCTTACGTCATTATATGCAGTGGTTTCGTGTTGGTTCAAGTGAACAGCAAACGTTCATTTATTTATTTTCTTGAGCCTGAGAGGGTCAATGTCTTCACGGTATCGCGTATTTAAACTCCCTCCAGTTTGGTCAATGGTGAAGTGTGAACTTAGTATATAACAAATTACAAAACTGATACTTCAAATCATTTACCGAAGAAAGGAGGTCTTAACAGTCGATTAGACAGACAAACGAGCACAGAAAAGTAATCCAACAGGCATTGAATTTTGGCAGTTGAGGTGCTTGTTGTTGTTGTTGTTTCTTCAGTCCGCAGACTGGTTTCATACAGTTCGCCACCCTACGCTATCCTGAGCAAGCGTCTTCATCTCCTCATAAGAACAGCAACCCACGTCAATTTGAACCTGCTTATTATATTCGTCTCTTCGTATCCCCCTGCGATTTTTACCCCCACACATTTCCCTCCAACGATAAATTCACGACTCCTTGATGTCTAAGAATGTCTCCTACCAATCGATCCCTTCTTTTAGTTAAGGTATTCTACAAATCTCTTTTCTCCCTAAAGCTGTTCAGTACCTCTTCATTAGTTTCTCGATCTACCCACCTAATTTTCAGCATTCTTCTGTAGCACCACATTTCAAAAACATCTATCCTGTTTTTGTCTGAACTATTTATTGTCCATGTTTCAGTTCCATACAAGGCAACAGTCTACACAAAATCCTTAAGAAAAGTTTCGTAATTCTTAAATTCCATGTTAAAAAAATTCTGTTTTGTAAAAACTCTTTTCTTCCCATTGCCATTCTGCATTTTATATCCTCTGTACTGCGACTGTCATGTGTTATTTTACTACCCAAGTAACAAAACTCATCTACCTCCTTTATTGTTTCGTTACCTAATCTAAATCCTTCAGCGTCGCCTGTTTTTCTAAGACTGCATTCCATTATCTTTTTTTTGCTCTTGTTAATGTTCATTTTATACGCTCTCTTCAACACACTGTCCATTCCATTCAACTGCTCTTCCAGGTCCTTTGCTGTCTCTGATAGAATTACTATGTCATCAGCAGAACGCAATGTTTTCATTTCTTCAGCCTGAACTTTAATCCGTATTCCAAATTTATCCTTGCTTTCCTTCACTAATTGCTTAATATACAAATAGAATAACATCAGAGAAAGGCTACAACCCTGCCTTACTCCCTTCCCAACCAATGCTTCCCTTCGATTCTAATAATTGCTGTCTGGGTTTTCTACCAGTTTTAAATAACCTTCCGTTCCCTATATTTTACCCCTGCTGACTTCAAAATTTGGAAGAGTGTGTTCCACTCGACATTGTCAAAAGCTTTCCCAATGTCTACAGAATCTAGAAATGTAAATTTGTCTCTCCTTAATCTGTCCTGGAAGAGTATTGCCTCCCGTGTCCCTACAATTCTCCTGCATCCAAACTGATGTTCCCCGAGGTCAGCTTCTACCAGATTTTCCATTCTTCTGTAAATAAATCGTGTAAAAATTAAGCAGTCATGACTTATTAAACTGATGGTTCTGTAATTTTGACAGTTGTCTGCGCCTGCTTTCCGTTGAGGTGCGGAACCCTAAAAATCGTACAAATTACTACTGTTTTCCGACACGTAAGACGTACCAAGCGGGTAAGATGGTGCTTCCTATAATGCGTCGGCCAATCGGTTTAAGAGCCGGTGTGTTTTCCTCGGTAAGTCAAGTTTCTGTTTGGCAAGTGCGATCTGCCAGATAAAAAGAACCCCAACAAATGGAAGAAAAAACAGTCCGAAAACTTCTATATCACGTAAAACGTTTTATCAGTTTAAAACTATTCTACCTATGTTTTAAGCAAGTCAGGCACTACATTTTTCTAGTCTATATGTCAGTGTAGTTAAAGAGAAATCGGGTACAGTACATATGGATTTCATTTTTAAGTTTACACTTTTCCGCCTATGAAATTATTTTGTTAGTTTCAGTCACAGATAGTTCGAAAGCTTACTTTACGTTCACTTCGACGTCCCTTGCATGAACAGTAATTAATTACTGCTTGAAATAGTCATTTTCAACCATAATTTGACTCCATAATGGAGATTGTACCTGCCCACCTCCATGTTGTAATAAAATCAAGAAATTTCCAGCTTGCTGGACAATATGCAGTGTTTATTTTAAAAATTTACATATCGATTTATTTCCCATGATGGAGCATCATCAGTGCAGAATGATTCATGATGACTCATGTACTGCACATAAAACATTTAACAGTCTGGTCCATAAAATAACTAAAAAGGTAGAAATTGTAACATGTACTAAGAAGACCTTTTTAGTTATATTATGGACCTGACTGTTAAATGTTTTATGCGGAGTTATCGTGAGTTGCATTCTGCACTGATGATGTTCCATCATGGAAACGAAAAAGATATTTAAATTTTAACAAATACTGCACATCGCCCAACATGCTGGAAAATTCTTGATTTCGTTTTCAAGCGTTCACCACAGATACCAAAAAATCAGTTTTCGCGTCGGAATTCAGTGGCGCAAGTGTTTTCATTTCTGTCGCCGTCACACGTTTCACTGCACTTGCTTCCTTTCTTTTAAAATTCTTCCGCCGGAAACTACTCACGGCGTGGAAGAAACAGAACATCGATTTCACTTCCTCATTGCAACACGTGACAACGGTTATTCGTTGACGTCAGTTTACACGTACGCCTACGACTCTGTTAGTGCTCAGGAATAAGTGGAACGCCTGCCTGCGTGCATTCGTCACGTGCGGAGTGAACAAATCAGTTTCCTCTGCCGTATCTCCCGTGCGTCCGTAGTGGGCGCTCTCATGTTTTCCATCTAAACAGCTGGCAACACCTTATCGCCACAAAGGTCTGTTACGATTTACTCTTTACTTTGGAGCTGACGTTTCCCTGTGTGTGGTGAGAGTAAACAGGTAGAAAGTAGATAGGAGGCGTAACGCTGGTAGAGAGAGTTGTGGGCGGGCAGACGCAGACAGGGCTATCGTGTGGCGGCGCAGTCGATAGTCAGTGGCGCGGGACCGCCGAGTGCTCAGCTGCCAGATAAGCCAGACCGTCAAGCGCTCTGCAAACAAGCCGCAGCGGCGCCAAACGCGCCAATCAATTTCCAAATTTCACTGCCGGGAAAAACTATTACGACTCTCAGAGCCTTGCAATTAGCTCAAGATTTATTGTTGAAACATTGCATTTAGAGTACATGAAATGATTGCATTGACAGATCGATAGATGATGTGCGGTTGGAGTACCCTGTGAGGATCCGGTCCGGACCGCGGAAGGTCAAGCTGGATCGCCAAAAATATTGTGAAAGTATAACTTACACACTAAAATTATTTTAAAACAAACCTTTTTTCTGTAGATAACAATTCTTATGAGAGGCACCCTTACAATTTTCCTAGAATTTTACAGTCAACTGATGAATGATTAGAACCCTTAATGCTTATTATAAGTAGATTAAATAAATGTCACGATGTCCAGAGTACGCCGGCAAGGCGGCGGCAAAACGGAGCAAGGCGGCCGGTGATCCGCATAAAAGCTCTGTACACACGAATGCAGCACCACAACTTTAGACTTGATACTCTGACAGTCTCTGAAACATCTATTTAAGCGGCCAGGGCATATCCACTTAAACACCATTTTTGTGCTGTTAAAAATCACCTTTTGAGGTTTCTGCAGCAGCAGAGCGGACGGATGTGGCTGCCAAGTTCTTCCACCTTTCAAAGCCTTCGCTCCAATGGAGATAACAGACTGGCAGGATGACATTTCCTTGCAAACATATAAAAATTCATCCACTGACGAATTGTGGAGTGAACATGTGCTGGAAAAATATGAAATTACAAAACATTACCCATCTACCTGGCCATTACGTTTGGCTCCAAATATATTTGTAAAATTTCATTTAAATAAGTATCCCTCAAGATTAACGGCCGCCCACCTGGAAAACACTATTCGCATCAGCTGCTCAGCATGTGAACCTAACTTTAAGAAGGCCGTAAAAGTCATTTCTTGCATTTGTTTGTTTTAACACAAATACGCATAGTTCTCGGTAATTCATACATTTTTAGCCAAAATTAAACAAAAAATAGGTTTTTAATGTATGACCTGGTACTGGTTTTTTCAATACAAGTTTAATTACATATTTTATTTCATACATTTTGTGAGTGCAAATAAAAATAAATAAACAGCAAATAATTAAAGTTTTACTGGATTATTATACATTTTTACTTCATCTTTTGTATCTCGTTTTAGTTTGAAACTGGAAATTAAAATAAAAAATGGATAAGAAATACTTCTGGACCGCGATAAAAATTTCCAAAAGTATCTGGACCCCATGCAAGATTACTTGCCGACCTCTGTGCTAGAGCCCTAGATTGACGAGTCGCAAGAGTCATTTGGCGTCCTATCAAATGCAACTCATGCTCGATTGGACACAAATCTGGAGATGCAGCTCACTGGGGAAGTTTCAATCAAATGTTCAAATGTTTGTAAATCTATCGGACCAAACTGCGTGGTCATCAGCCCGTAACTTACAAACTACTTAAACTAGGGTAAACTAAGGACAAAACACACACACACACAATGTCCTAGGGAGGACTCGAACCTCCGACGGCAAACAACCGCGCGCTCCGCAGCATGGCTACTCCACCGCGGCTGGGAAGTTTCTGCAAGTCGACTTTAAAATGTTCAAATGTTTGTTAAGCTTATGGGACTTAACTACGGGGTAATCATTCCCTAAACTTACGAACTAGGACGGCACAAATATCCATGCCCGAGGGGGGGGATTCGAACCCCCGACCGTAGCGGCCGTGCAGACCGTGACTGGAGCGCCTCAGTCCCCTCGGCCACCGCGGCCGGCAAGTCGACTTTAAATGAAGTGTGTAGCCGAGCATTATCCTGTTGGAACAACATATGGCCTTCGTGGGGCAAGAATGGCAAAAGGACGGGTCTGTCAGCGTTCCCCCCACAAACACCAGACGTGAGTGGCAGCTCATCGCACGCTAGACCGTAAGACGCGCAGTGGAGGCAGCGGCCTCGGACGACTACACACTGCGAGACGGCGGTGGCCGTGCCTCAGCCGTCAGCTGCGGCCCGCCACTCCAGTGGTTCTCTGGCGGCGCCAGTCGAGCCGTGCTCGGCGATGCTGCGGCGGACGAGGCAGGAGTCGCACTGCTAGTAACCAGTCGGCAACAGTCGGAGTGCACACTTCTCCGCCCTTAAATCCTCTTGGCTCTTTTCGGTAGTTGTGCGATCTGGCACTGCTGTCCTTAAAATGCAACGATCTTGGCAGGTGTCTGTCTTTGTGAGCGTCCAGAACGTCGTGAAGGTGTGTGAGAATGATGACGTGACCACTGCCACCAGCATAGGTGGCAGTTCTCCGAAGGGACGCCGCCGCCACTCAGAATGCCACAGTTTGACACTGGACCCGCTGAGTTGGCTGTAGGAGCCACGAGTGCGTCTGACTGCCTCGCACGTTCGTATCAAAGCCTTGTGGCTGTAAACATTGTTTATTGAATACGGACGTATTCAATTTCCAGTATGCCTTTGAGGCTAATGGCTATGGACTGGGCGAGGTATATAAAACAGGAGGAATGAAACCATTAGAGGGGAGCAGCAGGAAGCACAAAGCATCGCCCTATTACCGTACGTGCAGGGCGTCACCGCGTGGGCGAGGTTCTACGTCGGGCAGGCATCAAGCCAGTTTTCCGCAGCACCAATAAGACTAAGTAAGTTCTAAGTTCAACTAAGGACGCAGTTGACAAACTGAGTAATGCCGGCGTTTATGAAATAAGCTGCGAGTGTGGGCTGGTCTATATAGGAGAGACCAGACGAGCAATCATCACGAGGCTTTCTGAACATGAAAGACACATACGGCTTGGACAGCACACAAAGTCAGCGATTTCTGAGAACCACAATCAGTGTGGAAAACAGTTGTCTTTTAGCGAGGCCCGCGTGCTGGCGAAACAGCCATTCTCAACGAGGAGGAAGATTAGAGCGGCTATAGAAATCCCATGAACCACAGAAATTGCCGAGGTGGGGTGGCTTGCGTGCCTCAACGATACAGATAGCCGTACCGTAGGTGCAACCACAGCGGAGGGGTATCTGTGGAGAGGCCAGACAAACGTGTGGTTCCTGAAGAGGAGCAGCAGCCTTTTCAGTAGTTACAGGGGCAACAGTCTGGATGATTGACTGAGCTGGCCTTGTAACATCAGCTAATGTGGCTTTGCCACACAGCTACTGCGAACGGCTGAAAGCAAGGGGAAACTACAGCCGTTACCTTTCCCGAGGACATGCAGCTCTACTGTATGAACATATGATGATGGCATCCTCTCGGGTAAAATATTCCGGACGTAAAATAGTCCCCCATTCGGATCTCCGGGCGGGGACTACTCAGGAGGATGTGATCATCAGGAAAGACAATACTGGCATTCTACGGGTCGGAGCGTGGAATGTTAGATCCCTTAATCGAGTAGGAAAATTAGAAAATTTAAAAAGGGAAATGGATAGGTTGAAGTTAGATATAGTGGGGATTAGTGAAGTTCGGTGGCAGGATGAACAGGATTTCTGGTCAGGTGAGTACAGGATTATAAATACAAAATCAATTGGGGGTATCACAGGAGTAGGATTGATAATGAATAGGAAAATAGGAATGCGGGTAAACTACTATGACCAGCACAGTGATCGAATTAGCATTGTCAAGATAGATACGAAGCCAACACCGACAACAGTAGTACAGGTTTATATGCCAACTAGCTCTGCCGATGATGAAGAAATATATGAGGAGCTAAAGGAAATTATTCAGACAATTAAGGGAGAGGAAAACTTAATTGTTATGGGAGACTGGAATTCGGTAGTAGGACAAGGAAGAGAAGGAAAGATAGTAGGTGAATATGGTCTGGGTAAAAGGAATGAAAGAGGAAGCCGCCTGGTAGAATTTTGCACAGTTTTTAGTTATAACAAACACCTGGTTCAAGAATCACAAAAGAAGGTTGTATACGTGGAAGAGACCGGGAGACACCGGGAGATACCAGATAGATTTTATAATGGTAAGACATAGATTTCGGAACCAGGTTTTACAGTGTAAGACGTACCCAGGGGCAGATATAGACTCTGACCAAAACTTGTTGGTTATGAACTGTAGGCGGAAACTGAAGAAATTACAAAAAGGTAGGAAAATAAGGAGATGGGACCTGGATAAATTGAAGGAATCTGAGGTTCTTAAGAATTTCAGAGGGAGCTTCAGGCAACAATTGACAGAAACAGGGGAAAATAAAACAGTTGAGGAGGAATGGGTAAAATTGAGAGTTGAAATAGTGAAGGTAGCAGAGGACAAAATAGGTACGAAGGTAAGACCTACAAAAAATCCTTGGATAGCACAGGAGATACTAAATTTAATCGATGAAAGGAGAAAATATAAAAATGCAGTAAATGAAACAGGCAAAATGGAGTACAGACGACTAATAAATGAGATTGACAGGAAGTGCAAAATGGCTAAGCAGGAGTGGCTAGAAGGCAAA
This sequence comes from Locusta migratoria, assembly GCA_026315105.1. Classification (NCBI taxonomy): domain Eukaryota; kingdom Metazoa; phylum Arthropoda; class Insecta; order Orthoptera; family Acrididae; genus Locusta; species Locusta migratoria. Next base: position 556,428,349 of record CM048747.1, on the reverse strand, counting down.
TGCAAGGATGTAGAAGAATGTGTAAATAGGGGAAAAATAGATACAGCCTACAGGAAAATAAAAGAAACATTTGGAGATAAGAAAAACAGCTCTATGAATATCAAGGATACTGATGGAAAACCTGTTCTCAGCAAAGAAGGGAAAGCTGAAAGGTGGAAAGGAAATGAACTTCGAGACAATATTGTAGGAAGGAAAGAAGATGTAGATGAAGATGAAATATGAGATACTGTACTGAGAGAAGAATTTGACAGAGCCCTGGAAGACCTAAGTCGAAACAAGGCCCCTGGAGTAGATGATATTCCCTCAGAGCTACTGAAGTCTCTGGGAGAACCAGCCATGACAAACCTGTTTCACCTGGTGTGTAAGATGTATGAGACAGACGAAGTTCCCTCAGACTTTAAGAAAAATGTTATAATCCCCATTCCAAAGAAAGCAGGTGCAGACAGGTGTGAAAACTACAGAACCATCAGTTTAATAAGTCATGGTTGCAAAATATTAACACGAATTATATACAGAAGGATGGAAAAGCTGGTAGAAGCCGACCTCGGGGAAGATCAGTTTCGGTTCAGGAGAAATGTAGGAACACGGGAGGCAATACTCACTTTACGGCTTATCCTAGAAGATAGATTAAGAAAAGGCAAACCTACATTTCTAGCTTTTGTAGATCTGGAGAAGCCTTTTGACAATGTTGATTGGAATAAACTCTTTCAAGTTCTGAAGCAAGCAGGAGTAAAATATAGGGATCGTAAGGTTATTTACAACTTGTACAAAAACCAGACAGCGGTTGTCAGAGTTGAAGGGCATGAAAGGGATGCAGTGGTTGGAAAGGGAGTAAGACAGGGTTGTAGCCTTTCTCCAATGTTATTCAATTTGTACATTGAGCAAGCCATAAAGGAAAGCAAGGAGAAATTTGGTGAAGGAATTAAAGTTCAGGGGGAAGAGTTAAAAACATTGCGTTTTGCCGACGACATAGTAATTATGTCAGATACAGCAAAGGACCTGGAAGAGCAATTGAACGGAATGGACAGTGTGCTGAAAGGCGCATATAAGATGAACATTAACAAGAGCAAAACTAGGGTAATGGAGTGCAGTCTAAGAACATCAGGTGATGCTGGAGGAATTAGATTAGGTAACGAAGCAATAAAGGAGGTAGATGAGTTTTGTTACTTAGGCAGTAAAATAACAAATGATGGTCGCAGTACAGGGGATATAAAATGCAGAATGGCAATGGGTAGAAAATCATTTTTGAAAAAGAGAAATTTGTTAACATCGAATATTGATTTAAGCCTAAGGAAGTCCTTTCTGAAGGCATTTGTATGGAGTGTTGCCTTGTATGGGAGTGAGACATGGACGATAAACAGTGCGGACAGGAAGAGGATTGAGACTTTTGAAATGTGGTGCTACAGAAGAATGCTGAAGATTAGGTGGGTGGATCGCGTAACTAATGAGGAGGTACTGAACAGAATTGGGGAGAAAAGAAATTTCTGGCATACCTTGACTAAAAGAAGGGATCGCTTGGTAGGATACATTCTTAGACATGAAGGAATTGTGAATTTAGCATTGGAGGGAAGTGTGTGGGGTAAAAATCGCAGAGGAAGACCAAGAGATGGGTACAGTAAACAGATTCAGACAGATGTAGGTTGCCGTTCTTATGTGGAGATGAAGAGGCTTGCTCAGGATAGGGTATTGTGGAGAGCTGCATCAAACCAGTCTCCGGACTGAAGACCACAACAACAACATAGAAATAGCCAAGCGTCCCGCCAATATGAACAGGGAGGACGGCTACAGGCTGCCGGCGTCTTGGCTGCCAGCGGTTGCAACGCTACGTGACGGCACCGCGCGCGGAATTACTCGCTCAGACTGCCCTGGTACGGAGACCACAGCGGCCGCGAACACGCAGAGCACCGGCCCGCCGCAGTCTGCGCCAGGCGACAAGTCAGCAGCGGCACGCCACAACCGCTGTCCGCTCTCTCAGGTCCATTCCGCCAACAGCAACTTGTAATGCAAAAGCCAATCGAAAATGTCCATTTTGACCAATCAGGGGGAAGAATGCAAACTCCAATCGTAATGAAAACAAGCCTTTAAAACACCAGTCATCATTGCCGCTTTCCACCAATGGCGTGAAATAATATATCCACCAATAAAGGAAAACCAACGTCCCCCTTCTTCTCCCTCATCCGCTGCTATATAAACTCCAAGCTATCGTATATTTAGCAGTCAGACACAGACCCTGATGAAGGCCGCCTGCAACAGTGGCCGAAACGTCGGTAGAGTTTATAAAATGACGACGCGGTCTCAAAGAATTTTATTGCCATTTCCATTATATTTGCTATCCCCCAGGTGGCATCTGCCGTCACCGGATCTGTCGCAGTGTTTCCACAGCAGAGTAATGCTGCTCTCAGCAATGGAGTGCAGCAAATTAGCCGGCAGATCTTCTCAACATAAACAGAGAAGGCCGAATACTGGCAGACTTGCACTACAGCATCGCTGTACCAATGTTCATAAGGTTGTAAGCCTCGCCAAGTATTCTAATTATCCCCGATCAGAATACCAAACCACGCGACAAGGAACTTAGAACGAATTCTCAACAAGCGCATTCGCCAAATGGCCTAAATTACAAGGAACCAGGTGTCATAGTAGTACAACAAAAGGAATCCATGCTGCACGGTTCCTGGATTAAAAAAATGCCGTGAAAAGAACTCGCCACTGCACCTGGCTTTCTAGTCCTTCAAAACGCTTTAGATCCCGTAAGTGACCCAGTCTAGTTATAGCTCCGGGAACGTGGCCACGGTTTGCACACGGAAGATTTTGTAGGCTGAGTTGACTGAGGCGCTCCAGTCACGGTCTGCACGGCCACTACGGTCGGGGGTTCGAATCCCCCCTCGAGCATGGATATTTGTTCCGTCCTTAGTCTTAGCTAGTTCAAAAGTAGTTTGTAAGCTTAGGGACTGATGACCCCTTAGTTAAGCCCCATAAGTTCTACAAACATTTGAACATTTTTTGAAACTATGGCGTGAGAACCAAGAGTTAGTTTACTGGAATACCATTAAGAGCATATTAAAAATTCAAAGCTCGAAAAACATTGAATTTATATTCTTAAAACCTTGGTTATAGCTACCTAATAGACAGCATGTGATAATTTCTTTGCTATTGGCAAAGAAGAAGAGTTAAATTTTTGGGTGGAGTCTTCCTTTAAACTCTACGACGATCCTAATTGTGATTAATCTCCTGAGGACGGCACACTGTTTGCACTCCTCCCGCGCTGGCACTCGGCCGTGCTGTGCTACGTAACGTTCCATTTTACTGTGAGCTCTCACGGCAGACGGCGAGCGAACCCAAAGCTAAGTGCGGTGGACAGGCCCGTGTACCCTACTACCTGCAGTGTCCGGGCCTCCGGCAGAGTGTCAACAAATTCCCCCTCCGGTCTAGTGTCACTGCGGGCAAGTGTCACAAACTCGAGGCCGACCACATCCTGGCTGTGGGGTCTCCAGAGGCCTCGATCGGCCGCCATATTCTCCGGATCTGAACGCGCGCCACTCCCTGTTGTTGGTCTGTATTAAGGTATGCTGCCCCCCTTTTCGGCCGTGGCGGACGGCGGTATGGAAATGAAATGAGCGTATGTCTTTCTTGGCCGCGAGATCCCGTGCGGGATTGTTCGGTCGCCTTAGTGTAAGTCTTTTTTAGTTGACGCCGAGTGGGCGACGTACGTGCCAATGATGATGAGATGATGATTATTAGGACACCACACAACACCCAGTCCCCTGCCGGGAATCGAACCCGGGCCTCTTGCGTGGTTGTCAGCGACGCTGGCATTGAGCTACGGAGGCGGACAGCGGACGGCGGTGGGTTGGGAGCACGACGCGAGCCGCTGCCGTTTCCAAGGCGCGACTGAGGCAATATATGACGAACATGAAATTTCCTATTTTCGCGCTGCGAAAAATACTGTGTATTAATGCAGCAGAGCTACATCTACTCCCAGAGTTAGATTTTCGTTACAGATACTTCTTTTCCTTTAAAATATTAAAAAGCTCTTCTTTCGGCGTGGCTTGTTTTTACTCTCAGTTTATATCGCTACAAATAAGAGCAACCCTGCAGTGTTGCGATTGCCATGACCGTCGCCCCTACAAGGGTGGGGTTGGCTGGACCCACGGGCCCAGGGCCCGGTGCTGAAGGGGGCCCGAGAGCAGCCCTAAATGATTCAGTTACTGAGATTAAAAACAAACTAGAAAAGACATGCTGAATATTTTTCATCCAACGAATTTTTACAAGATTCTACAAGCAATTGTAGTAGATATTTATGATAAACCTCTTGATTTGATTTGATTTGATTCTTTCAGGGAATCCAAAACAGTCTTGGTCTAACCCGCCACTGCCCGCACCGAAACTAAGTTTATTGTGCGGTATCGCTCCCTGTATGTCTAGTAAAACCAACCAATGCCCTTGAACAGTGCAAGGAGTCCCTTTACCAGTCCTTTATTAGGCACAATTTCTTCGGGTCTGGTTGTCCCAAATGTTCTATGCCTTTTACTCTCCAATGCAATGCATTCGAAGATCAGATGTGATGCAGTTTCAACACCGTCATCACAGAGCCTACATTTAGGGTCCTCTTCTGTTATTCCCATTGTATGTTGGTGTTTTCTGAAATTCCCATGGCCTGTCAGCAATCCAACCATGAGTCTAATCTCTCTCCTGTTCAGACCCAGGATTGCAGAGCTTCTTTTAAAACAAGGCTTTGGCATCATTACCTTGCCATGTTTTTGTTAATGGACTTTGGTCCAATATTCTACGTACTGTCTTCTGAGCCAGTTACGTAGCTCCAATTTAATCATTGCCTTGGTGATTGTCAGGGCAGGTTCCGGTCCAATAAATGGAGCCTCTGCCCCCATCCTGGCTAATTTGTCGGCATGTTCGTTGCCACTGATCCCCGAGTGCCCAGGGACCCACAATAGGTTTACTCTATTGCTTTCCCCTAGCTCCACCAGAACCCTGTGACATTCTGCAACAATTTTAGACCTTGTTGTAGGAGCTGCCAGTGATCTCAGGGCTGCCTGGCTGTCTGAATAGATATAGATGCTACGATCTTTGTAGCACCTACGCAAATTCTCCTCCACACATGCCCTGATGGCAGTGATTTCGGCCTGGAATACTGAGGCCAGTTTCCCTAGAGAGATGACGCCCTCCAGTCTTGGCTGCACCCCGTATACCCCGGCCCCAACGCCTTGGTCTGATTTCGACCCGTCAGTGAACCAGACAATATCCCCCGTACGGTGTCGAACTATTTCTCCCACTGCTCCCTACTTCCAATTGTTGTACTGAAAGGCTTGTTGAAGCAGTATGGAGTTATAATATAGTCGGTTGGCATTTCCCCAACCTTTACTATATTTACCTCACTCACTATTTTAGTGTGTGATTCTGGATATCCCAAAGAGTTCCAATTGTTGACAGATTTGAGTCTGTAGGCACCAGCTGCCGCCTCCATCTTGACCCAAAGGTGTAATGGGGGCATATCCAGCATGGTTTCCATCCTAACAGTTGGTGTGCTGCTAATTCCGCCTGTTATGGCTAAGCAGGCTAGTCTCTGCACCTTACCATGCTCCTTAGCAGCAACCTGCTGTTCTACCTTCTTCCACTACACGACCGCCCCATAGGTGATCCTGGGTCTAATCACTGTGGTGTATATCCAGTGCATACACTTGGGGCTCAAGCCCCAATTTTTGCCACAAGCTCTCCTGGTACTTACTAAAGTACCTTTTGCCTTGGAGCAAATATTCCTAATGTGAGGGGTCCATGTCAGTTTCTCATCTAGGGTAACCCCTAGATATTTCACTGTCCCCTTCACAGGTAGCGCTTCATTGAAAAGCTTTAGATTCCAACTTGAGTGTTGGATATGTTTCCTTGTGAATGGTACAACAACAGTCTTCTTAGCACTAACCCCCAGATCCTGTTTTATGCACCATTCTTGCACAATGTCCAAAGCACCTTGTGCCATATTCTTCACTGTGTCAGCAAATTTGCCAAGTATTACTATGACAAGATCATCTGCGTATCCTTGGCAAAAGTACTGCCTAGAGTTTAATTCGCCAATGAGATCATTCACCACTAGATTCCACAATAAAGGGGAAAGAACTCCTCCTTGTGGGCAAACCTTAGTGGTGTTGATTACCATTTTTTCATTCATCATGGAAGCCTCTACCTTTCTTCCACTGAGCATGGCCCTAGTCCACCTACATATAGTGGTCCCTAGGTCATGCACCTCTGCTGCCCTAACCATGGAATCGAAGGTCGTGTTGCTAAAAGCCCCCTCAATGTCCAGGAAGATACAGATGGCTATCTCCTGAAAATGTAGTGCTTTCTCCACCTTCCCAACAAGTTGGTGGAGAGCTGTCTCACATGATTTACCTGGTTGATATGCATGCTGGTTTGAATGTAGAGGAACCCTACTTAACCTACTTTCTCCAACATGCACATTAACCAGCTTTTCCAATGTCTTAAGAATGAAGGAGGACAGGCTGATTGGTCTCATATCCTTGGCCTTGGTATGATCAATTCTCCCTGGCTTTGGAATGAAGACAATCTTCACTGCCCTGCAGGCATTGGGAATGATTCCTGCTGCTAGGCTAACCCTGAATTACCTGCACAGGAATCTAATAAGATTTTCTCTCACTTGTTGCAGGAGAGCTGGAAAGATTCCATCGGGGCCAGGTGACTTGAACGGTTGAAATGTTCCCACCGCCCATCGGACCTTACTGAAATCGACACACTCCTTGGCCAGATCCCAGTCCTCTTTGCGAATACCTGAGAACCGTTGTCTCTCAGGAATCACATTCTGGTCTGAGTTATCCCCCAGAGTATATTGAGGAAAATGAGTCTTGAGGAGCAGTTCCAGCGTTTCATGTGCTGTCTTTGTATACTCCCCATCCTCCTTCCTCAATGTTCCTGCTATATTAGTTGGTACTCTAGTGAGGATTTTATGAAGTCTCGCTTGAGCAGCCGTGCCCTCCATTTCCTCACAGAATACCTTCCAGGATGCCTCCTTTGCCCGTCTGATGGCAAGGTTGTAATTGACAAGGGCCTCCTGATACTTTGCCCATTGTCCTTTGCGCTTCGTAAGTTTAAACAGTCTTCGTACCTGTTTCCTTTGCATTTCCAGGTTATTATTCCACCAAGGCACACTCCTATTTGCGCACTTCTTAGTGATTGGGCAGTTGTCCTGGTATGAGGTCACTATAGCAGAGGTTACGGCCTCTGCTACTTCCTCAAACTCTGCTGGATTCCTTATCGAAGTTTTAATTTCTGATAGGCTGAAGTCAATGTTTCTCCTATATGTCTCCCAGTCCGTTTTCCTGGGATTCCTATAGGTTATGGTCTGTCTGGTTCCCATTTCAACCTTGAATTTAATATACATGTGATCTGATGAGGATGGCTGCAGGACCACACGCCACTGTTTGACGTAACTTCCCAACATCATGGAACCAAAAGTTATGTCAATCACTTCTTCCCTTCTACTATTCCTGAATGTAGGTTCATCACCCCTATTCAGGATCTCCAAGTTGTTAGATAGGAGAAATTCAAGAAGGTGCTCACCTCTACTGTGGGTGTCCTTGCTGCCCCACGATAGATTGTGGGCATTGGCATCACATCCCACCAACAGTTCGTCACCTTGCCGGTGGCATGCTTCCGTCAGTCTCCTCACTTCCAAAGGAGGAGGAGAGCTGTCTTCATAAGGAAGGTATGCTGAGGCCAAAACAATTTCCCTCTTGATGCCTTCCTCACGTTGCTGCATCCTGATGGTCACCAAGTCCCTGGAACAAAAATCCATCATTGGTATGAAAGGTATTCCATTTCTAACATAAATGCATGTTCTGGAGTTTTTTTAGATTTCTAGCATAAATCAGCTTACCTCCAGTACCACCGAGGCCCGATACACCCCCTTTGTATAACTAGGGTTCTTGTATCAGGGCCACGTCCACCTCTTGTCTCCCCAGGCGACGGCTCAGGGCAGCAGTGGCCCCTTTACTGTGCTGCAGGTTTATCTGCAGCACATCCAGTCCCCATTTTGCTGCCAATATTGTCGTTAAGGTCTTTGATTACCCTAACGGCGACCTGCGAGAACCCTAAAAACAGTTTCAGGCCTTGCTCTCGCATTGCCTTCAGGAACTTCTCTCCGACCTCCACCACCAGGGTTCGTCCTTCTGGAACGACCTTTTGGTTAATTACCCTCCAATCCTCTGTCGAGACTTTTGGGTTCTGGACCCTTATTTTCTGGAACAGAGTCTTTGGAGGGACGCCCTTAAGGATCTTTGGTACCCATATTGATACCTTTGCGGTCTTCAGGAGTTCGGTTACTGTCTTGACCAGCAGCTTCGCGTCCTCCCACGGGGATATCATGGGAACCTTTTCCTTATGCCAGTCTGCTGAATGCTCCCCCTCGCAGACAAAAATGAGGGCACCACGATCTAGATAGACCCTCCTGAATTTGGGTCCTGGACCAGCGTCTCCCCCAATCTCTTCAAAGAGGGTCATCTGAACGAGCTGCTCCTGCTGCGAGGTGATGCTCTCCAGTGGGTATCCTTCTTGGACAACCGCCATTCTAAAGACCGAGACTGCAGTACTATAGGTCTGTTTCCCTATTTCCTGCCTCAGCCTTTTGGATCACGTTTGTCCTTTTGCCACCTGTCTTTGACGTCGAGGGGTTCTGTGTATCCCCTTCGACCTGAGGCAGTTTCTTTTTGGAGGTCTTGGGCTCAAGCCCTTTTGATTCCCTCCACTTATGCTTAGGAAGCCATTCTTTTCCTTCCTTTTGCTTCTGTTCCTTGAGAAGTTTCCTCCTCTGAGCCCCAGATAAGGTCTTAATCCTAATCTGGTCCAACTTCTCTGTTACGGTTCCCACTTCTTGCTCAGGTCTAGACCCTGATTCAGAAGTAGGAGTGCACTCCATCGGTCCTGATCCCGATGTCTGAGTATCTGAGGTCTCAGATTGCCCCTCAGATTCTTTTAAAATACTTTCTTTCTCCGTGTTCATCTTAGTCCCACGAGATTTGGGGATTTATATGGTCCACACCACGATAACCCCGCGCGGTGCAAGGCTACTTATTCAGGGAGGTCGCCCAGTATCCCTGAGGCTCCGTTCGAGACACATCCACCCATGTGCCACGCACCCCTCGGCACGGATCGCATCACACCTTGGGTTGGGAAAGGAATTGGGAAAGGACTGGGAGAGGATAAGGAAGATGGGACGTTGTGGGACACTCTTTGTCTGATCCATCAGCTGAGGCCTTTCCGGCAGTAGGTTCTCTACCTTCGGTATAGCCCTCTGCTTCACGCGGATACGTAAGCCTCTCCACCCGCACGGACAGTGCTTCGTCAAGGTGGTGTCCTCCGGAGAGGGATAAACCTCTTACCTTAAACTATTACTTCGTTCGATTGATGCTCTTAGTGATTGCCATTGGTTGGTATTGTATGTGTGTATTAACTAAGATGAGGAACCGTACAGATTTTTTCGGGACAGTCACGATTTTTGTGTGTCTGTCCCTAATTTTTTTCAAAGGTAATTCGTACACCTATTTGTCCCGGATTTAACAATTATGTTCCGATTTAGAAATTCATCTCAACTGTATCAGTATTTTTTCTTATTAGTTTTAATTATGATGGGAAACTGTTTGACGAAAGGTATGTTAGACTTACGGTACAAACGTTCGAAACCGTTTCAAACAGTTTCCTCCAAGCATACCCGCACAAACCATACCAATGAAAAAATCTGTGAATGGACTGCTAACAACACTTTTCCAGGTCAAAGATGGATTGATATTATTTCTCATTTCAGACAGAATCATGTGCCATTCTTAAATGTGCTTAAGCTAGTGCAGTATCCGGAAATAATGCTGTTACTGAAAGAGTGTTTTCCCCCACATGAATAATATATGGACAACTGACAAAACACAGCTTGTCGTAAAAACTCTGAAATCAGTATTAGTAACTAGAGTAAATTATTATGGAACTTGCGTAGAATTTTCTCACATATTGTTGAAATATACAGACTTGCTGAAGGAAATTCACTGCACTAAATACAGTTGTTCTGATCGCATTCCTTCATCATATACTGTACTAATAAAGAATAAATTTATGTACTTTTCTAACAAACTGCTATTTTGTAATTATTAATTTCACTATAATCTTATTATAATATAATGAAAATATATGTACAAATTACAAAATTTGTAATGTGTCCCGAATTTAGATATAGAAAATGTGGTTATGTCCCGAATTTGAGTCTACAAAATATGGTACACATAAGCAATATTTTCTCCTTGTGGAGTATATTCACTGAACAGAGACAGTGCTTATGCTGCTGAACTGAATTATGATGTGATTCGTTTTTAGAAATGTTGACAGCTTTTATTATTTCTTCTCTGTTAGGGCGGGTCATTAGGAAATGTTCAAACAACTGATGCATTCACACCAATCCCGCCATCGAGAGCACCTTCATTGTTGTCTGTAATTTTCCTTTAACGGGACAGTAGTGTTGAATACCACGGCAGTCTTACTTCACGTGAACCAGCGACACTACACATTGCGATTTGTTGCCCAGTCGGCCGCCGATTTGTGTCAAAACGCCAGCAATGTTTGATGTCGCCGACACGCGCAGTTCGCCTTTTGAGTACAACGCGGCGCTGTAGGCCCACGACAGTGGGCAATGTCTGCAGAGGCTGCCCTCAGCTGGTGCAACATTTGCAGTATTCTGCAGTTCCCTGCGTTTCTACGAATAATTTGTAAGTAAACTTTTGTTATTAGATGAAAAAGTCTGCATATTCATATTTGCCGTGAAATTATTATCAACTTATAGAAACACTACATCAGACGTTACGATACCGGATATAGCAACAATGAATTTCTATTTCGTCAGCCAGAAGGAACTCCAGAAATATGCGAAAAAAAGGTATACCAGATGTTAGGAAGGCCTTTCTTAAAAATTTGGAGAAATATTTACCAATTTACTTGTTGTTGTTGTGGTCTTCAGTCCGGAGACAGGTTTGATGCAGCTCTCCACAATACCCTATCCTGAGCAACTATTTTCATCTCCACATAAGAACGGCAACCTACATCTGTCTGAATCTGCTTACTGTATCCATCTCTTGGTCTTCCTCTGCGATTTTTACCCCACACACTTCCCTCCAACGCTAAATTCACAATTCCTTTATGTCTAAGAATGTGTCCTACCAATCTATCCCTTCTTTTAGTCAAGGTGTGCCAGAAATTTCTTTTCTCCCCAATTCTGTTCAGTACCCACTCATTAGTTACGCGATCAACCCACCTAATCTTCAGCATTCTTCTGTAGCACCACATTTCAAAAGCCTCAATCCTCTTCCTGTCCGCACTTTTTATTGTCCATGTCTGACTCCCATACAAGGCAACACTCCATACAAATGCCTTCAGAAAGGATTTCCTTAGGCTTAAATCAATATTCGATGTTAACAAATTTCTCTTTTTCAAGAACGCTTTTCTACCCATTGCCATTCTGCATTTTATATCCTCTGTACTGTGACCATCATTTGTTATTTTACTGCCCAAGTAACAAAACTCATCTACCTCCTGTATTGTTTCGTTTCCCAATCTAATTCCTTCAGCATCACCTGATTTTCTTACACTGCACTCCATTACCCTAGTTTTGCTCTTGTTAATGTTCATCTTATATGCACCTTTCAGCACACTGTCCATTCCATTCAATTGCTCTTCCAGGTCCTTTGCTGTATCTGACAGAATTACTATGTCATCGGCAAAACGCAATGTTTTTAATTCTTCACCCTGAACTTTAATTCCTTCTCCGAATTTCTCCTTGCTTTCCTTTATAGCTTGCTCAATGTACAAATTGAATAACAATGGAGAAAGACTACAATCCTGTCTTACTCCCTTTCCAACCACTGCAGCCCTTTCATGTCCTTCAACTCTGACAACCGCTGTCTGGTTTTTGTACAAGTTGTAAATCGCCTTACGCTCCCTATATTTTACTCCTGCTTGCTTCAGAACTTGAAAGAGTTTATTCCAATCAACATTATCAAAAGCCTTCTCCAAATCTACAAAAGCTAGAAATGTAGGTTTACCTTTTCTTAATCTTGTCGACTTTGTTGATATTTTATTGATTGAGTGGGGTTTTCCTCCCGTAGAAGTTTTTACTTTTCAGTATTCCCAAACTTGTCTCGCCCTTTGATGGAATGGGGGACTGATCACCTCCGCAGTTTCGTCCCCCTAAAACATCAAACCAACTAACCAACCAACCATGAGTATTGCCTCCCGTGTTCCTACATTTCTCCTGAACCCAAACTGATCTTCCCTGAGGTCGGCTTCTACCAGTTTTTCCATCCTTCTGTATATAATTCGTGTTAATATTTTGCAACCATGACTTATTAATCTGATGGTTCTGTAGATTTCACACCTGTCTGCACCTGCTTTATTTGGAATGGGGATTATAACATTTTTCTTAAAGTCTGAAGGTACTTCGCCTGTCTAATACATCCTACACACCAGTTCAAATAGTTTTCTCATGGCTGGTTCTCCCAGAGACTTTAGTAGCTCTGAGGGTATGTCATCTACTCCAGGGGCCTTGTTTCGACTTAGGTCTTTCAGGGCTCTGTCAAATTCTTCTCTCAGTACAGTATCTCCTATTTCATCTTCATCTACATCCTGTTCCCTTCCTACAATATTGTCTTGAAGTTCATTTCCTTTGTAGAGCCCCTCTATATACTCTTTCCACCTTTCAGCTTTCCCTTCTTTGCTGAGAACTGGTTATCCATCAGTGTCCTTGACATTCATAGAGCTGTTTTTTTATCTCCAAATGTTTCTTTTATTTTCCTATAGGCTGTATCTATTTTTCCCCTATTTATACATTCTTCTACATCCTTGCATTTGCCTTCTAGCCACTCCTGCTTAGCCATTTTGCACTTCCTGTCAATCTCATTTCTTAGTCGTCTGTAGTCCATTTTGCTTATTTCATTTACTGCATTTTTATATTTTCTCCTTTCATCGATTAAATGTAGTATCTCCTGTGATATCCAAGGATTTTTTGTAGGTCTTGCCTTCCTACCTATTTTGTCCTCTGCTACCTTCACTGTCTCATCTCTCAATTTTACCCATTCCTCTTCTACTGTTTTATTTTCTCCTGTTTCTCTCAATTGTTGCCTAAAGCTCTCTCTGAAATTCTTAAGAAGCTCAGGTTCCTTCAATTTATCCAGGTCCCATCTCCTTATTTTCCTACCTTTTTGTATTTTTTTCAGTTTCAGTCTACAGTTCATAACCAACAAGTTATGGTCAGAGTCTATATCTGGCCCTGGGTATGTCTTACACTGTAAAACCTGGTTCCGAAATCTATGTCTTACCATTATAAAATCTATCTGGTATCTCCCGGTGTCTCCCGGTCTCTTCCACGTATACAACCTTCTTTTGTGATTCTTGAACCAGGTGTTTGTTATAACTAAATTATGTTCTGTGCAAAATTCTACCAGGTGGCTTCCTCTTTCATTCCTTTTGCCCAAACCATATTCACCTACTATCTTCCCTTCCCTTCCTTGTCCTATCACCGAATTCCAGTCTCCCATAACAATTAAGTTTTCCTCTCCCTTAATTGTCTGACTAATTTCCTTTAGCTCCTCATATATTTCTTCGATTTCCTCATCATCGGCAGAGCTAGTTGGCATATAAACCTGTACTACTGTTGTCGGTGTTGGCTTGGTATCTCTCTTGACAATGATAATGCGATCACTGCGCTGCTCATAGTAGTTTACCCGCATTCCTATTTTCTTATTCATTATCAATCCTACTCCTGTGATACCCCCAATTGATTTTGTATTTATAATCCTGTACTCACCTGACCAGAAATCCTGTTCATCCTGCCACCGAACTTCACTAATCCCCACTATATCTAACTTCAACCTATCCATTTCCCTTTTTAAATTTTCTAATTTTCCTACTCGATTAAGGGATCTAACATTCCAAGCTCCGACCCGTACAATGCCAGTATTGTCTTTCCTGATGACAACATCCTCCTGAGTAGTCCCTGCCCGGAGATCCGAATGGGGGACTATTTTACCTCCGGAATATTTTACCCGAGAGGATGCCATCATCATATGTTCATACAGTAGAGCTGCATGTCCTCGGGAAATGTAACGGCTGTAGTTTCCCCTTGCTTTCAGCCGTCCGCAGTAGCTGTGTGGCAAAGCCACATTAGCTGATGTTACAAGGCCAGCTCAGTCAATCATCCAGACTGTTGCCCCTGTAACTACTGAAAAGGCTGCTGCCCCTCTTCAGGAACCACACGTTTGTCTGGCCTCTCCACAGATACCCCTCCGCTGTGGTTGCACCTACGGTACGGCTATCTGTATTGTTGAGGCACGCAAGCCACCCCACCTCGGCAATGTCTGTGGTTCATGGTAGTGGACCAATTAACTATAAAGCCATAAATAAGATAAATATAGGACAGTGTCACCATAATATTAAGAACACCTAATACAATGTTACATTACTATTTCTCCAGTTTTATGTTGTGTTAGGTTTAGGTACAAGTTCATTGTTTTTAAGCTCATATTGGTACTTTTTTTTTTTTTGAATATTCTTGTTTTAGCTTAAATTTATGGCATTTCGTGCATATTTGAACACACACATTTCACTTGGTAATGCCAATTGGTCAACTATCCTGGCGGTAGTTCTGTCGTGGTTAGATGCAGAACAAAGATAAACGGATGTGAACCGAAATTAATCTACTAGGTATTTTGAAAAGTACAGCTTAAGACGTTGTACACCCTTTAAAAATCAGGTTACACAGAGGCCGAATTAGTCCCTTTACCAATTTTTCCTATGTGTCCTGATCAAACCGTTAAATGAAATGAGTTGACTTCTGTGATTTTTTCATCTTTTTTATAAAGTTTTGTGCACCCTCTTTTAGAGTGTTCTACTTCAAGTAGATTCCTAAATATTAAGATTACTACCTAGAAGGACCGCAGGGCCAATTTGGTCCGTCATAGCGTTTCTCTGTATTTTCGGCATGTTTCCTTGTGTATGAAATAAAACCAACTGTTGTCTCCTTGTTTTTTTCAATACGCAACAACAATGCCATATTTTGTGTCCCAGCCTCGTCGCCACTTTTGTGTCTCAGCCTCGTTTCCGTCGTAGGTGTCGGTGGCCGAGTGGAATGAGACCGACACAGGAATAAAGGTAGCACGCTGGTGCAGGTACGGAGGGGAGCAGCCAGAAACTAGAAACACTAGAGTAAATTAGAACGAGATATATATTGCACAGAATTTATACAATACTTAAATTTTACACAATTCAGTACTGCAGAATGTTGATACATAGTTGAGCTAGAGGCCTGCCTAGTGCCTAACTGATAGCCAAGTCTTCACTGGTGCCTATCGGATTCCGAAGTCTTTACTGATTCCTAACTCAGTCCCAAGTGAACGATGTCGTTCAGTCGTGGCCACGAGCGTAGTTGCAGTAGAGGGCGCTCGTGGCTGTCGTCGTGAGAACGCCGCGCCGTGCGTGCATGGCGGCGCGCGGCGAAAGTAGGTGGCGCGTACTTTGGACTTGTGCGACACCACACCATACATTCCAGCATTGTCAGCAGCTGGGGATGGGGGTCATATATGGATGAGTTATGCCTGAGTGATTGATTGTGTGTGATCTTTTCTGAAGAAGGTCATGGCCGAAAATTTACAAGTCATATGAATGTGAATATGAGTTTGTTGGCAGCTCAGTTATCATCTTTATGGTGAGTTTCTAGCTATCCTCATATTGTCAACATTCCAGTCTGGACCTTCCATTATAAAAAAACAAGAAAATTACATATGATGGTTACACTGAATTATCTTTCATAATCTGGCCGTATAAGGAATAAAACAGCACAGGGCCAATTTGCCCGCAGAGGTTCTTATACGTAGTAGCTTGCATGCGATCCCTCTAGTATTAAATCCCAAGTAGACTAGACAGCAGCTATAAAAACATGACATAATTAGTTCCTTCGCCCATTTTACTCTGGTTGTCATACCGCTTAGGGGTTCGTTGTCAAGTCATACCGCTGGCGCAGCACTTTGACGTTACTTCTGGCGTGGCTTGAGAAGGAATTGATGGATCAGCTTTCGGTGTGTGTAGTGGTAGATTTTTTTTTCTTCCACAAACTTCTTGCGAAGATGAGATTTTCGTGTGTGTACAGCAATTCCGCCTTACCTGGCGCAGCGTCTTCCAGAAGTAGGAACAAGTGTTCTGTTAAGCTAAGCTAGGGCTTAATGTGGCACAGAGCGGTAGCCAGGGGGAGGGGGGGAGGCGAAAAGCCCCACTATTCACTTAATTCCTGATAAAGTAATTCAAAAGAATTCTGAAGTCGCTCCCCGAGATTTGTATTGAATAAAATTGAATTTTGTCTCTATTGAAATACATCTGCGTCTTTAGTTCAACGTATGTTGTAAAGCTTCGCAACGACATATTTGACTGATCCACCCCCCCCCCCTCCCAAACCAAAATTTGGCTACGGACCTACTGTGGCAATTATAAGTCTCAAGTAAAATAATTTTATAAATGAAGCTTTCCATGTCAAATTTATTCCTTGTTATACCAAGTGAAAGTAAATTGTAAAAAGAGCATGATTAAGATATAAACTTGCAATAACAAACTACTGGACACAACAGTAAAAAAATAAAAAGACAGAGGGAGGGCCCGTCTCTGATTCTGGATCCAGGGCCCGCTCTCGAATGTGGGGGCGATGGCCGCGCGCCGCACCCCAGACTCAAACTGCGCAGTCGCGAACAGCCGCCACCTGCTGACCAGAAGGCCGCGTGTGACGTCACCCAGAGCAGGCCAGAGCCAACACCAGCTAGAAGACAAGGCCAGTCAGACGGCGGCCGGGGCCTCGTAGGCACGGCCTGTTGTAAGGCCTTGTCTTCTAGCTGGTGTTGCCAGAGCACCGCGTCGTAGCTACTGCGGCACAGTGGACAGCGGACCCTGGTGCGCCCGCCGTGTTTTCATGCACCCTGCATCTAATAAATTAATGCCGCATCTTAGAAAACCAGTTAAAATAAATTTCTAACGTTCGTAGATAGGTAAAAAGACAGTGTTACATGGTTTGAACTGTAATAAGCGAATTCATGTAACGTAGCAAATAAAATATTTAAAATCACAAAGCTGCTAACAGGCTTCATCAAAGTATAAGTATACGGTGAAAGATGAAAGAAGGAACTAATTTACGTTTTTCACAAGCGATCGCGATTATATTAATGTTTTTCGCGTAACGTGTGGTAAAACACAATACACGGTGAAAACCTCAAGTCATTCTGGAGCAAACTTTTATTTGAACTTTTTTGAAACGTGCTGTATTAATACGATTTATAAAACCCAATTGATATCCATTCACTATCTATGACAATAAAAATCAGTTGCTACCTGTACGAAAGAGAATCACTTGATAATTTATCGACGGAATCGCTGACGTGTTTTTTGTTTTGTTCGTAATTCTCAGAAGAAGGTAACATGAAATAAATTTTGGAAAATCTACAGGTCTTAGGCCAAAAATCTCGGTTAACCTACACCTGACCATCAGAAAGAGCTACAGATCAATTTTTAAACACCAAATATTAATCTCTTTTGTTTGTAAACAAACTATCGTATTTCACTCAGCCACCACATAGTTACTCACGCCTTCTACAAACACGCACGCACCTCAAAACTACCGTGCTGCGATGACGTCACGGGTCAAAGCTGATGGGCGGTATCCCCGTCTACAGGAGAGCCCTTATTCTTTCGTACGTTTACCAAGCCAACAAACTAGGGGGATTTTGAGAAATATACCACAAAATACAAACAGAACTGTCTGAAACAAGAAATGCGTCTGGGTCAAATAAAATTTAACTGGATTTGTAACACTAAAACCCAGTAAAAGAAAGTGTCACCACAGCAATTCATAACATACAGTGTCGCCAACATTTGCATTGCACAGCGGCATGCGGCCAACAGACTCTAGAGTTTAGTTTTTTAATGTGGCCGGCCGCGGTGGCCGAGGAGACTGAGGCGCTTCAGTCACGGTCTGCTCGGCCACTACCGTCGGGGGGTTCGAATCCCCCATCGGGCATGGATATTTGTGCAGTCTTTAGTATAAGGTAGTTCATAAGTAGTTTGTAAGTTTAGGGACTGATGACCCCGTAGTTAAGTCCCATAAGCTTAACAAACATTTGAACATTTTTTTTTAAATGTGTTAAGCTTCCGTTTCTTAAAAGAAGCAATAAAGGTGTCACTTTTCCTTTATGTAATGGTTTAATAAAGCATTTGTAGAAGCTCTGACTAAAAACTTCAATATTGTTTCTACTGAATGACCATTACTGCAGACAAAGTCTGTTAAGAAGAATTTTTTCTCCTGCAAAGCATTAAGATGTATAGTAATGCAAGTGTACATGACAACACTCACAACATTGGGCTGAGGGAAAAAAAGATCACCCCTATGTAAATTTTTAATCAAAGTACGATGTGGTTCATTCTCCAGGCACATTTCTTTGTCTAATACTTCTGTGTTTTTCAATACACTGCGGACACAGTAACCTGCCAAATATGTCAATATTGGAAGGTATGGTTCTGCCTGTTTGAAATCTTGTTCCATATATGTAATGTTGACCATAAATTCAGAGTCAGTCAGTATGTTTTCATTTGTGTCATCATTACAATTAAAGGCAAGTCTTTCAGCAATAGGCAGTGTACCAAAAGTGCTGGAATATAATGTAAGGGGTAAAATGTTTTGCATCCTTATCTTAGATTCCAACTCAAAAATCAGTCTCATAGATATGAGATACTGTGAGCCTGCCATTTATCGGTAACTACTGAATCTTGCTTCAAGAGAATCAGTTTGAATTTTTCCCGGCAAAAAATAACTGAAAACAAGCTCTTCAGTACAATGCCTTGCCATCTCAATCAAACTATAGGTTGTGTGTGTCAGAGCAAGGTGGGTATCTTTTGAAAGGGTATTATTCTTTAGGTCTAATTCCTTCCACCTATCAAGCCGTCCAACAAACTTTTCCATAAATAATAATTTTTCATCATCAGCAGTGAAATACAAAGGGCACTGAAAAGGATCATTTAGTATAACACCATTGTGAATCGTTTTGACATTCATTATCTTAAACCATGTAAGTGTAATTTTAATAAATTTTGCAGTTGACTCATGATTCATGATATTGTACTGTCCTCCGATAGCTGAAAGGGCCTCAGTTACATATTCAGTGAATATTTGCAGAACAAGGCTAACACTCTGTTTTTCAAGCGAAGATGGATACACAGATTTAAGAGTGAGACCACAGGAATGTTTAATCAGACCATTACATTCAATTTTATGAAGCTGCCTCAGTACTTCAAAAGATGCCATTAACACCTGATGATCATCCTTACTACCATCATATTCTGGTATTTAATCAAAACGTGAGAGTCCTTTTGATTAACCCAGTTGTTCCGTATGCACTTAAATATGTGGACAGAATCAATAATGAAGAACAGTGGCTTATTTGGGTTAGCTGGGTGGGGATACACAATACATAGTTTTGGAGGCGAGCTAAGAAATACCACAGATTTCCTGTTTATAGCATTATTGTCACTCACTACACAAACTTTGTGTACAAAAATAACTGTTCAGCTACAATGTTTCTGACTGGAAGGACCGGGACTTCTTCTTTAAAAGAAGACAGCACTGACTGGATCCTGAACTCACATGCTGTTGTGGCAGCATTTTCACTATCAAATGCTGCTCCCACAATGCTGCCACTTGTGTAATCAAAGTAGGGTTTAATGTGGATTTTATCCTTCATTAAAGTAACAGTGCAGTCAGCCTTGTCTAAAGATTTGAATCTTTGCTTAATATACATCAAAATACATTCATCATTCTGTTCATTAAGAGGACTATTATTATACGATGGACACATTTTCTGCAATGTTCTTGGGTGGAGAAGAATAAGATAGCCAGATGATCTGAAAAATTTGTATGCATGAGGGGATATAGAATGCAGAATGCAACAAAATACAGAAAAGTGGTGACTAAATCTATAGCTTTCTTCTGTAGAACAGAACAACTTAACTAGTTCATTTAAAATTGAATATGCTTCTGCTTTTTTTCATCTACCGAGGCAGACATATCACTTAAAATTTCCAGTATAACAGAACACTGTAGTTTTTGTGAATTTTCTTTCACTGTGTCTAACTCCTTCAGTTTCTCCAACAATGTGAACAAATCATTTATATTTGAAAGTTTATTTGGTATTTTACTGCTGCCTACCTTCCGTATCTCAGTGTTACTTCGATATACAGATATTTGCAACTCCGTTGTAACCACAGCAGATACCAACACAGATGGAGCAGGTGACGTGGCAAGCAACAGAAATACAACACAGTCACTTCTTCTAACAACAGTCCATTCACTTGGCATACTTTCCCTTTCCAAGCACTGCAGAAATTCATAAAAAGTGGAAAACAGTTGTTTTGAATCATACTCTTCTTTGGTTACTATACTGTCACTGATTGCCTTCTGTAGATATTCATACTCTAATCTTGTTCGGCTTTCTTCTGCACTTTCTCGGCAGCTGGTGGATGGAGCAGACAAGTAGCTTGGGCCTCCTGGTAACACCAATGAGACTGCACCTTCTCGGAGCCTCGGTCTTGACAGCGTAACAGAAAGCTTTGTACCTTTCACTTCATCATAACATTCTGCATATCGGCAGATGTCAGATTCAGTGAAGTGAAGTTCACAAACCTACAACAAAATATGTCAGAGTCAATAAAGTAGGTCTCTATAAAGTATAATGGTATCATCTATAGAAGACATGTCTAAATGTGAGAGTAGGCTAACAAATATTGGACACCCATTCACCTTTCAGAAGTAGTGGTCTATGAACTTGGCAATCCACATCTTAATTGAGTAATATTACGGCATAATCTTCCATAAAATGCATATTGTATTGTAATATCCTTGTATTAACTGCTACAAAACAAGATGTAGGTTACAATAGGTTACTAAAACATGACTATACAGTAAACTTCTTCTGTGTTATAGCAATACTTTGATATTTATGTAACTGGGGAATTGAAGTGATTTCAATAAATTTCAATGAACTGTTACATTCACCATGTTAATGTAACATTTATTTTGTAATACGGACTTTTAGTTTCTTGGCTGTCATGTTAATGTTACTTATAAATGACACCAAGCATAATGAAATATTATTTTACACGTGAGTAATGTTATGCCCGCACATATCAGAACTGTTACTCATACCAGATATCAGTAAATGAGTGTCCTGATCTATCAAAAAAATTAGGTAAAAGGCCCTACAATTATGTGCCAAATATAAAATACTTTCCACAATATAAACAATACAGCAAAATAAGAGACTTGACCATCCAAATGGAAGTGAATATTAAGTGAATGTAATTCACCTCTGGCTATGCAATGTGCATATTCTACATGGCATTTGAGGTGTAAATTAAACAATATGAACAGTCAAGATACAAATGTAGTGGCTAGATAGTTACATTATTAACGTGGATATCGTCATATGCAGCTCTCCTGAAATCCTGGGTGTGAGGCCGATTTGGAGTGTAGCCCAAAGTCTGGATTAGTTTACATTGTAATAGAATATGATTCCGAGTTAGCGAATATAAAGGAAAAACAGCACATACCCTATAGACCAACCACATCCATGTACTTCATGAAGAGTTTACCTTTGTTAAATATAAAAACAGTAGTGTCAACCGGTTTTGGCACTTTCGTTAGGGCCTAACTAAAGCGAGAGAGAAAATCTACAGCACCCACTCAAAACAGCGAATAAAACGTAGGGAGTAATATGTATGGATGAGAAAACAAATTTCAGAAAACGTTTAATACGAAGAAAATGCTACACAACACTCGCATATTTCGTTTTTGAAAATGAAGCCATCTGGAAACGAATGCAGTGTACTTTGAACATTTGCTTTTTAAATAAAACCAAAGCTTAAGATATAATTTACTATCAGCTAAAAACTAAATGAATAAATCAGTTTTTAAGTAAATTCTTAGGATTCCATGGACGGCAAAAAGAATCAACAGATCTATATTAGAGCAAATAAAACCAGATTGCTCTCTGGAAGGTCTATTATTAAAACAGAAGCTGACCTACTTTGGACACATAATGCGAAGACATGCCTCACTGGAAAAAATATTAAGGCTGGGGAAGACCGAAGGCACTAGAAGAAGAGGACGGCAGAGGATGAGGTGGATCGATGGCATCACAGAAGCAACGTGTTCCAACCTAGAAGCTCAGACGGCAGCCTAGCTGACTACCACGCAGGGGATTCCTGGCAGGTAACTGGGTGTTCTGTGTTGCCATCATCATCATTTTCATCACCATCGACAAGCAAATCGTCGAAGCGGCGTCAATTAAAAAGACTTGCTCTAGGCGGCCGCACAATCCCGCATATGACCTCCCGGCCGAAAATGCCATCCATCATTTCATTTTCTACATAATTTCCAACTACATTGAGACATTTGTGAAACCGCCGCTTTATAAGCTTCAAAAAGCCGTCCAGGAAATAATCGGGGCGTTACATCGGCTGTGGTGGAAAAACGACACAGCAAGTGAACGCGCACGTGCAAGACACCGATACACCATTGGGTAGAAGTCGAGCGTGAATATGACAATGACTTTCTGTTTCGCATTGTGACGGGGGATGAACCGTGGGTCCACCATTAAACGCCCGAATCGAAGGCTGCATCCGTTGAGTGGAAACATCCGTCATCACCTTCCGAAAGCAAAAGCACTCCGTCTGCAGGTAAAGTGCTACTCGCCGTTTTCTGCGACGCCAAAGGAGTTCTGTTGCTGTACTCTTTGGAGGTTGCAACCATCAATGCTGCGCGGTACTGTGCCACTCTGTCGAAACTGAAAGTGGTGATTCGGGAAAAGCGGCCTGGCCTTCTCAGATCTGGCGTCGTGCTGTTCGATTGGAGTCCGAGACCACACACGGCGATGGCAACGCAAAACCATATTGCCACTGTCGGTTCGAAGCGCCTACACCATCCCCCATACACTCCTGATCTCCCACGAAGTAACTTCCAGCTTTGAAGAAGACTCTTGGCGGAAGGAGTTTAGAAGCAATGCTGACGTCAAACAAGCCGTTCAACACTTCTTCTGTATGCGACGCCCTGACTTTTTCCTGGAAAGGCTTTTTGGAGCTTATAAAGCGGCATGGCAAATGTCTCAATGTACTTCCTAATTATGTAGAAAAACAAACATATGTATTATCTTTAATGTCCGTATTTTTCTCCTTCCATGCGCAACTCTGACCACAGTCGACAGGGAAAACGTATTTTCCAACTGCCCCTTGTATTTGCAGCACGTTACATTTGTTTACGTTGAGAGTCAACTGCCGTTAATACGCTGCAGTTCCTCTTGCATTTCCAGCCACGCGACTTCTCGATAAACTACAGCGTCATCCACAGAAAACATAATTGAAGTTTTGATATTATCTAAGAGGTCACATGTATTTGGTGATAATGGACAATGCTGTATGACTCCCGTGGGGAACGCCGGAAATGTGAAGAAATCAGAAATCGGAAGATTTCTCTTTGTTGAGCATGACATTTGCGTCCTGTTACCTCTTCTGGTTTGTCGGAGTGTATTCTCCGAAATACTAAATTTAATTGATGAAAGGAGAAGATATAAAAATGCAGTAAATGAAACAGGCAAAATGGAATACAGACGACTAAGAAATGAGATTGACAGGAAGTGCAAAATGGCTAAGCAGGAGTGGCTAGAAGCCAAATGCAAATCTGTAGAAGAATGTATAAGAAGGGGAAAAGTAGATACCGCCTACAGGAAAATTAAAAAGAGACATTTGGGGACAAGAAAAGCAACTCTATGAATTTCAAGAACTCAGATGCAAAACCAGTTCTCAGCAAAGAAGGGAAAGCTGAAAGGTGGAAAGATTACATAGAGGAGCTCTACAAAGGAAATGAATTTAGAGACTATGTTGTAGGAAGGGAAGAGGAAGTAGATCAACATTAAATAGGAGATACTATACTGAGAGATGAATTTGACAGAGCCCTGAAAGACCTAGCTCGGAACAAGGCCCCAGGAGTAGATGACATACCCTCAGAGCTACTAAAGTCTCTGGGAGAGCCAGCCATGACAAAACTATTTGAACTGGTGTCTAGGATGTATAAGACAGGCGAAATACCCTCAGACTTTAAGAAAAATGTTATAATCCCCATTCCAAAGAAATCAGGCGCAGACAGGTGTGAAAATTACAGAACCATCAGTCTAATAAGTCATGGTTGCAAAATATTAACACGAGTTATCTACAGGAGAATGGAAAAGTTGGTAGAAGCTGACCTTGGGGAAGATCAGTTTGGATTCAGGAGAAATGTAGGAACCCGGGAGGCAATACTCACTTTACGTCTTATCTTAGAAGATAGATAAGATTTTTAGCTTTTGTGGATTTGGAGAAAGCGTTTGACAATGTTGACTGGAATACACCCTTTCAAATTCTGAAGTCAGCAGGGGTAAAATACAGGGAAAGGAGACTTATTTGCAACTTGTATAAAAACCAGACCGCAGTTATTAGACTCGAAGGGCATGAAAGGGAAGCATTGGTTGGGAAGGGAGTAAAACAGGATTGTAGCCTTTCTCCGATGTTATTCAATTTGTACATCGAGCAGGCGGTGAAGGAAAGCAAGGAAACATTTGGAATAAGGATTAAAGTTCAGGGGGAAGAAATAAAAACATTGCGTTTTGCTGATGACATTGTAGTTCTGTCAGAGACAGCAAAGACCTGGAAGAGCAGTTGAATGGAATGGACAGTGTGTTGAAGAGAACGTACAAAATGAACAATATCAAGAGCAATACAAAAATAATGGAATGCTGTCTTAGAAAATCAGGCGATGTTGAAGGAATTAGATTAGGTAACGAAACAATGAAGGTGGTAGATGAGTTTTGTTACTTGGGTAGTAAAATAACATGCGATGGTCGCAGTACAGATGATATAAAATGGAGAATGGCAATGGGAAGGAAAGCATTTTTGAAAAAGAGAAATTTGCTAACATTGAATATTAATTTAAGTGTAAGGGAGTCTTTTCTGAAGGCATTTGTGTGGAGTGTTGCCTTGTACGGGAGTGAAACATGGACGATAAGTAGTGCAGACAGGAAGAAAATAGAGGCTTCTGAAATGTGGTGCTACAGAAGAATGGTGAAGATTAGGTGGGTAGATCGCATAATTAATGAAGAGGTACTGAATACAATTGGTGAGAAAAGGAATCTTTGGCATACCCTGACTAAAAGAAGGGATCGCTTGGTAGGACACATTCTTAGACATCAAGGAATTGTGAATTTAGCATTAGAGGAAAGTGTGTGGGGTAAAAATCGCAGAGGGAGACCAAGAGAAGCATATAGTAAGCAGATTCAAGTAGATGTGGGTTGCCGTTCTTATGAGGAGATGAAAAGGCTTGCTCAGGATAGAGTAGGGTGGAGAGCTGCATCAAACCAGTCTCCGGACTGATGACCATAACACAACACATCTCCGATTAAAAATAACTGGCTGTTGACTTTCGTCACGTGGCGCTACGGTGTTGGCACACAGGCAGCCGGCTACGACTAGGCTGTAATTGGCGGGTCTCTTCACAAATGTTGCTTCTGCTGTTTTACAACGTGGGGCAGTGTTTAAGAGGCCGCCAATAGTTGAAAGTGCGGAAAGCTCTGCCGACATCTGATTTTAATTCGTCAGTGACTGAACTGCAACAGCAGGCACGGTTTGTAGTCCTCAATTTAACTCGCGTTATAACCTATCACACGTGACGTACGGTGTATCCGGAAAAACGGCGGTCAACCATCTCCAGCAGAACTAAAATGATAATTTCTTCGTTCACGGAGAATAAGGCTTAACTGTATGAGGAAACTCAAACAGAAAATTTTCAGAAACAGCGCTAAAAGCAAACAGTAATTTTCATTAGCCTACCAGATAGAATTAACCGCCACGGGCTAAAGGTTACATGAGCTGCCGTGTTACGACCCAATCTGCAGTCTTGCTCGGCACTCAATTGCAGCTTATTAAAAAAAAAAAAAAAAAACATCGTAGGATGAAAAGTAAGAGCCAATAAAAAAGGTCAATATTATTACGAAACAGACGTAACAATTTAATCGAATGAAGAAAAACGACGGTCAAAGTAATTTTGATTTATAATGAAATAATCACATGCAATTGTGTTCTGTAGCATTACATTTAATATCTTTTTCTTTAATTAATATTATATCTGCTACTCCTGTCGCTAGCATCCATTCTCTCTGCCAGTAAATCTCTGATTATTTTGTTTCATAAGAGACTTTCGATTTTTTTGAACGAGCTGAAGAGAAACCGGAATCGCTCGTCGTCTTTCGTCTTCTTGCTGTCTAACAGATCGGACGTCTCTCTTTTGGTCTCTCCACATTGACTGTGTAGGTGTGAGCATATAATTTGTTAATAGTTATAAATACCACAGTTCAACTCCAATGAATATTTAGTATAAAAATTTTTCCCCAGTTATTATTATTTTTTTTTTTTTAATCTTTGTTTCCAACACAATTCGTAAAATGATGCTTGGCCATTCTTGGAAGTTGCTTCGAGATTGCGGAAAAACATTCCAGACGCGAATTTCACTTACGCACATTTTGTGTTGAATTTTGTTTGAATGCCTGCGGTAATTCTTCTTTTCTTCAAACGAAGTCCGATAATTTTGCAACTTTAAGCACGAATCTTAATTGGAATTAAACACGGTCATGAAACTTTAGTATTCGAAGCTTATGCAACCAAGAATCAATTTACAGTAAAGAAGAAATTTATTATTCCGCACAGGTTCGACTTCAGTGTGATGACTCCAATCTTATCTGTATTCTCCTGCCAGGTAAAAAAACGGATTCCGCCACTTTCGTTTGTAATGATGCTGTCTGGTGTTGTGTTTATTCTAACCATTATTAACGCTAAATACTGATGGCGGGATCTTTCGTGTTTTTCTCGGTGTCTCTATCTTTTCAAAATTGCAATATTTCACAATCTGCTACAATTCAATAACGGTACTTAACTTTAATCTTGATCCAGCTAAAAAAAAGTATCATTACAGTTCGGGAAGCCATAACTTTACCACTGCTCTATGCAACGCGTTCTTGTTTGCTTCTAAGTCACTTTACGCACCACATAACAACCCCGAATTGTAGCCTTCGGAGAGCACGTTATTGTGTAACAGTCGCAGAGCTTCTGCAAATGTAGGTTGATATCTGCTGTGTAATACTTGTGTATGCGTCATTAAATCACGGCTCGTACGAAAGGATCCCGTAGCGCGTGCCTAGTGCTGTGCACGAGTACGTATTTTGTTAACACCGTTCTTCGTATCTTGTTTTCAGTAAGGTAATCATTAAATGATAAAATGCTAAATAAGATAAACAGACGTCTGAATAGGCAACAAATGAAATCAAGAAAGAGAGCCACATAAGGAAACAGAGTTGAACTGACCGTTTGTTGTGGCAGTTTGAGAACGGGGAACGCTTCGGCTGTGACGTTGAGCGGTCTGAATGGAGGAAAGCAGCTGGTTGTTGATCTGGTTTTTTTTTTCTTCCATAGGGAACAAACTGCTAGGGGGTCCCTGGTTTAACACTAAAGTATGCTCGGGACAACACACTCCCTTGCCGGAGGGAGGACTAGAACATCCGGCGAGAGCGACGGCACCGTCCGCGACATGGCGCCTCAGACCGCGCGTTCTTGCTCTGTTTACGAATTTCACGTTTGACCTGGGTGGGATCTTTCACTATACCAGTATCGTATCTTACTGATGTTGTTTCAGGAGCACATAACCAGGGGCGGATCCAGGGTTCTGTTTTGGAGGGGGTCACAGATCACCTTTAAGCTTTTGTCGAGTTTTACTCCATCTCTGCCCCCCCCCCCCCCCCCCAACCAGGGATGGATCTGTTTCGGCTCCAGGAGGCTCACAATTATTTCATGATTTAGAAGCCTAAAGGGGTGAATTAAAATAACATAAATTTTTAGACTGTCTCGCCTTCCGGGGGCGAACTTGTTACGATTCAAAAACTGTAAAAAGTATATCCTAAGGATCGCTTCAAAATATTGTTATTACCGGTTTCGGCAGATCTTGGCGTCCATCGTCAGATCTTTTACGTAACTAAAAGCTCAGCATTAGCCATTGGTTTGGCGTCTTTTATGCTATATCATTCTTGACACACTTTAGTACCCAGCAACCCGTTTTTACAAACAGACGCCATACCAATGGCTAAAGATAAACTTTTAGCTATGTACAAAACCTGAAGATGGCAGCTTAGATTTGGCGCAACCGGTAATAAATGAATATTGTTCTTTTTACAGTTTTGGAATTAAAGTAACTTGTTCTTAATGTGTAGGTTACTTTTACTGTAAATACTCTATGCCCCGTACATCGCTCCCTGCCCCCCCCCCCCAAGAAAATATAACTGTTACAGATGGACAGGATTCTAATATTGATGAAAATAGCAATAGAATGTATGAATTATTTTATTAAATTAAAGTACAATTCACAAGATAAATTCAAGGCGTCTGTTCTTAGTCTTTGCAAATCTAGTAATAGCAGCGTCGATGTCAATATCAATATCTCGGTGGATATGTAATAAAGCTAGACCAGTGAGTCGTTCTTCCGCCACGGTTGCTCTTAGCCAAGTCTTGAGGCGACGAAGGGTTGAAAATGTGCGTTCCGCTGTTGCTACACTAACTGGTAGCCCGGCTAAAACTTTTAGAATTGTGGAAATACTAGGATACAGTTCACTGTCGCACATCTCGATTATGTCAAAAAGAGACTCAGGGATTTTATGGCCAGCCTGTACATGGCGCTTCCACCTAGCCACCCACAATTTGTAGGCTACTCTGGCACTACAAATGAAACAGAATTGCCCAGCAGCTGCCTGTACACCTCCGCTGTTTCTTTCACAGTTGCAATGTCTTCTTCGCTGTATGATGTACGCGGCAAAATAATCCTTAAACTGAAGAGATTCATGACATCTGGAGAGAGCCTCTCCTTCAGAACTGATGTGATGTTCTCTAACAATGATATGTACAAGGCCCTGCGAAAGTATTCTTCAGTGGACTGTGCAGTCAAGTGATAATCTCGGTGTACCAGTCGAGATACTAAACGTGGTGCTTTCAATTCCACATCCAATTGCTCAGTAACGTTTCGAGCTTTAGAGAATAACAGCCGGAACACCGAATCCACATCTCGTCTCTTCTGCTCTAGAACGCTTATGGTATCCTTCATTGCTCTCTTTAAATCTATAGTCGTTGACTGAAGAAAGCGGCTGAGAGTCACAGTTATCCCTACGGTAAAAAAAAAAAAGCAATATGAAAAACTAAAAAACGAACAAAAATAATAATTTGTGTACTAGTAAGTAAGAAAAAAGGAAGATAAAAATGGTATATATCGCAGCTTACCTAAAACGTCACCCAGGCAGACAGCCGAGAGAATGAATTCTGGGCTGCGTAACGCCTGTCGAAGGCACTGGGCTTCAGATGCCGTTGCACTGTCACGCCACAGTGAAATCTTATGGAGGGCTTCGCATATCTTCAACAAATTGTCACCTTGAAACTGCAGATGACCTCATGTCTCTCAGATGCCCTTCATTGCTATACCGCCAAGTGCTCCCTCAAAGACGGCATGTCTTTTTGCAGAGCATTAGCAAATGCTACTATTTTCTTCATTGTTGCCGATGTGTTGCGACAAACAGTGACCTTGGAAGAATTTGCGAGACAGTTGTTCAACAAATGATTACTACAAGGGCAGCGTTTTGCGTTAACTGTTGTGTACATAAGCTCCTGAATGGCACCCTTTGACTCAGAAACCATAACTGAACAACTGTCAGTGCCAATTCCAACACACAAATTCAGATCAATATTAAATTTCTTGCAAAGATCTTTAACTATGTGTGCAAGAGCAAATCCAATTAGACGACGCTCTTCATTTGCATTTTCAGGACAAATCTTGTCATAAGCGTTACAAAATGTAATAAAATCTTCCCTAAGAATTCCTTCATGAAGGTAAGAGACAGATAAACTGAGCTGCTCAATGTGAGAAATATCAGTGGTTTCATCAAAAATAAGAGAAAAAAACTTTGCTTCTCTAACTCTGGATAAAATCTTATCTTGAATTTCTTCTTTGCATACGTCAATAGTTGATTTTGTGTGGTTTTGCTGATTTATGTGGCATTTGAAGACTTGTTTTCTAAATGACGACATTAATTTGAATCACCTGAATCAACTCTGAAGCGCAATACAGCTCTGAAATATCCCTCTCGTGATTAGAGGCACCAGTTTTTGCGTTAGTACTTCTTTGGTACAGATCTCCGTCGTCTCTGTGGCCACACAAAGAAATATTTTGACGTCCACAGAAAATTATATTACTGATAATTGGACGCAACCGTTCCCGGTTCTCTTTAACTTGAGCGTCTCTCTGTGAACAAACCTTGTTAGCCACGTCATGTTCAGGATGATGAAAACTAAAAAGGAAGTTTCTGCCAGCCTCAACAGCCCGTTGGTGATATTTGTTCCGCTGGGGGGTCAAAAGCGCTCCTCGTTCTCCAAGCAAATCATCGAATGCCTTCAAAGGTTCTCTGACCAGTCGCTTGGAGGCGTATTCGTCTGAAAACCACCGCCAGAGCCCACGGCGAACAAAGTGCAGTATTTGCAATAAAGCCCGTGATCTTCGTGTGACAGTACGAGCCAGTGGAAGTTTTCCAAACGTGACCTCTGGGCATACTTCTTTAACTTTTTCCCTTTTTTGGTAACTACACAATAAGGGAATTCATAATCGGAAGGTGGTGTCCAGTGTCGCTCTAGCAGCAGAGCCTCAGTGAAGTCGTCTACATCCGACTGACGCTTGTAACACCGAATGTCAGACGATAGTGAACGCTGGAAGTGTTACCGCTGCTACTCGCAGAAGCAGAGCTGGCCGAGGCCTGCTCACCTTTCGAACCTCCAGCATCACAAGAGTCGACATGAGAATCAGTGCAGCTGGGAGATGGGATTCGTAGCGTAGACGACGGTTCTCCTGCTGCCTCATTTTCCGACTTGAACTTCTTATTAAGAAGTGTCAATTGTCCTGACAGATGCATGGCGTCTCATCTCGTTCACCTTCTTCAAGCAGTCTGCCTGACAAAATAACAACTAAAGTAAGAAAAATAGTGTATTACGTACGATCATTCTTTAAGGCGGTGAAATAAGCAGTGGTAAGTTGCAAAGAATTATCCCAGCTACGTCTGGGAGACGTTTTCGATAGAGACCGCGGATTTTTAGTTATTTAAGAAAAATGTACGAAAATGATCTTCAAACGCACCTCACTCCCACACTCACCTCCTCCAGTAAGGATTTTTAGTATGTGTTGGTCATGGCATTCCCGTCTTCAAATTTACAAAAAAAATGATACGAATAAACTCCCATATTAGACCCTTTTTTTGGTCTGCAGGGACTGGGCTTTTACACCACTGGCTTAGCTAGCTATTTCATTATCATTATTAATTTTACGTTTCTCGTGAGTGTAAGACTTTTGTAAACGTTATGGTAAAAATGATTACGTTTACAAATTGATATGAACTAGTTTCGAGTACATTGGTTTCAGAGTAAGAATAGGGTGAGCATATTTTCAAATACAATAAGCAGGATCTACCGGTTATGCAGCATAATGGTGCCAACTTTACGTCACGTGTTCACTTTGCTTTTTGTAATTGATTATTGGAACATACAAAACGCTAATTCATCCACTCAACACCTTATCATTCTAAATAAGGCGAAAAAACTGATAATGGTGAAATACAGTTATGGTGAATACAAGTATCTGAGTATGGCGAAACATAATCAAGTATATTTTTCATTTGAATGAATTACTAGGGGACTGATGACCTAGTAGTTTAGTCCCCTCAAAATCCTAACGACAACAAATGAATTACTTGTAACATTTTAGAGTTTCTCAGAAATGTATCGTAGACCTCTACACACTTTTAGTCAATTGTTTCTGCTTCAGGTATTGAGTTTTCATGGGTCCATATACTGTTCATTACCAAAAATATTCGTTTTTTGTATCCAAGGAGGCTCTAATAACCTTGTTTCTATCAGGCACACAAACAGTAAAGTCCTCAGTGTTAATAACAATATGATAATCAGTATTTAACTCAAGTTTTGCAAATATATTAACCCATCTTTAATAAGTTAGCTTGTGACTTGCAATCCATTCCTTTGCTGTAGTTTTAGTACCATACTGGCTAACGTTTGAAAATTTATAAAAAAATGTGAAGTTAAATTGCTTCTCAGTGTATTAAAGTACAAATCCGAAAATCTTTTATCATCAAATCACCCGAACAGGATTCAAGCGAGCCCAACACAGTACCTCCAATTAAAGGGGGAAAAAAAAAATCGGTTTCTCTTTAACGCCTACAAAAAATTGTTACAAAGAAGGCAGTTTGACATTAACACGCATTTTTATGTGAGTTTCAGCTTGATTACATCTCCAACGTCATTTCACAGACTTATGACTTTCAGACATACCAGCAGCCCTCATCGTGATCTTACTATTGCCAGATATTTTGCGTTTTTGCCAGCGCGAACGATGTTTACGTCTGAAATTATGGCAGACGACATGCGTGGCGGACGCTAGCCTACCAACAAAATTTCCTTTCCTTCACAAAAAGTCTTGTGTTTCTTCATTAACTGTGTAATAATTAATATGAATAAATGTGTAATAATTGATTTCACTTGAATGAGATGATAATCGGATTTCGCAAAATAGTTCGCAGGATAATATTGAAGTGCAGGATATTTTTAAGATTTTTTAACATCGTGGCGGGCTGTGGTTTAAGACTCGAAGAAAAAAAAAAAAAATAAGTATCCTGCGGAATGCATGACATTTGGTCCAGTAAGTAAGAAGGTCAGACAAGCGTGAATGTCACAATTTGTAACTGTATGACTGAGCCAATTGTTATAATAGCCCACTCACTGCAGACCAAAATAGGTCGAATATGTGAAATAAATGGAGTTGTAATTTTTTTTACTTGTAGAAACATAAAAATCACATGAACTAAGAAGTTCATTATTTGCTGTTATTTACTTTGAGTGGTAGTGTGCGTGATTCGAGGTCAATTTAGCATATTTTTCTTGAATAGCTCGAAAACCATATTTCGATGAGATGAAAGGGTTTCTTACCAAACTGAAACATGTCAGTAGTGATTAGAATGTGCTAAGATGTCAGAAGCGCTAGGACCCACCCGGTTACTGGGTTATTTTGGTTCCTCCAGTTTTCGGCTTCGACACCAACCTGACACATCGAGAAACGCCAAGCTAAAAAAATTGCATTGCTTATACTTAAACCGCCACAGTCTTTAAAATGTCTCTAATCGATGGCTTGATGGCTCACATTAGAAATGGGCACTCCGACAACCATCAGAAATGAACCGAAATGTAACCGTGTATTATTTTGTCCTATTTTCACTTACTAAAATATTGAAACAATTTAGTTTACACGATACGAAAACGTATGTTTCATATTTATTTGTATATCGGAGTTAATATTTATAAAAAAGTTTTATGAAAATATTTCCATCGGTTGGTTTACCATAGATATATTTATCTTAACCGGCATTCTTTGAGTCAGTGCTTAGTACATCGCTTTAGCACAACTTTTAAGAAATCTCTAATATCAGAGGAAAAGTTGTCATGCGCAAAATTTGATAAGTACATATGCAGTGCAATTAATTTAAGAACTATAACCACACCGAAATAATAATACTGACATCGTCATAATGTACACAATATAAAACTGAAGAGTGCACTGATCTTTATCACTGTTACACTTCACACTCAATGTAGGATCGTGACGACAGGTCTGCTGACATGACTGAGATAGGAACCAGTTAAGAACTTCGGAAAGAGATAGGCACCGTTGAAGACTTTGCTATCGGATAGGCACTAGGCAGACCTCTAGCTCAACTATGTATCAGCATTCTGCAGTATTGATCTATGTAAAAGTTAAGTATTGTATAAATTCTGTGCAATATATATCTCGTTCTAATATACTCTAGTGTTTCTAGTTTCTGCTGTCCCACTGGCTGGTCACCTCCTACCTGCACAAGCGTGCATCTTTTATTCCTGTGTCGGACTCTTGCTACTCGGCCACCGACACATACGACGGAAACGAGACATAAAAGCGGCGACGAAGCTGGGACACAAAATGCTGTAACTGCCGGAGGCGGCGAAACGTTTGCCGCGGCTTTTGGCGAGGTGATCGGCGGTGGAATTGTGGGAGCGCTGTGAATGGGCGGCGGTGGCGGAGGCGGGCCTAAGTGGGGCAGCAGGGGCGGCGGTGGGGGCGGCGGGGGCGGCGAGGCTAGGCGGCGCGGCGGCTATTGATCGCTGCCGCCGCAGTCCAGGGGAGACGTCAAGGGCAGGCCGGCCGCCAAAGTTCACGTCTGTGGCGACCTGACAGCAAAACAACCGTCTGACATTTCTACTCTAATTACAGAGGAAAAAATGTTTTATTTTACCGGTTTCCACCTTAGTCGGCCACCAACTTACGCTCAGCAAACAGCCACGGCAGTCCTGCAGGGTCCAGCACCGGCCGGCTGTGTATTTATTATTTCTCGAGATGACCTATATTCGGTTCAAACCGGTTAAAATGAAACATTTCTGCCTCTGCAGTCAAGACTCTTATTACAATACAAATAAGGTGACGCTCACCGACTCTTTCGACGTCCGAGGGGCGATATTTCTCGAATTCCTCGAGCACGGAAAAGCCATTACCAGTGACGTGTACTCTGAGACCGTAGCCTATGCGAGTCCAGTAACAGCAAACGGTCTGGGCTGCTCACTGAGAGAGTGATTCTGCTCCGCAATAACGCACGTCCACTCGTCTCCAAAGTGTACTGACCACGTCCAAGTGGGAGCAGCTTGAGCATCCGTTCTACAGCGGGAACATGTCGCCCCGTGACTGCCATCTGTTTGTCTACGGGACAAAACGTCAAAGGGGAGCGCTCCTACTCTGACGACGGACTGAAGCACACAGCAGAGGACTGGCTCTGGTCAATGCCACAGTCACGGGAATTACGGGAACAGGGTTGCTTAACGCTGCGATCGTTGTGCTCCTGCCTCTGGTGATTAGTTTTGAACAAAAACTTCAATTACACCCGCAGTGTCGTTTCTTATCTTTTCATTGCAACACCCGTCGTACATCATTTTCTGCGATTGTCAGTGAGAGAAACTTTCGTCAAAGATTAAAATTAGTGTATAGTTTGTTGCCAGTCGCTAAATGCTACCATTTTCAAATAATGGACGAATAAACTCTTGTTGTTCACACATCGCATGACTGGGCATTTTACATTGTTTATGTCATGTTTCCTATACCAGGTGTAGCAGATAGTTTTCTCTTTCACAGCGATTGTTTCAGGGTGTTAAGGAATATTTCCACTAAGTTTCGTCGGAATCGGTTCTTTAATTTCGGAGGACGTGTGGCAAACTCGTGCCAGGCGTGACAATTTTTCTCAAATTTCATTCTTTATGACGTTCTGACTCGTGAAATATGGGTCTTACCTGGTTCTGAACCCACAACGAATGTTGCCTGATGGTAAGGAATATGTGTACGAAGTTTTGTTATATTCGGACCAGTAGTTTCTAAGGAGATTATATACTTGTTCGGCAAGCGCTTGTCTTCCCCATCAGTGTGGGATCCGCAGCAAACAGAGTCGATAGAAGAGATTCGAAACACTGCATCACGCTTCGTTACAGGGTCATTCAGTAATGCGAAAGCGTCAGGGGGGTGGGTGGTCGAGTAACTCCAGGTCGGCCGCGGTGGCCGAGGGGACTGAGGCGCTTCAGTCACGGTCTGCACGGTCACTAGGGTCGGGGGTTCGAATCCCCTCTCGGGCATGGATATTTGTACCGTTCTAGTTCGTAAGTAGTTCATAAGTAGTTTGTAAGTTTAGGGACTGATGACCCCGTAGTTAATTCCCATAGACTATACAAACATTTAAACATTTAGTAACTCCAGGAGGCACCATCCGCATCTATGGGCTTCTCCACAAGTTCTGAGCGCATACATTTCTTGAAGAGCCAGCCAATATATTGCTTCCTACTACCTTTTTAGATGCACAGTGTTTAAAAATGAAATTTTAGTCATTTGGTTATTTTACATTAATATTTTGTATGTTATTGAAAATAGGGAGTTGAAATTTTGGCTGCAGTGGTTTGATGACTTAGTAATCATAAGAGCCAACAGGTAGCACTACCCAAATGCGACCCGCCTGTTCCGATGCATTTGGAATATCTTGTAGTCTACTTCAGATCACGAGGCACGTAATTTTCATACGTGCCCAAACGGCCGCTAAAGTGGCGATCAACTCTATGGACATGTATGAGAGGCGATATATGGCCTACAGAGCGTGCTAATAGCGGTATATGGCAGTACTTCCAACTTCCACTACTCCGACTTTGGGGTGTAACTGTATCGTATACGATTGAATTTGTTGTTGAATATACCGGGTGATGAAAAAGTCTGTATAAATTTGAAAACTTAATAAATCACGAAATAATGTAGATAGAGAGGTAAAAATTTACACACCTGCTTGGAGTGATATGGGGTTTTATTAGGAAAAAAAGATACAGAAAATGTCCGACAGATGGCGCTTCATCTGATCAGAAAAGCAATAATTAGCATAACAAATTAAGCAAAAGCAAAGATGATGATCTTTACAGGAAATGCTAAATATGTTCACCGTCATTCCTCAACAATAGCTGTAGTCAAGGAATAATGTTGTGAACAACAATGTAAAGCATGTCCGGAGATATGGCGAGGCAATGACGTCAGATGTTGTCTTTCTGCATCCCTAGAGATGTCGGTCGATCACGATACACTTGAGACTTCAGGTAACCCCAAAGCCAATTTTTGTGTCCCAACTTCGTCGCCGCTTTTGTGTCCCAGCCTCGTCGTAGGTGTCGGTGGCCGAGTGGAATGAGACCGACACGCTGGTGCAGGTACGGAGGGGAGCAGCCAGAAACTATAAACACTCGAGTAAATTAGAAAGATATATATATTGAACAGAATGTAACAATACTTAACTTTTACATAGTACTGTAGAATGTTGATACATAGTTGTTAGAGGCCTGCCTAGTGCCTGTACAATAGCAAAGTCTTCACTGGTGCCTATCTGTTACGAAGGTCCTAACTCGTTGCTATCTCAGTCCGAAGTGCCGACTCGTCCCTCTATCAGTCCGAAGTGCTATATATTTCCGTGGTGGCCACGAGCGGGGTTCCAGCAGAGGGCGCTCGTGGCTGTCGTCCGAAGAACGCCGCGCCGTGCATGCGTGGCGGCGCGCGGCGAAAGTAGGTGGCGCGCACTTTGTACTTGTGCGACACCACACCAATAATCGCACGGACTGAGGTCTGGGGACCTGGGAGGCCAAGCATGACGAAAGTGGCGGCTGAGCACACGATCATCACCAAATGACGCGCGCAAGAGATCTTCCACGCGTGTAGCAAATAAAACCTCATGTCATTCCAAGCATGTGTGTAAATTTTTACTTCTCTAACTACATTATCCCGTGATTTACTAAGTTTTCAAATTTATACTGACTTTTTGATCACCCGTTACTATTACATATGTCTATACACATTTGTCACAATTCAAATACTATTTCATTGTGATACTTTTATGACAGTGTACATGCTAGAAAAAGAAAAGAGTACAAATATTGGTTCAGCGCCTTAAGAAAACACAATATTAAGCTATAACCTACAAAAGAAGTAAAATACAATTTCTCTGGGACGACATGAATGTGAGAGAGAAGTAACAAGTGCTCGTGACTTGGTCTAAAGAGCGCTGCGCGGTCACGAAAAGAGAGAGCGGCCCTTGTATTGGAGACGAGCAGAGGGCAGACATTCTGCGGCGAGCAGTTTGCCGCGGATCCCCCTCCGCGGCTGCTCAATGGCTGGAGTCCCTCCCCCTTCCAGCTCCAGTTCCAGGAAGCCGGCGTAATACGCAGGCGCCGGGCGCTTGTCCCGCTGCCCTGGCCTCCGGCGCCTTCCTGGAACCCGGGGACACGTCACTCCACTCCAGCGGCTGTGTGCGTCTGGCCCTGCCGAACGATACGTCGGCGCGCAGCCACTGCCGCTCAAACGTCGATACATGCTGCGTGTTACGTCACGTCGCAAAGAAGCACAGTGTTTCAGTGACGTCGCGTCATACCGACTGTGTTTTGACGCGACAGTGGCGGTCTCATCCAGGACAACTCGCTTCAACCTTGACAAAACGGAAAAAAAGTGTTATTTTTTCAGTTATGGGGTCACCAAGTACGAATCCGACATCGCAATTATGGAATTCACAGTGGTACATCCAAAAAGTTGCACTAAAATTGTAAATTTACCGGATTTAACAATAAATCCGGGCATTACGTACCGTACTTTTATTTCTTTTGTAACCAATTAGAGGTAGGAATTGCCGTCCTGGAATTCGATATTCAAAAGATTGGATTGACCCTTTATTTGGCAATGTTGTTCTCAAGCTACATCAATATTGAGCATGATTTTCTACAACATATTTCAATTTTTCGTCCTTGGATGGGCAATAGTGCTTGAAACCAACATCTAAGCTCTCGGATACGGCGATGTTTCATTGTCTTTTGCGCAAAGTTTCATAATAATGTCAATCTTTAGTACATACTGCAAGCATAGGTTACCAGGGTTACAAGTCTCTTTCAATTTTGTGACGATATTTTTTCTGATACGTGGAAAACTGCTTATAAAGGGGAAGAGGAAGTCTTGAAGGTGATTTCTTACGCAAAAGTGTTGGCCAATTGTTATCTAGAACACTGCAAATGGACTGGTGTTTATTGGCAAGTGGAGGCCTGCTAGACCGTTATCACATTCACAACCAGTCCAGAAGAAGAATAATACAGCACCTACTGTATCAGCGAATGATGAACGACATAACAGAGCTGACAGTTATTTTTACTTCCCAGACTATAGGTCAAAATGAATATGCATGTTTTGTCTACACGGGTAGTTGAGTGTTAAACGTGGAAATTGTGAGATCGTTCTTGACTTTGTACCAAAAATGACTTGTATTTATACATTTCACATGAAATAGCACAAAATACAATAATTTCTACAGCCATAGGAACAACAGTGTAGTATTTATATTGTATCACACACTCGATTTTTAGTGCAAAATTACTTACAGGCAGAAAATATATTCTGAAAAACTTCACATGAAATTGTTAACATTGCCCTAAACGTCGGATTTAAGTTACTTAAAATTATTTCTTCGCGTGATTTCTGTATGTGCCAAATAAAGGGTTAAATTAGCACTTGAAACTTTATGGCAGGAAGTTTCACATCAGCGCACACTCCGCTGCAGAGTTAAAGTTTCGTTCTGGAAACATCCCTCAGGCTGTGGCTAAGCCATGTCTCCACCATATCCTTTCTCCGGCAGTGCTAGTCTTGCAAGGTTCGCAGGGGAACTTCTGTGAAATTTGGAAAGTAGGAGGCGAGATACTAACAGAAGTAAAGTTGTGAGGACTGTCCGTGAGTCGTGTCGGGATAGCTCAGTGGTAGAGCGCTTGCCAGCGAAAGGCAAAGGCCCCAGGTTCGAGTCCCGGTTCTGGGACACAATTTTAATCTGCCTGGAAGTTTCATACCAGCGCACACGCCGCTGCAGAGTGGAAGTTTCATTCTGGAAATTAATACTTGTTCCCTACATCATAAATACGACATTTCACAATAACGTGAAATATGTCAGTTTAATAAAAGGTGTCTAGTCATGAAACTCAATATTTTAAGGATTTTTTCTTTTTATTTATTTTTAAGGAAATTACTATCTAAAAATACATCTAATGTGTAGAAGGAGTTGCCATTCAGAAATTATTCCAATTTCTTTTTAAATACTAGTTGGCTATCTGTCAGACTTTTGATGGTATTTCGTAAGTCACCAAAGAGTTTCGTGGTAGCATAATTCAACCCTCTTCTGTGTCAAAGTTAGATTTAACCTTGAATAGTGGAGATCATCCTTTTCCCTAATGCTGTAGCTATTACTTTTGAATTGGATAGGCTTGTTAATAACAAATTTCATAAGTGAAGCTACTGTGAAGATCCCTAGATACTGCAGGATGATCTTGGGTGGGCTCCAGCATTTATTCTGATTACACGCTTTTGTGCTATGAATTCCTTTTTACTCAATGTTGAATTGCCCCAGAATATGATCCCATACGAAAGCAGTGAAGGAATATAGCCGTAGCAAGCTAATTTACTGAGATTTATATCACCAAAATTTGCAATAACCCTGATAGCATAAGTAACTGAACTCCAACGTTTCAGCAGATCTTCAATGCGTTTCTTCCAATTCAATCCATCAATGCGAACACCTAAAATTTTTGAATATTCTACTTTAGCTACAGATTTCTGTTCAAAGTCTATATTTATTAATGGTGTCATGCCATTTACTGTATAAAATTGTATATACTAGGTTTTATTAAAGTTTAAAGAGAGTCCATTCGTAGAGAACCACTTAAAATTTCATCAGTTCATTCTTGTTTGTCGGGCGTGATAGCTATACTTGTATTTCAGCAAAAAGAACTACCTTAGCATCTTCGTGAATATAGAATGGTAAGTCATTGATATTGGTTTGAACACCACACTGCTTTACTTGGCATGGTCCTATTTGGAAGTGGTACGCCGCTGCCTTCCCCTAATCTTCGAACTGACTTACCCAGCCTGTTATAGGGGGTCCAACAGTTTAATGTGGATTTTTTTATGCAATGCGATAGCATATTTCAGTTTATTTTTGAGGAAATTATGGATAACAGCGCTCTTATATGCAATTATTAATTCAAGTAACAAGGCAGTATAGATCGCAATTTGTTTTATTTCACTGGTAACCGGTTTCGGTCACTTACATGACCAGCATCAGACCACAACTGTAATGCTACATAATATATTATTAGAGGGATAAATTATATCTAAACTGAGTATTTAAAATAAGAATAAAATATGCCTGTAAGTTAGCCACAAGTTGTTTACAGCTGGAACTGCCTTTTGACTGCTGTAGATATAAATGCAGTCATTCTTTAAATACTGTAAGCTCCACCCTCGAATTGCGATGTTGGGCAATCAGGTATAAGTTCTAACGAAATTTATACAAAATGGACTTCAATATGCAACAAACCAAATCATATTTAGAATGGTTGATCAGGTAGAAAAAAGTAAACGGATTTAAAAGTACATTATATATGATCATATGGAAACACAGAAAACCGTGTTATGGTTTTGTTATGATTTGATAATCAGAAATCAGAGGTACTATTTTACCATGGTCAGATTATAAATTAAAATATTATTGTCGTTATTTTTTACCATTGTCAGATTATAAATTAAATATTATTGTCGTTATGTCAAAATTAAAATAAACACCAGTTTTGCTGCTACATATGAATTTATTACATCTGTAATAAAATGGTTTTTGATGAAGTTCTCAGGGTTCTTGCCTTAAAACTAAGAGTCAGGAATCATCATCATCATTAGAGTCTGATTATGCCTTTTGGCGTTCAGTCTGGAGGGTTGTACCCCTAATAAAATTCCTCCGTGATCCCCTATTCAATGCTAACATTGACGCCTGGTCTGATGTTAAGCCTTTTACTTCAAAACCATTCTGTACCGAATCTAAGTACTTCCTCCTTGGTCTACCTCGACTCCTCTTACCCTCCGCTGCCGAGCCCACGAGTCTCTTAAGCTGTCTGCACACGGAACTGGGGAGTTATCGTTAACGTGCGCGGGAACGCGAAATACGACGCCACGACGCACAGCTCGGTCGGCACGCGGGGCGAGCTGCTTAGCGCGATTTGGGCTTTCAGACCTCTCTAGTCCAGTCTAGCGACAGGGCGCAGGCGTCGACTGCTGCAGCTCATTTGAAGCGCGAAGCACACACGTCGAAGAGTATGTGTTTAAAATGCATCCAACTGAACTGCCTGTTTTGGCGTTAGCTATAGTCGAAGATGAGAGGAGAAAATCCCGCAGAAGATTATGGGTGCGGGAGCGGATTCAGCGGCGAAATAATGGCAGGGGAACCATTCGTCAAAACGTCATGACGATAACTGACATTCATATTTAATGTGGCGTCGATAACAAAATGAACATGAAATAAAGAACTACACAAATATAAATGTAAGGAAATAAACAAATAAATAAGTATAAGAATTTTACGGGACTACCGCGAGAATTGAGTTACTGGGCGGGGAAACTAAATAGAAATAGCAATATTGACATAATCTGAAACATGAAGATTTTCGTCGCACTTTTTTGGAAACATTTTTTTATCTAAATAGACTCCATTCCCTCGATTTCATTGGTTAACAAAAGTACATCGCTAAACGTAACTTCACTTTTGCACTTCGCTAGTCTCTCGCGCCGTATTTCACCAACTTTCGCAGGGGCGTCGTCTCCATGCATGCGGCGCATGCCTATCAGTTACAACCGTAGAAGAAAAATTACTTTCTGACAGCAAGCGCAGCTAGTGCTGTCCGCACTGACTATTCTGCATGCGGAGGAAGAGCCGCATCAGCTCGCCACACTCGAGCCCCATCCTCCGTTGCCACGCCCAGCGGTCCGCTTGCTGCCGACAGGCCGCCACATCCGAGGCCAGACGGCACCCCCACCCGCGCCTACCCCCACCCTGTCACGCATGCGAAGCTACAGCAAGCTAGCTACCCTCGTGCGTGAGACAGGTGGTTGGAACGGACCGACGCGCAACTGAGCTTTACTCTGTGTTACGATTCTGCTCCTAGACTTGACGTCGCTTGTTAGTTATATGATTCTCTTATATTTTGTTTACTTTGATTTATTTTTTAACGGTCTTAGTACTGAGTGAAGCCTGTCGATAGGACTCAGTGAACTTCCTTCCTTTTTCAGATTTCGAAATAACTGAAAATTCTGTAATACAGGAATTAATTAGAGAACCATTTAGTTCAAGATCATTTTTAGCAAAAAAGGAAATAGTTGTTAAAGGAAGACCTTGCCCTGCTTTGACTGGACTTTCTACTAGGCCTAAAAATAAGAAGAATACATACGGCATTTTCAAACTGCACAGTATAAGAAAACTAGTTGGTTAAGTGGCTGTGACGTTAGCAAAGGTTGTTCTGCTGGCGTTGTCTCTTGTATGGTGCTGATAGAACAAGCTTGCGGACTATGGAAGCGTTCAGTAACCTGAATGTGTTGTCAGTGTCAATTTCAAGACCACGAAAAAACCCTTGGACACATTAGAGCAAGTCTAGAGCTTGTAACATTTGGTCGAACAAGAATAGATCATCAGTTGAATCAACAACTGAGAACTTCTGTGCTACTTCACAATGAGGCTGTAACAAACAACAGAGGAATTTTAAAGCGGCTTATAGACTGTGTATGTTTCTTAGCCAATCAAGAGATGCCATTCAGAGGTCATAATGAATCGGCTGATTCTCTAAACAGAGGGAATTACGTTGAACTGGTAAATATCATTAGCAAATGACTTCCTAACCACATGAAAGAAAGTAAAGTTTTCCGTGGAACGTCCCCTACTATTCAAAATGTGTATTTCAAAATTTCTTCTTAATGCACTGAAAGAAGAAACAGCCAATTCTCAATTTGTTACCATTCTACTAGATGAAACGACAGATTCCATCAATAAGTCTCAGTTATCTACATGCCTGAGATATGTAAATGATAGAGAGGACCAGGAAGTGTTCACAGGTTTTTCTGATGTAAGTGCAGATCCCTCTGAAGCTTCGTACAGACATGGTGTCCAAACTGTAGAAGAATTTAATTTGTAATCAAAATTAGTTGGCCAGACATTCGACGGAGAGGCAGTTATGGCAGGCCAAATGACTGGGCTGCAGTAACACGTACAAGAAAAGTATCCGCAGGCTACATTCACTCATTGCTATAGCCACGTCTTAAATTTAGTTTTACAGCAGTCTGCTAGTGCTAAAAAGGACTGCCGTGTGTTTTTAAGACAATTTCTGGGTTGTCTGCCTTTTTTTCCACTTCTCCAAAAAGAACTCATGCATTGAAACAATTCGTGGAAAAGAAGATTCCTAAAGTCGCACCTACACGATGAAACTTTTGTTCAAGACTTGTTAACACAGTTCAAGAAATGAGAAATGAGTTAATTATGTTTTTCGAAGACATATAACGGAGAACTGTGATAGTTGGGATGCTGTATGTGTAGCATAGGCTTATGGATTCATTTCTGAGTTCAAGAACTGCTTTCTTCTTGAGGTTTTCTCAAGGATATTTTGTCACAGAGATATACTTTTTGATACACTACAAAAGAAGATACTAGATATAACATATTCTAATAAAGAGATCGAAAAGTTTCAGCTTTTGCTTGTTTCGCAGGGAAATGATTTTGATGCACTATGGGAGAAAATTACATACAACACAGAAATAATTTGTCCACCAAGAGAACTTGTATTGACAAAAACGAAGTAAGACTATTGTAATTTAAGATTATAGACAACATATCCAATCAAACATCCGACAGGTTTGGGTCTCTTCTAAGCGAAGAGAAATATTCGTCTCACAGCCGAAATTTTCCAGACCGTTTACTAGATAAACTTAACGACAGTCCGTATTCTGAACTGTTCGAT
Source organism: Locusta migratoria (assembly GCA_026315105.1). Classification (NCBI taxonomy): domain Eukaryota; kingdom Metazoa; phylum Arthropoda; class Insecta; order Orthoptera; family Acrididae; genus Locusta; species Locusta migratoria. The sequence continues at coordinate 556,383,664 of CM048747.1, read as the reverse complement.
TTTGTAAAGTTAAAAATGAGTTGATCGCATTCTATTCATCAACAGAATTTGAAAACAAGCCTGTGCATAAACTGGTACCATATATGAACGCCAACAATATTCACAAAAAAAAAAAAAAAAAAAAAAAAAAAAAAAAAAAAAAAAAAAAAAAAAAACTTATTCTTTTCATTCTCCACTCCGAGGAGTGGAGCGGGCTGTTCGAGATCCGGCCCATAAAGAGTCGCGGTTCTATTCAGCCAATTATCAGACAAGCTGATAGTGGGGCAAAGGGGGAATCCCAATTGGGAATAAGTGGGAGGGGCTTACCAGCTCCGGCATACGCCTTACAACCAAGGAAAACCTCCCGAAAACCTTGGTCGGAGCCGGGGGATTGGCACCAATTTAATTTACCTCCGAGGCTTGCCCCGGACTAAAAATGGATCATCGAGAGAGCACGAGTGCACTCACGACAATCAAGGATCGGACGCCCGAGTTACTCTCGTAATCTCGTAGAGATCAGCTCGGCCAACAGTGGACAAGCATCTCCCTACAGGGACCGCACCCGTGGGCACGGTATCCTGTGCGTCGATATTCACAAAATTATGGGCGAAACCTATAATATTGTCAATACTTGTTTCAACTGCAACAGTGAAACGTTCTTTTTCGGCGTTAAGAAGAATAGCGTGACAGTTACCACCCAGTTCTGGCCAACAGCTGCCGCGTTGTCAAGTGCCAGATGGAGTGAATACACTTGATGGGAATTGACTAAGCTTGCTTGCAAACAAACCTCCCCAGTTGATAATTTAATGAAATTCTTTGTGTATTACATGAACAGCATTTCCTTACTCCAGTAAGCACCAGCTACTCACACCATTGTCACCTCTGAATACATCATCGACTATATTCCATGGTGATGGCTGTGCAATATACTCTAGTACAATTTAATTATTACTTATGTTTGAATAACTGAATATAGCTAATATGATAACAATAATAATAATAATAAGATAGCAGTTAAGCTTCATTGATGTTTAAGTCAGTGAGTTACCACCGCTAAGCAGCATGCCCTTGACCCAAATCCAGTATACGCCCCTGAACTTTCGCAATTGTACTTCATTATTACGAAAAAAAGCTCTCCTGACTCTACGTCATATTCAAGAACTTCAGTAAACGAACCTTTTTCAGGGTGATTTTGTGTTCTACATTGTCTGGAAGTGGTATTTACATACAGTGAAACGTTATCATTGCATTTTTCCGATGTTTCATCTGTATTTCAATATTGCTATTTCTATTGTTTCTCTATTTGTTAGATAAGGACTGTTCTTTCTTCGTGGCTTCAATTAAAACACACATTTGTTAGTCCACGCAGTAGTCATGTTGCTAAAAGCAAACAATAAACCGAACTGAATCAGGAAAGGTCAGAACATGACGTAGACAGTGTTCTTGCTTCCTATTGGTCCGACTTAACGTGGCACGTTACCGAAATATCGCAGAACTTATTTTGCGTTTAACTGGAGAAAATGGCTCCTCAACGGGAAAAAGCGGTATGTCAGAAATCTCGGAGAGCGGCACGTTAACTTTAGCTATTCCGTTCCGTGTGCCGACGGCATTAGGTAACCGTGCTTCTCCCATGCGTGTAACATGACCTTACCATCTCAGTCTGTTCGCTCTAACTGCTTCATCTATGGTGTTCATTCCCAGCTTTTCTTTGATTTCCTCATTATGGGCACCCTTCTGCCATTGTTTCCTTCCATTAGTACCTGCAATCATTCTTGCTACTTTCATATCTGCAACCTCTGCCTTATGAATCAGGTAACCTGTATCCACCCAACTTTCACTCCCATAGAACAAAGTTGGTAGAAAGATAGAGCGGTGCACTGCTGACTTAGTCTTGGTACTTACTTCCTTCTTGCAGAAGAGAGTAGATCTTAGCTGAGCACTCACTGCATTAGTTTTGCTACACCTTGATTTCAGTTCTTTCACTATGTTGCCATCCTGTGAGAAAATACATCCTAGGTACTTGAAACTGTCTACCTGTTCTAACTTTGTTTCTCCTATTTGGCACTCAATCTGTTTAAATCTATTTCCCATAGACATTCCTTTTGTTTTGGAGATGCTGATCTTCATATCATAATCCTTACCCCCTGATCGAGCTCTGAAATATTAGATTGCAACCGTTCAATCGAATCTGCCATCACAACTAAGTCATCTGCATATGCGAGAATGCTTATTTTGTTTTCATCCCGCCCTGCCAGTCTACTGTTTTCAACATATGATTCATGAATAGTATGAACAACAGTGGTGACAGGTTACAGCCTTGTCTTACCCCTGAAACCACCCTGAACCGTGAACTTAATTTGCCATCTACTCTAACTGCTGCCTGGAAATCTACGTAAAGACCTTTAATTGCTTGCAGAAGTTTGCGTCCTATTCCATAATATTATAGAACTGACAATAGCTTGGCATTCCACTGTATTTGACGAGTTCTGGCTTAATTTCATCCACCCCGGCCGCTTTATTGCATTGTCTCCGCTTCCTCAAATGGGATCCTATTCGAAACATCATTCCTATCCCATTCTACCTCAAAATCTAACACGTCATTGAACGTTTCACCTGCATTGAGCAATTCATCAAAATATTCCCTCCATCTGCTCAAGGCATCCACAGGATTGACTAGCAGCTTTCGTGACCTGTCCAAAACATTTGTAAATTCCTTCTTCCCTCCCTTTAGAAGACTGCTAATTACGCTCCAGAATGATTTTCCCGCGGCTTGACCCATAGTTTCTAGCTTATTTCCAAGGTCGTCCCATGATTTCTGCTTGGATTCTGCAATTATCCGTCTGGCTTTGTTTCTTTCTTCAACATAACTTTCTCTGTCTGCCTGATTTCTAGTATGGAGCCATTTTTGGTATGCCTTCTTTTTCTTTTTACAGGCGTCCTTGACTGTTTCATTCCACCAAGCTGTCTGCTTCTTCCTGCCTTTACACACTACTGTTCCAAGACATTCTCTAGCTGCTTCCAGTAGTGTGTCCCTGTACCTTGACCATTCCTCTTCCAGTGACTGTAAATCATTACATTCAACTAACTGGTACCTTTCCGAGATAAATGTTATGAATTTGTGCGTAATTTCCTTGTTCTGAATCTTCTCCACTCTTATACGTCTTCATATGCACCTCACTTTCTGCACTTTAGGCCATACAAAACCAATTTCACTGCAGATTAAATAATGATCAGTATCAACAAAGAACCCTCTGAACACACGTGTACCTTTGACTGCCTTCCTCAATTCCTGATATAGTCAATGACAGATCTAGTTCCCCTGTCTTTCCTAGTATAATGGTGGATGTTCTTATGCTTAAAAAAGGAGTTTGTGATAACTAAGCCCATACTGGCACAGAAATCCAATAAATGTTTTCCGTTCCTGTTGACCTCCATACCCTCTCCAAACTTACCCATACCCTTCTATTCGATTTCCTATCCTGGCACTGAAGTCACCCATGAGCAAACCACTGTCCTTGTCCTTCACTCTAACAACTACATCACAAAGTGCGTTGTAAAATCTGTCCATCTCATCTTGACCTGTTTCTTCACAAGCCGAATACACTGACACAATCCTAATGTTCTTGCTGGAGATGGCCAAATACGAGGCGCGTCCAGAAAGTAAGTTCCGTTTGGTCAGATTCAGAAAAAATATTGATTGTACAAAAATCTACCACTGTTAAATTACTTTTCTACATAGCTTCCGAAATTTTGTAGGCAATTGTCATAGCATAGCACAAGGTTTTGTGTGCCTCTTTCATAGAATCTTGCCGCCTGTGTATTCAACCATGTGGTAACATTTTCTTTCAGCTCGTCATCATCGTTGAAGTGTTGTCCACCAAGGACAGATTTTAGGTGTAAGAACAGGATTACTGTTAAAAGACTTTTTTTTTCACGATAATGCCTGACCTCACACACGTAATGCGACCAAACAATTCTTACGGAAATTTCAATGGGACCTGTTTGATCATCCTCCATACATCTCTGACCTCTCTCCTAGCGACTTTCATCTCTTCTTACACGCAAAATCTGTCCTTGGTGGTCAACACTTCAACGATGATAACGAGCTGTTACCACATAGTTGAATACACAGGCGGCAACCTTCTGTGAAGGATGCATGCAAAGATTTGTGGCACGCTATGACAAGTGCCTACAAAATTTGGCAGTTATGTGGAAAAGTAGGTTAAGAGTTGTAGATTTTTGTGCAATAAAAATTTCTTCTGTATCTGTGTACATTTTCATTTTATTACCAAACGGAACTTACTTTCTGGACGCGCCTCGTATATATACATCAGTAGTTCATTTACATACTTATTGCAATTTTGCTGAGTTCGATTGCTTTCCTGATGTAAAGCCCTGCACCCCACTGTGCTCTTCCTGCTTTGACTCCTGAGAGGTAGACCTTGTATTCTCCGTCTTCGTCCTCTTTCTCTCCCCTTACCTTACCGTCACTAACAGCTAAAACATCTAACCCCATCTTACGTGAAGCTTCAGCCAGCTCTACCTTATTCCCAGTGTAATCCCCATCGATATTAATAGCTCCCCATCTCATTCCAGATCGTTTGCCAAGTCGTAGCTATCTGTGGAGTGCCTGGTCTGTCAACCAGAGGTGGGACTCCCGTCACCTCCAAAGGTCCGAGGCATTTTGCTCTGATTGTTGCCAGCATGATATTGAAGTACCTGGGAAGCAGGTTGCTAGTCTTATTTGCCCAAGGCCCCACTGGGCTTTACCCCTAACGGTTGAGGGACTAACCGTTGGATTTGATAGTCTTTGCTCAAATCAAATGTTCAAATGTTTGTTAAGCTTATGGGACTTAACTACGGGGTCATCAGTCCCTAAACTTACAAACTACTTATCAACTACCTTATACTAAAGACGGCACAAATATCCATGCCCGAGGTGGGATTCGAACCCCCGACCGTAGTGGCCGTGCAGACCTTGACTGGAGCGCCTCAGTCTCCTCGGCCACCGCGGCCGGCGATAGTCTTTGCCATCTGAGCACAAAGTTGGTCACGAATCAGAATATGTCCGAGATGCCCAACCTTATTCCAAAGTATCTGGTATCCCAACTATCAGGACCACTTACTTGGCCACTCATACGTTGTCTGTGGTTCATGAACTAGGGCATGACTACAGGAACTCACACCATGAACCACTAGCCAGAACCAAGAGCCAAACAAAATAAAATATATGCCACTGTTATAAGGTACGTTAGTAATTACAATAATTAGGTTACAATATATGACAATGAGAGCCCAAGTCATTAATTAAAATGAGCTTGTGTCTTAAAATGAAAAAAAGAAATTCGTGGATGGGGCGTCTTATTTTAATACTCAATTTAGAAATAATTTATCACTCAAATAATATATTATGTATCATTACAGTTGTGGTCTGCTGATGGTCATGTAAGTGAAACCGGTTATCAGTGAAATAAAAGTAATTGTGATCTAGACGCCTTGTTACTTGAATTAATATTTCATTTTAACGGGGAAAATACCCTGCTTTAGAGAGCTGTTACATATATGGCTAAGATTCCTACTTATCTCTTAAGAACAAGCTTTTAATGCTGAAAATGCCATCATTCCATGTGAGCTTTGACACTTGAGAGAGTTTATTATGTTCGTAATTAAATTGTATCAAATTGTGTAGGTATGGCCAGTTATATTAACTGACTTGCTACATCTGATGGACATTAAGATCCTATTTTCTCCACGACTTTTAAAAAATAATCATTATAATGTTTTCGACTGCTGACTTTTTGTTAGTAAACTTTTCATTTGCTTTGATAGTAATAACGTCTTCCTGTGCTCTTGGTTGCCCTGTCTCCCTTTTAATAATATTCCTAACTATTTAATTTCATTATCAGAGTAACTAATTTTAGACATGCTGCACATGCTTCTGGATTTTTAATAACTTTTCTTAGCGTAGCACAGTAGTTTTTATAATATTTGATTGTTTCTGGGTCATTACTCTTTCTTACAGATATATACAGTTTCCTTTTCCAGTTACAAGATATTTTATTCCTTTAGTACGCCGTGGTTTTTTTAGCATGGTTTCGTACAATTATATTTACCTAATTTCTCGGGGAAACATTTTTTCAAATATTCTTACAAATGTATCATGAAATAAGTTATATTTTAAATTAGCATCCGGTTCCTTATAAATCTCTCCCCAGTCTAAGTGCTGTAGACTTTCTTTGAAATTTCTAGTTTGGAACTCATTAATTGAGCACACAACTCTGGAAGGCTGTTTCGAATTACTGAACGGAGCTATGTCATGCACTAGCTGTGCACCATGGTCAGAAAGACTATTCTCAACAGGACAAGGATTTACGTTGTTAAACTTATCTTTCTCTGTAAAAAAAGTTATCTACCCGAGGAGGAAAAGCAATAACGGATGTCAAATTGAAGGACAGAAGTAAGGCTTCCCGATCATTCTTCCTATTACACTCTTTCAGTGAATCAACCTTGAAATCACCACAAATAATAATTAGCTTCCCCCTATCTGACAGATAGCACACCAAAGCAACAAAGTTTTTTTCCAGAAATAACTGGAAGTTTCCTGAAGGGGACCTATATACTGTTACAGTTATAAGATAATCATCATTGATTTTAAGCTGGCAGGCACATGTTTCAATATGTTGCTCTACACAAAACCTTTTTGTTTCTAAATTTTTTACTCTGTGATAACTTTTGATATATTTGGCAACTCCTCCACTTTATTATCTCTACTTACATTTGAAACTAATTTATATCCACTGACACTCACATTTTCCATGCCAGTGACAATGTGATGCACAGGCATAGTGTATCTATTAAATTATCAGTTTCTGTATCATCTAAACAAACCGGAAGCTCATCTATTTTATTTAATCCCCCAATATTGGGGTGAAAAAGCTAACATTATTTTTTACTCTACTTTTGTGAGAATCTTGTGATTTTTAACATCTCTAGCACCGTCCTGTATGAGCTTCTCACTGGACACTGATCTTAGACTAAAAAAGAAGTACTTCTATGAAGTCCAGTGTCCCCCTCCCCCCTCAAGGATTTTGCTATCAATCCAGCCAGTTTCCCCTTCCCTTACCTACTGAGATGCAAGCCATGCCTAGTGAAATCCCACCTACCAATAGCATCAACAGGAACCAAACCCATGCCTGACAGAGTAGCGGCCCTAAGCAGTTGATCAATCTCCATATTTACTCTCCTGACAGAGCGGTTCAATTGGGGTCGATCATACCGCATGAAAGCAGGCAACAGTCCAACATTTGTCTGGGTCGTTGCAGAAGCTATTTTAACCAGGTCACAGTACTGTAGCACTGAACACTATTAATGCTGTTCCCCCCCCCCCCCGCCCACCCACTGCAAAATGATCCTGTTTTGTGAAGCCCTTGTATAATGAACCTATATCCTCTACCACCTGGCCAAGACCCGCACTGTAAGACCCGCACTGTGCACGAAGACGTTTGAGACCTTGTACCTGTCACGAAATTTTTCTTTTAAAATCTCACCCACATCTCTTCCATGGCTATTTCCTATCAACAGAACTTTTTTTTTTTTTTAAAAAAAAGGCTACCAACCTCCTGAATATTTTTCGAAGGAAGTCGCCGTATTCCTCCCTTTCATCATTAAAGTTATAAGCATTAGAACCGCTGTTGTCGGGTTGTGCACTGCGACACGTTTTGGATGATTTACCTCAGGCAGTAACTTCTTGTCAATTTCTGGAAGCTCGATATGAGTGATTGCGAGAATGTCTAAAGCTGATGGAATACGTAACGTGTCGCTTTCTCATGAGAACATTAGCACATAATTTTAACTTCTGGGTAGAAAATTGACGGTCCACTATAAGGTATGCTCACGCGATTACATTTGAACTCAATACATTTTTGACATTTACAAAAGCGGGGAAGGTAGGAAAATTTTTGTAGCCAACGATTTCATGTAACATCGGTATAGGTCACTTTTAGGTCGATATACGTCATTACGCTGATTCAAAATGTTATTAACAAACCTGCTAGAGTGTTACACATCCTGAACGTCGTATAATACTTAATAGGACATGTAAACAATATCTAAAATATTGAAAATAGAGCAAACCAGGTGGGTATAGAAACTTAAACAGAGTAATGAGTAAGAAGCCGCGACTCTGCACGTGACAACCTGAGTGATAATTTTAGAGAATTGATAGAGTTCGCAGAAATTGTCGTCACACATATCACATCGAGATAATTACTTTTTATTTAATTTTCGTCAAAAGCGTGCGTTTACAGTACACAAAATTGTGCAGAGTATACACGTACTTGTGTAGAAAAGAGTATGCAAAAATATTATTGACAAAGTTTCCAAATGTGCGTCCATCTCCGCAGCTGCGTGGCAAGCGCGACTGAGCACCACGCAGACTATCTGGCTTCGATTATTACCAGCGACTCATCCTTACGGATAACACTGGAGACGTAGAGTTAGCCAACTGACGATATTTTTTTTTTCTGGGTGCTGCTGTTGCCGAAGTGCTACTGCCTTTGGCAGCTGGACTTCTGGGATTAGTGGTGATAGCTCGAGGCACCTTGATTTTATGCCACGGCCAGGGGTGATTGTTCCAACGTACTCTAGTTGTATAGTATGCTCCCTTAGGGCGTCGATTTTGTCCTGTAATTTCCGCGTTATTTCTGTAATTTGTTCCTGTACAGTTTTAACATTGAGCTCCTCGTGGAGCCATTGGGTCCTGGACCACCTGGCCGCTGTAAGGATGATTCGCAGGCATCTGTTTGCAGCTGTTGAAAGTTTGAGTTGCAAGTTGCTCCCCATGAGGGACAACCATGTAACATCATCGGCAAAATTGTCGAATTGTACAGTCGTAATTTTGTTTTGCTGTTCATTTCTCTGTTGGATACTACAGGACGAGCTTCCTGGCCGAGTAATAGCGGGTCCAAAGTGAAGAAACCCCACCACGACTGGAGAAGTAGGCTGCTGACGACGTGCTGCTTCGTACCACATCCAGTTACACCACAGGCAGAGGACGCCCATCTGGCCCCCTCTAGGACCTCAAAGAAGAAGTTTCGATTAAAAAGAAATACATATTAGATGATATCTGTCCAAAATTGAACCAAACCTGAGGCTCTATGGTGTGTAAGCATAATGTTCCTCTCGCTGTGGAGCGCGCGGTTGATCGCCGTGGAGGTTAGAGTCCTCCCTGGGGCATGGATGTGTGTGTTGTCCTTAGATTAGTTTACCTAGGTTTAAGTAGTTTGTAAGCTACGGACTGATGACCACGCAGTTTGGTCCGATAGATTTACAAGCATTTGAACATTTTAACATAATGTCCTCGTTTGAACAGGTAAATGGCAAAATACGGGACTTTCCTAGGAGATGCACAATTTGGTACTCTCCGCACTGACAATTATCATCCACGGCTATGAATCTCAATAGTTTACGAAAGAACTTCGCTATGCTGACACCAGTCCTTAAGTGGTCAAGGGACCTTTAAACGCTCCACTACTCGCTATGACCGGCCAGGAGATGTTGATGCGACTTCATCGAGTGTTGTTGTACGGATTTCCAAGTCTTGCATCGCTTGGCGGATAAACCTAAAGCAGATACTGTAAATAATGGTGCGGTCGGAATCACTTGTAAGGAGTAACTGAGGAGCTGCAAGGGCTGCGTCATCTAGTTGCACTACAGAGCCCTGAAGCTACAGTAACGAAAGTCTACTTCTACGGCACCCTTTCCGAAACGAACGTAGTCTCTACAGTGAAATTCTACCACCAGTGTTGCGTTCCACGGGGTCTGGCGTTCCGAATACAGTGCAGCTGATCGTGAGAAGCTGCAGTGCCAGTCCGATCTGTACTGTTCAAAGAAGGGCCTAGCGAAAGGAGGCGACCCTCGATGTTCATCGTAGCGTTTTGTTACACCAGTAGACAATCGTTTCTCTTTGATAGAAATGCAAACGTATTAAGGTATGAATTATCTCTTATTACGTTCTGTTTGATGAATAGGTACAGTATCTCGTCATAAGTATCAGAAGTATGCAGACAGCCTTGTGGGACTGACAGCTAGATGCCAGGCCGACGAATACACAAATACAAAAAGAGGCGGAAGTGTCGTGTGGTCAGCAGAGCAGCAGAAACGTGTAAATGCGCCGTTTGGAGAGCTGGCTGCGTCATTTACATCCACACCCACATACAGTCTCCGTACGGTGTGTTTTGCAGGGTACCTCGTACCACTACCAGTCATTTCGCTCTCTGTTCCACTTGCAAATAGAAGGGAGGGGGGGATTACCTCTGTCTTTACGACTCTGTATGAACCCAAAGTCTGTAGTGTTAACTTTGTGGCTTACACGAAATGTAAGTTGAAGGCATTAGAACTGTTCTGCTTTCAAGTCCAAATACAGCCCCTCCATTGTGTTCCCCGGAAAGAACGCCGTTTTCTCTTCAGTGGATTCCAATTTGAGTTCCCTAACGATCTCCGTAACACGTGTCTGTTTATTGAAACTACCACTAACAAATCTAGCATCATTTTGTTGTAGGGATGTATTTTTTTTTTAAAAAAAAAAGATGTACAAATGCAATGTTACTCCTTGTGGCGTAAAGTCAGCGCCACACACCAGACGCAAGAGAACGATTGCGGAGAAGGCAGCGGACGGCCGGCAGCCAATAGCGCGCCGGACACGCGTCGGAGATGCGCGCCCTCTACATGCGGCTGCATCTAGGCCGACGTGCGTCTGGACGAGCCGTCACCACTCGGCTACGAACTAACCAGTTACTAGGACTCAGCACAGCTACCATTGTACCGCAGACGATGCCACTAGAAGAGAGAGGGACAGACAGAAGTTGAATATTGTATTCTACAGTCAATAAAACTTGTAATACTAATCTCTATACAACTTCTTTATAGATGATCAGACATCCTGCACCGTACCTTTCCTGAAAACCAGACCAGGAGGAGAACTCAACACTCATCTATCGGTTACGATTTATAGAATTATCATCACGACAGGCAAATCTGGGTATTTGTTGGTTGAAATACAAATTTTAGAGAGACAGCAGTTGGCCGTAAACAGGCGCCTGCCTCGGTATACAGTAAACGCCACCTTTAGCAGGTGGGCGCAGGTCGGTACTACAGGCGAGGTGTCGGCCTGCTAGCGCACTGGGAGCTGCGGCCGGCACACGTCGCCTTCTGCCGCCTGCTGGCACCGCCCAAACACTCCGTGCCACACGGCAGCAGTTTCCCGGGCATTCTCGTACTCCAGTACTACGCTCTCTGACGATTTGCATATTTCTCCACTAGTGTTGCCAACAGTGAAATGGGATTTCCCACTAAAAAGCTTATTAAAAACCACCAGAAACCACTAGATTTTATTCGTGTGTATTTTAATTATTTGAAGTACTGAGTATGTTGAGTAATCAAAAATATTAGAATTAAATTTATCGCGGGTGTTCAAAGCCAGAACAGAATTATTATTCCAGAATGAAACTATCTCTCTGCAGAGGAGTGAGCGCTGATATGAAACTTCCTGACAGATTAAAATTGTGAGCCGGAGCAGGGACTCGAATCTGGGATCTTTCCAAAGGTCCCACGTTCGAGACCCGGTTCCGTCACACAATTTTAATCTGCCAGTAAGTTTCATATTAGCGCACGCTCCACTGCTGAGTGAAAATTTCATTCTGGAAACATCCATTAGTCTGTGGCTAAGCCATGTCTCCACCATATCCTTTCTTCCAGAAGTACTAGTCTTGCAAGTTTCGCAAGAGAACTTCTGTGAAGTTTGGAAAGTACGAGGCGAGGTACTGGCGGAAGTAAAGTTGTGAGGCGGCATCGTGAGTCGTGTCGGGATAGCTCAGTCGGTAGAGCGCATGCCCGCGAAAGGCAAAAATCCCACGTTCGAGTCCCGCTTCCGTCAAACAATTTTAATCTGTGAGGAAGTTTCATATCAGCGCACACTCCGCTGCAGAGTGAGAGTTTCATTCTGGAAACTTCCCTTACGCTGTGGCTAAGACATGACTCCACCATATCCTTTCTTCCAAGAGTAGTAGTCTTGCAAGTTTCGCAGAACTTCTCTCAAGTTTGGAAAGTAGGAGGCGAAGTACTGGCAGAATTGAAGTTGTGGGGCGGCATCGTGGGTCGTGTCGGGATAGCACAGTCGGTAGTGCGCTTGCCCGCCAAAGGCAAAGGTCCCAGGTTCGAATCCCGGTTCCGGCACACAATTTTAATCTGTCAGGAAGTTTCAGAATTATTATTATTATTATTTTCTTTTCTTAAAAATGAGAAGTTGCGGGTCGAAATTTTATTTCCTTTTTATACTTCCGAACAATTTCTGTTACGTTGTTTCTATAAAACATTCACTTAAAAATGTATGAGACTGCCAGTGTAAACATGCTTTATTAAAGTGTTATCGTGAAACCTAATCGTCGGTATTCAGGATCACGGAGCTTTTACATTAATTATAATAACGGAAGATGTAATATTATCGTTGCTTGTTGGTCTCCTGACAGGTGTCCCGTATTTACATTGGAATGGTAGATTCATCCAAAATTGCCCCGTAAACGTGTCCACATAACATGAAGTATGCATGCAGATGCACATTTATTAGTACTATTTTTGGAACATTTCTTTCTGTATTTTGTTGTCCTGTTTTATATTTTGTTAGTTATAATGTATGTCTCTGACACGATTAAATAAAACAGCGCGCATAACAATATGGGCGCACAAAAATGGGGAACAAAGACAAAATAACGAATATTACAAATATTTAGATAATACAAGTACAGGAGCTACAAGACGTTAAAAAATTAAATAGTGCTGTTACTGACTGCTACCTTAATCAAGTGTTTCTAAAAATGACCACCGAAATATTTTTAAAGTCCACCATAATTACCACTAGCCACTAGATGCAAAATTTTCCCACTAGACAGGTACACAGAACCACCAGATTTAGTGGGAAAACCAGTAACTTGGCAACACTGTTCTCCGCTCATTGCCAATCGACCCTTGGGGTGATGTAAAAGCGTCACCACCGTACAGTGGATGACTGGGAACCGGGTAATCAGGAGGGATGAATCACGCTTACGCTGTATATCCCGGGAAATCACGTATTTCAATTTGTGTAAAAAAATCCAGAGTCCTGATTTTTTCAAGTTATATCCAGTATTAATTCCTGACATTAATTTTTAAAATTGGGTGGTGATTGCTTTGGCGCTGTTTGTTTAATTTCTTCTGTTATCCTCCCTCCTACTATCGATAAGTCAGGGGCTGCCGATATGAATTATGTTCGGCGCTGCGCCGCTCCAATACATTTCGATGCCTGACGAGGTATTTCTTTTTCAGCACCCCTGAGTCGTTACTTACCAGTGAAGATAATAAAATGGTAAGCAGTACGAATTGTGATCTACTGTCGTTATTTATTTAATGACACTCATTTCGGAATGTAGGAAATGCAACAATGAATGATAGTTATTTTAATGTTATCGTAGAGTACAAAGGTTTGAGAAAAGTCGAAGAGGCATATGTGCAAGATGTCTTAAGTTGTTCAGTGGCACACAAAATGAAATTAAGCAACGCAACTGTAGGTAAACTGCCGATTGTATATCACAGTGTAAGACATAATCTCAGTAATGAGCCATATAAGTTGGCAAGGCCATGCGTATGCAGACACACCACACAGGTATGTAAACCCTCAGATCACGGCGCCGCGGTTGCTACTCCTGTACGCGTCAGGTGTCTGGGGCGCAGGTTGCTGCACTAGCGGGGTATCACGATTTAAGGTTTGTACAGCTTATGGCACTTAACTACAAGATCATCAGTCCCTAAGCTTGCAAACTACTTATGAACTAGCTAATACTAAAGACGGCACAAACATCCATGCCCGAGGGGGGATTCGAACTCCCGACGGGGAACGGCCTCGCGCTTCGCTCCGCCGCGGCATCACGATTTAAGTGACTTTGAACGCGGTGTTGTAGTCGGCGCACGAGACATGGGACACAACCTTTACGAGATAGAGATGAGGTTTGGCTTTTCCCGCACCTCCATTTAACGAGTGCACCATCAACATCGGGTATCCGATAAAACATTAAAACTCCGCCTTCGCTGCGACCGGGAAGCGGACCGGCGAGAACGGGACCGACGACGACTGGAGAGAGTCGCTCAGCGCCACAGAAGTGCGACCCTTCCTCAAACAGGCGCTGGTTTCAAAGCTGGATCATCAAAAATATCATGTTCAAATGTTTGTAAAGCTTATAGGACTTAACTACGGGGTCATCAGTCCCTAAACTTACAAACTACTTATGAACTACTTACGAACTAGGACGGCACAAATATCCATGCCCGAAGGGGGATACGAACCCCCGACCGTAGTGGCCCAAAAATATCAGAATGCCAACCACTGTCATGGACATTCGAAGCCGAAGTGCCACTCGTGTATACAGTGTGTACTACCTAACACTTGCACCGCATATATTGCGGAACTGGAAACTGTGATTGATATGCGGTTTTCACAGAATGTATTGGTAGTCAAGGAGTCGTATTGTTAGCCAATAAACAGCTTGTAAAAATCTGTAGAATGTGTAATTTTTATGAAAAACTCCAATATTTCGAGTGGAACAATAAGTTGTTTCTATCATCCACTGGAATTTTTGACACCAGCTGTGAACAAAGAATTTTGAATGATTTTTTTTTTATCACGTTTAGTTTGGCAGCTACAACCATTCCAAGTTCTAGGGGTGGTGGCTACGACAGCGTAGCTGACTGGCTCGTGGGTCACTAGACAGTGGGTCGTGTCCCAGGGGCTAGCCACTCGGCCAGTTAGCTACGCTATCGCAGCCGCCGCCCCCGAAACTTTGAACGGCTGTAGCTGCCAAACTAAACGTGATAAAAATGGCATTCAAAATTCTTTGTACACTGCTGGTGTCAAAAATTCCAGTTCATGATAGAAACAACCATTTTTCTATTTAAAAAACTGTATGTTTGATTAAAAATATACTTATAAGTAATGTTACAATCTGTTTGTTGGCTAAAAATACGAGCCGTTTCCGCAATATTTGCGGTGCAAGTGTTAGGTGATTCATCCTGTATATGGTGACTTTACAACACAATGCTTTACGCCTCAACACCGACATTGACCTGTTGATAACTGTAAACATGTCGCCGGCCGCGGTGGCCGAGGGGACTGAGGCGCTTCAGTTCAATTGTTCAAATGTTTGTTAAGCTTATGGGACTTAACTACGGGGTCATCAGTCCCTAAACATACAAACTACTTATCAACTACCTTATACTAAAGACGGCACAAATATCCATGCCCGAGGAGGGATTCGAACCCCCGACCGCAGTGGCCGTGCAGACCGTGACTGGAGCGCCTCAGTCTCCTCGGCCACCGCGGCCGGCGGCGCTTCAGTCACGGTCGGCACGGCTACTACGGTCGGGGGTTCGAATCCCCCCTCGGGCATGGATGTTTGTGCCGTTCTAGTTCGTAAGTAGTTGATAAGTAGTTTGTAAGTTTAGGGACTGATGACCCCGTAGTTAAGTCCCAAAAGCTTTACAAACATTTGAACATGTGATTTTGTAAACATGTCGCCTGGTCTAACGAATCTCGTTCCCAATTGTATCGAGCTGATGGACGTGTAGAGTATGGAGACAATCTCATGAATCCACGGACCCATCATGTCAGGAGGGGCTGTTCAAGCTGGCGAAGGCTCTCTAATGGTGTGGCGCATGTCCAGCTGGAGTGATACGTGTCTGAGAGGTGACACGTACGTACTCACCATGGCTGATCCCTACATGCATGCATTCATGCCAGTCGTTCACTCACATGAACTCGGACAATTCCAGCAGCACAACGCGACACCCCACACGTCCAGAATCGCTACAGAGTAGCTGCAGGAACAACCCTCCGAGTTAAATCACTTCCGCTGGCCACCAAACTCCCCTGACATGAACAATTTGAGCAAATGTAGGACGCCTTGCAACGTGCTGCTCAGTAGAGACCTCCACGCCCTCGCTCTGTTGCGGGTTTATGGACAGCACCGCCGGATGCGTGGTCCCAGTTGCCTCCAGCAGTGCTTCAGACATCGGTCAAGTGCGCGCCACGCGGTGCTGCGGCACGCCCGCTTGCTCCTGGCGTCCGACACCGTATTTGGCAAGTGCGCCACTTCTTTTGCTCTTCAGTGTTCAGGGATTCGTGTATGTGAAAAAAAGGTATGAAATATTTGTTGCAAATTTACTAATATATTTTTATAGACAGTAATTACGCTAGGCGACATGTTATTGTGTTATCAGAGTCGAACGGCATGAAAGGGATGCAGAGGTTGGGAAGGGTGTAAGACAGGGTTGTAGCCTTTCCCCAATGTTATTCAATTTGTACATTGAGCAAGCTATAAAGGAAAACAAAGAGAAATTTGGATAAGGAATTAAAGTTCAGGGTGAAGAAATACAAACCTCGAATTTTGCTGATGACATTGTAAGTCTGTCAGCGACAGCAAACGACCTGGAACAACACTTGAACGGAATGGACAGTGTGTTGAAAGGAGCATATAAGATGAACATTAACAAGAGAAAACCAAGGGTAATGGAATGCATTCTTAGAAAATCAGACGATGCTAAAGGAATTGCTTTAGGTAACGAATCAATAAAGGTGGTAAATCAGTTTTGATACTTGGGCAGTAAAATAATATATGACGCTCGCAGTACAGAGGATATAAAATGCAGAATGACAATGGGAAGAAAAGTGTTTTTAAAAAGAGAAATTTGTTAACATCAAATATTAATTTAAGCATAAGGAAGTGATTTCTGAACGCATTTGTGTGAAGTATTGGGAGTGGGAGTGAAACTTGGACCATAAACAGTGTGGACAGGAAGAGAATAGAGGCTTTTCAAATGTGGTACTACAGAAGAATGCTGAAGATTAGGTGGGTGGATCGCGTAACTAATGAGGAGGTACTGAACAGAATTGGGGAGAAGAGGAATTTCTGGCATACCTTGAATAAAAGAAGGGATCGATTGGTAGGAGACATTCTTAAACATCAAGGAATTGTTATTTTAACATTGGAGGGAAGTGTATGCGGTAAAAATCGCAGAGATGAATATAGTAAGCCGTTCTTAAGAGGAGATGATGAGGCTTGCTCAGGATAGAATAGGGTGGAGAGCTGCATCAAACCAGTCTCCGGACTGAAGACCACAACAACAACATTGTGTACGAGTGGGTAAATTCAGCTTACTTATTTTTTCACTTGTTTTATGTGCTATTATCCCTTATCTCCACTGTAAAAAGTTGGCATCCGTAATCACGCTGCTCCCTGTGGCAGTCAGCTGGAAGGACGAATGCTTGAACAACGTTTCCTACTACAGTGCAGACCTTGAAGAAGGCATAAGGTGCCGTGGATGATGTCCTCTCGTTGCATATAAAGAAACGATAAATGAGAAAGAATATGAACACTCTGATGTGTACTGCACACAATAGAGGAACACATAGGAGAGCAGCTCTTGTCAGCCACTGGTTTGTTGTGGGCGAAAGCATTCCTGATATCGACCGACCTGCCCGAATCCCGATCTGAACATTTCTGAAAATGACGTATTGTTAAAAAGACGACTTGGCTCCAAATCGCTAGTTTGGTTCAGGCTCTTAAGGAGCTATGGTCAGCCATAATTGCGCAGACTTACGGGCACCTCATTCAAAGTCTCTCTATACCTGGCGTCATGGAGGTGGAGCGATAGGGGAAGCGTGGAGGGGAGGAGCTACGGCCGAGTGCCAACAGTGGAGCCTGCGGGAGAAACATTGCGTAAAACGCGGCCAGCCACGCGCCTACAGAATGAACACTGTTGGCTGTCGCTGTGGTAGTGGAGGGGGATGCGCAGGACGGCCGAAAACTGGGCCGCCTTCGTAGCTGACGCCGACTACAGCAGAAGTCAGGCCGTAATGAAGGCGGAGGTTGCACGGCTCAGGTGCTGGCCTCCGCTAGTACTCCCGATCAGACACGGTTGTCACCTTTGTTGTGGGCGACGCGCAGAAAGCCGCAGCCAGCCGCTGCTGACCCAGATCCCGCCAGACGTTGGCACCGGCGTCTGTCTGGAGGGCGGCGGCGGCGGCGGCGCCCCGTATATCAAGTGGAGGGGGGGGGGGGAGGGAGCGGTTCCCAGAAGACTGCGGGAGGGACGCCGCCCACGAGTGCAGCGGCCAGGTAGTCTAGGGGCCTGCCTGCCGCCAATCTGCGTCCCTGCTGTCGAGCAGAGCGCTTTATACGTCACAGGGTGCTGTTTACGACCTGGGGAGCAGTATCGACCTCTCAAAACTGTGCCAATATTTGCGAAACCACTGGTCGTATTATTAGTTTGATATTTTTATGCTGAATGCTAGAGTGTGATGGGCTGGAGGCAGGATAGTAACAGCAAATACCATCCAATAATGTTATATTGCACCACCAGGTCTGTCATAAAGCTGAAAGTATGTGGTCTTTAACATATGTATATATGGTTGCTTGTTACCAGTTTGCTTCGAATTGACTATACAATTAATATGTAACGCAGCTGCTGTAAATTTTGATATGTAAATCGTATAAAATTGACTTTAATTGGTTTACAGATCAAAATGATGTGCAAATAGAAAGTTAGCTGAGTGGAATGTTGTTGTGGTCTTCAGTCCGGAGACTGGTTTGATGCAGCTCTCCGCAATACCCTATCCTGAGCAAGCCTCTTCATCTCCACATAAGAACGGCAACCTACATCTGTCTGAATCTGCTTACTGTATCCATCTCTTGGTCTTCCTCTGCGATTTTTACCCCACACACTTCCCTCCAATGCTAAATTCACAATTCCTTGATGTCTAAGAATGTGTCCTACCAATCTATCCCTTCTTTTTTTTGTGTCCCAACTTCGTCGCCGCTTTTGTGTCCCAGCCTCGTCGTAGGTGTCGGTGGCCGAGTGGAATGAGCCCGACACAGGAACAAGAATAGCACGCTGGTGCAGGTACGGAGGGGAGCAGCGAGAAACTATAAACACTAGAGTGAATTAGAAAGAGATATATATTGCACAGAATGTAACTATACTTAACTTTTACATAGTACTGCAGAATGTTGATACATAGTTGTTAGAGGCCTGCCTAGTGCCTGTACAATAGCAAAGTCTTCACTGGTGCCTATCTGATTACGAAGGTCCTAACTGGTTGCTATCTCCGTCCGAAGTGACCGGTGTCTTTCCGTGGTGGCCACGAGCGGGGTTGCAGCAGAGGGCGCTCGTGGCTGTCGTCATGAGAACGCCGCGCCGTGCGTGCATGGCGGCGCGCGGCGAAAGTAGGTGGCGCGCACTTTGTACTTGTGCGACACCACACCCCTCCCCCCCAAACCGCCGCGCCGTCGTGGCGTAGGGCTGAGGGCCACGGCGACGGCACTGGGTGGAGGGCCTGGGCGGGGGCGTTACTGGTGGGACTGGCGTCGTAGCCGAGGCCGGGATCGAGACGCCGTCCGCGCCCCGGCATCTGCCTTGAGATCCTCCAGGGAACCCGCCGAAACCTGGGGAAGGGCGCCCGCCCCCGCCCAGAGGGAGCAGGTCATCTTCTTCTGAGGTGCGTGGCCCAAGCTGGGGGGGCCCGCACGGTCCCGGAGTCCCTCTCGGTGACGCTGTCATCTGCGGCGGCGACAGCGGCGGCGTCGCGTCGATCTCCATCGGGACGATCTCGTAGTCCGGGGACGAACGATGTGGTTGCGCTCCCTGGCGGTGAACTGGGTCTGGAATCAAGAAACCGGAGACAGGATCGCGCGGCCTATGCAGACGCAATTGGTTTGCGTGGCGCCGCAGCTCCGACCCTGTGGAAGAACGTACAACATACATATTGCTACCGAGCACGCGCTTAATGGTGCCCGGCAACCATGTCTTCTTGTTTCCAGCAAACACCCTGTACAGCACCGGCGTATAAACCTGAAAACGCGTAGCGCCATACGAACCGACTCGGTGCGTGGGAGGCTGCAGCAGGTGAAGGAGAGTGCGGTGACGGCGGCCGTGTAGCAGCTCGGCAGGAGACGGGCCGTCACGTGGCATGCACCGATACGTAGACAGGAAAATTTGAAGAGCTTGCTGCCTGGAGTGCTGACCTTTCATCTTCTCCATGTGAGACTTGAATGTTCGAACGAAACGTTCTGCTTCACCATTGGACTGAGGCTGAAAAGGTGCGGTGGTGATATGCTGAATGCCATTCACGCGACAAAACTGTTGAAATTCCGCACTAACAAACTGAGGTCCATTGTCACTGACGATAGTTTCAGGCAAGCCTTCGATGCAAAACACTGATGATAAGGCACTGATTGTACTAGAAGCTGTCGTTGAGTTCATGGCAATCACAAAAGGAAACTTGCTGAAAGCGTCTACAACAATTAACCAGCGCGTATTCCAGAAAGGTCCGGCAAAGTCAATATGTAAACGTTGCCATGGTCCCTTGGGGCGTGGCCAGTCTGAGAAACGTTGCGGAGGAGCCGCCTGATGCTCCGCACAAACAGTACACTGTGACGTCATGCTCTCTATTTGAGCGTCCATACCAACCCAGGTACAATGACGTCTGGCCAGTTGCTTTGTCCTAACAATGCCCCAATGTCCTTGATGTAGGGGGCGTAACACTTCTCGTTGCAGGGAACGAGGAACTATCACTCTTGCTTGGTCGTTGTCCGTATGTACCAACAGAACACCCTGACTTAAAGATAATGCATGACGTTGTGCAAAATAACGTCGAACCAGAGGCCGATCAATGTCTTTGGCTCTGGCAGGCCACCCTGAGCGAACAAAACATGCTACCACACTTAGGTCTGCATCCGCAGCTGTTTCCTGTGCAACCCGACGAGAGTTCAAAGGGAAATCTGCGACAGCGGTAGCATCTCTGGAGTCTATCTGACAACATGCCATTTCCGAAGAATCAAACGACACATCCTGGCCAACCGGAAGTCGGGAAAGTGTGTCCGCGTTGGCGTGTTTAGTGGTAGGTCGGTACAAAATCTCATACTGATAATTAGACAATATCAAGGACCATCTCTGAAGCTTTTGTGCCATACGTGGCGGAATCGGCTTTGTGGGTGAGAACAACGACGTGAGAGGCTTGTGGTCTGTCAACAAATAGAATTTTCTGCCATACAGATAATGATGAAACTTTGTGACGCCGTAAATGATTGCTAAGGCCTCCTTTTCTATCTGACTGTAATTCTGTTGCGTTGGCGTCAGTAGCTTGGATGCAAAGGCAATAGGACGATCGTGAGATCCAATGCGATGTGAGATTACCGCGCCCAGACCGTACGATGAGGCGTCAACTGCTAACACTACAGGCTTCTGGGGGTCAAAGGGAATCAAACATGCATCACTGAGTAGTGCCGATTTTAGTTTGTCAAAGGCAACCTGACAATCTTTAGACCATACAAAAGGAACATTCTTCCTACGTAAGTGATGCAGTGGAGCTGCAATCTGAGAGGCATTGGGAATAAACCTGAAATAATAGTTAAGCTTTCCCATCACTGCTTGCAATTCATGCACATTCTTAGGAGGAGGCAAGTCTTTGATTGCTCGAAGATGTGACTGTAAGGGATGTATTCCTTGGGCATTAATCACATGGCCTATGTACTCTATTTCAGTTTGAAAAAACGAACACTTTGCTTTATTGCAACGTAGACCTGCTGCAGTCAAAACTTTGAAAAGGCACTCCAGGTTTGCTAAATGTTCTTCAACTGTACGTCCGGATACCACAATATCATCTAAATAGTTCGAACAACACGGTACAGAAACTGCCAGCTGTTTCAAAAAACGCTGAAAAATAGCGGGAGCGGAAGAACTGCCAAAGGGTAGGCGTTGAAATTGAAAAAGGCCCATGTGAGTATTAATGACGAAAAACTTTTTTGACTCGTCATCAAGTGGAATCTGTAAGTATGCCTCTGCTAAATCAATCTTGGAAAAGAAGCGAGACTGTCCTAATTTGTCCATCAGTTCCTCAGGTCTGGGCAGAGGGTAAGTGTCTACAATTGTTTGACTGTTCACTGTTGATTTAAAGTCCGCACAGATACGAAGTTTTCCTGACGGCTTGGGTATAATTACTATAGGCGAGGCCCACTGACTCGCAGAAACAGGAGAAATCACCCCACTATCTTGCCAACGTTTAAGTTCTGCGGCAACTGTATCACGCAAGGCGATAGGCACTGGTCTAGCTTTACGAAATTTTGGAACTGCAGATTCTTTTAAAGTTACATGTGCCACGAAGTCTTTTGCACAACCTAGTTCCGGCGAAAACAAGTCACTGTATTTGTCACACAATGCATTGAGTTTATCCTGAGGCACTATTGACGAAATTTGAAGCACATCTCTTTGAATTGATAAACCAAACAAGTCAAAAGCATCTAGTCCAAAAATGTTCTGTGTCGATTTGGCCTGAAGAACTACAAAAGCAACTGTTTTTGTTACACCTTGAAAAGAGGCGGGCAGGCTACATGTTCCTAGCACGGGAATATTTTCACCTGTATAAGCTGTTAACACTTGCTGTGACGGCGACAATTTTGGCGAACCCAGAAGTTCATAAGTATCTTTATTTATTAATGTGACAGCGGAACCAGTATCAAGCTGAAATTGCACAGTCTTATTGTCAAAGGAAAGATTCACAAAAAGTTTTTGCTTGCGGCGCTCGACAGGTGCGCGAATGTGGGCAACGTCTGCTACGGTTTGTTTACTGCGCTTGCGCGGGCCGCGTAGTGAAGCAAGCGGCGCAGACTCGGCACGCAGCGGATTAACAACACTGTCACTAGATGACACTACCGCCGGATCGGCGTCCGCGCAATGCGAGGCTACTACAGAGTCACTAACTACTGCACTACACTTTTGAGTAGCTACTTGATGTCTACTGTCACTAGCTACGCAGTACTGGGCACTATTACAAGGAGCAGTTGCAGAAGGCACTATTTTCACTACAGGAATGCACTGTTCATAGTCATTTTGCTTGTCCCGAACCCGTTTCCGTTGCACTGTTTTACGCGCTCGTTGGCGCTTGCTACGTGGTGCACTATATAGTTTTGCCATAGGCGCAGAACTACTTTCTTGAAATTGAGATCCAAGGAAAGCCCTGTTCAATTCCACAGCCCGTACAACATTTACAGAATGAACTGTTCTCGCACTCTGCGAAGCACTGTTTCTAACGTTACTGTTCTTTGAGTTTTTAATTTGCATACACACAGACTGCACATGTCCCAATTTGCCACATTGATAACAGGTTGCGTTGCGACTAGGGCAATGAGCACGCTTGTGGCGAGACACACACTGGGGGCAAGATTTACGTACATTTTTCTGAAATGAGCGTTGGCGCCCGTTATTCAAATTACTGTTTCTAACACTACGGGGCGACCTTTGCGTCGCACTTTTACACTGGCTACTGTTCACTGTCTGTTCAGCACGGCCGGTAGAAAAATAAGAATCACTAGTGCTATACTGAGAACTACGGCTAGGAAAGCGTCCGTTGCGGCGCACTGAATTTACACTATGGCTTTGCATTTCTACATCAGCTAAGTCAAAAGTATCATGCGCTTCTATAAGCTGCAGTACACTGTCTAAGGAAGGGTCTGACTGTTTTAGAATTGCTGCTCTAATTCTGGGGTCCTGAATGTTCTGCGTAATCGCATCTCGCAACATAACGTCACTATAAGAAAGTCCACAAGAGCAAGTAAATTTACATTGGCGGGTTAAGCCCTTCAATTCCGTAATCCACTCTTGGTGTGACTGCTGCGGTAATTTTTTAAGTCTGAAAAATCGGTATCGTGCAGCGGCTACAAGAACTTTTCTCTCATAATGAGCATTCAGTGCATCTACAATTTGTTCAAAGTCTACATCACGAGGAGATGCGAGAGGGAATAGTTTTTGCAGTAACACGAAAGTTTTGGGGCCCACCACGGACAATAAAAGATGCTTAACAGTCTGACCTGTAAGTTGATGAGCCGCGACGAGTTCTTGAAACTGTGCGAAGTAGTCGCTCCATTCTTCCTCACGTTCGTTGTACTGGCGAAACGTGGGAAGCGTTGCGGCGGCAGGTGTGGGCTGCTGAAGCGGCGGCTGTTGTTGTTGTTGGTGTTGGTTGGCTGCTTGCGCTGTGAGCTGGGACACAGCCTGTAGGAGTTGCGTTATTTGCGCCGTCTGTAACTGAATAATTTCCATTAAGTTTGGGTTCGGGGTAGTGGCCATGCTGACCGATTAGGCGCCGCGCATACAAGTGAATTAGAACAAAACACAAATGCAAGATGAAAGAGGACGCTCTGCAACAAAAAAGTCCACAAAACACGTAACTGAAAATGTTCCCCCAAAAATTCTTATAATAAGGGTGGGTGGGCGGGAGCAATTTTTTGCGTGCTCCGACTGCTGATGTCTGGCTGCTGCAAGCGTGCTGGTCCCAGGTTCTATCCCTCCTCGTCGCCACTTTTGTGTCCCAACTTCGTCGCCGCTTTTGTGTCCCAGCCTCGTCGTAGGTGTCGGTGGCCGAGTGGAATGAGCCCGACACAGGAACAAGAATAGCACGCTGGTGCAGGTACGGAGGGGAGCAGCCAGAAACTATAAACACTAGAGTGAATTAGAAAGAGATATATATTGCACAGAATGTAACTATACTTAACTTTTACATAGTACTGCAGAATGTTGATACATAGTTGTTAGAGGCCTGCCTAGTGCCTGTACAATAGCAAAGTCTTCACTGGTGCCTATCTGATTACGAAGGTCCTAACTGGTTGCTATCTCCGTCCGAAGTGACCGGTGTCTTTCCGTGGTGGCCACGAGCGGGGTTGCAGCAGAGGGCGCTCGTGGCTGTCGTCATGAGAACGCCGCGCCGTGCGTGCATGGCGGCGCGCGGCGAAAGTAGGTGGCGCGCACTTTGTACTTGTGCGACACCACACTTTTAGTCAAGGTATGCCAGAAATTTCTTTTCTCTCCAATTCTGTTCAATACCTCCTCATTAGTTACGCGATCCACCCACCTAATCTTCAGCATTCTTCTGTAGCACCATATTTCAAAAGCCTCAATCCTCTTCCTGTCCACACTGTTTATCGTCCATGTTTCACTCCCATACAAGGCAACACTCCATACAGATGCCTTCAGAAAAGACTTCCTTAGGCTTAAATCAATATTCGATGTTAACAAATTTCTCTTTTTCAAGAACGCTTTTCTACCCATTGCCATTCTGCATTTTATATCCTCTGTACTGCAACAATCATTTGTTATTTTACTGATCAAATAACAAAACTCATCTACCTCCTTTATTGCTTCGTTTCCCAATCTAATTCCTTCAGCATCACCTGATTTCCTTACACTGCACTCCATTACCCTAGTTTTGCTCTTGTTAATGTTCATCTTATATGCACCTTTCAGCATACTGTCCATTCCCTTCAACTGCTCTTCCAGGTCTTTTGCTGTCTCTGAGATTATTACAATGTCGTCGGCAAAACCAGTGTTTTTAATTCTTCACCCTGAACTTTAATTCCTTCTCCATATTTCTCCTTGCTTTCCTTTATAGCTTGCTCAATGTACAAATTGAATAACAACGGAGAAAGACTACAACCCTTACTCCCTTTCCAACCACTGCATCCCTTTCATGTCGTTCAACTCTGATAACCTTGTCTGGTTTTTGTACAAGTTCCCTATATTTTACTCCTGCTTGCTTCAGAACTTGAAAGAGTTTATTCCAATCAACATTGTCAAAAGCCTTCTCCAAATCTACAAAAGCTAGAAATGTAGGTTTGCCTTTTCTTAATCTATCTTCTAGGATAAGCCGTAACGTGAGTATTGCCTCCCGTGTTCCTACATTTCTCCTGAACCCAAACTGATCTTCCCCGAGGTCGGCTTCTACCAGGTTTTTCCATCCTTCTGTATATAATTCGTGTTAATATTTTGCAACCAAGACTTATTAGACTGATGGTTCTGTAGTTTTCACACCTGTCTGCACCTGCTTTCTTTGGAATGGGGATTATAACATTTTTCTTAAAGTCTGAGGTTATTTCACCTGTCTCATACATCTTACACACCAGGTGAAACAGGTTTGTCATGGCTGGTTCTCCCAGAGACTTCAGTAGCTCTGAGGGAATATCATCTACTCCAGGGGCCTTGTTTCAACTTAGGTCTTTCAGGGCTCTGTCAAATTCTTCTCTCAATACAGTATCTCCCATTTCATCTTCATCTACATCCTCCTCCCTTCCTACAATATTGTCTCGGAGTTCATTTTCTTTGTAGAGCCCCTCTATATAGTCTTTCCACCATATATATATATATATATATATATATATATATATATATATAAGATCAGTTTAAAAGACAATAAAATACCATTAATATCAAAATTGGTGGCTTTACATAAAATAGAAATAAACTAAGGTTGCTATACGAATATAGAGGTTTCGACTGGCTAAGTTTCAACAAGTGAAATTTAACCCCAGCTCCGACCCTAGTCTATTTTGATCTACAAAAGGCGTCCCCTCTGGCACACGATAAACTCCCACCTAACTCCCCTTCCTCAAAATGTTCAAATGTTTGTAAATCTATCGGACCAAACTGCGTGGTCATCAGTCCGTAGCTTACAAACTACTTAAATTAAGGTAAACTAACCTAAGGACAAACACACACACCCATGCCCCAGGGAGGACTCGAACCTCCACGGCGAGCAACCGCGCGCTCCGCAGCGAGACTCTTTAGACCGCTCGGCTACTCCACCGCGGCTCCCACTCCTCAGCAGATACGTTGGCGCAACCTTACCGTCTTTCTGTAGAACAGCGTTGGAGTTTGCGAAGACCAGCTGATGGCAATGCAGTGTTGACAGCAGCAATCGCGAATGTGGATTGACACGAATAGAACAGGTTTTGTCGGTTAAGCCGACGACAATACTGTAGTAAAAATAAAATAAAAATAAAAATGTTCTCTCGAGAAACGGTAAATATTCTGATTACGAGTGGTGTCGCTGACAGCGAACACGCACTTCAGAAAACTACAAGTTTCAATTTATACTACAGTAGCCACACAGGACTCTGACACCTGACTGTACAGAAAGCACACTGAAATAATGAGTCTACGATCTGTATAGGAGAACAGCTCTAGCCAGAGACTTTAAGACAGCACGATCCGGCCAGGTGCGCGACCCAGACCAGAGTAACTTCTCCCTACACCAAAATTTCACAACAGAAAATCTTCCTCTTAAGCCCCTCCCATCGGTGACGTCAAGCCAATCACAAATTAATGGTCAAACCAAAGGAGTACAAGAGCAATTGTTGAACACGCCAGGCTCCTCCCCCACGAAACTGCACTCTGCATGTAAGCCAGCATTTCTCAGATATCCATAGAAATTGCGGACCATTGGAACGAATCTGCAGGCGCTGAAATGATTTTACTGCCGACCAGACGCCAGCGCCCCGTCGCGAGAGCGCCGCTCTAACCTCCCCAGAAATCACCTCTGGCAATTTACACAAACATTCGCAGACGCCCGCCCCTGGCGTTCCAAACCTCGGGTGCACCTGCAGACCAGAACGACGCCAACTTTTACTGCCTCTGCTCATTGTACTCCAGTGCCCTTCTGGCGCGTCGCGATTGGAGAGCCTCCCTACACAATACAGAACCGTAGCGGCAAAACAAACTACTTGTCCTCAGGTCAGCCAAAGACGTGACCAGCCCAAATATAAATGTCCATCTGCAGACGAGTGGTTTCACCACGGTTGGTGGCGGCCTGCGCTCGCCCTGTAGGTGGTGTCAGCAGAATGTCTGGAACCAAAAAAGTGCCGGTCTGCTGGTGTAGCCAGCGCCTTCCGCCTCGGAAGACAATTATCCCATCGGCGAACAACATTACCTACGAAAATAAGAAAACAAA
This sequence comes from Locusta migratoria, assembly GCA_026315105.1. Classification (NCBI taxonomy): domain Eukaryota; kingdom Metazoa; phylum Arthropoda; class Insecta; order Orthoptera; family Acrididae; genus Locusta; species Locusta migratoria. Next base: position 556,355,832 of record CM048747.1, on the reverse strand, counting down.
CAAGAATGAAATTTTATAAATTGATGTCGGATCCACTAAAAGCCATGAAAGACAGATACAGACTTTTTGAGATCCGTGATGGCTATACAAGAACAGGTGAATTTAAAAATGGAGATCTTTAGAGATAAATGATTATTTTATAGAACAAATGAAAATAACAGAATGAATTTAAATAATTCAGGAAGGGATTATACCAAAAGAAACTTCACCATATAGATCGAATACTAAAAGAGACGCATTAATATCAAAACTTCATACTTGACATTTTGACAGCACCTTGGAAGGTGAAAAGAATAACAAACTGCAGTTACGAGAAGCGTATGTAATCACATGAATTCTGCAATGTCAGCAATGTTATGTTCTGATAGCAGTATTCTGAGGCGCTCTTACCAATAGCAAACATTTCTGCTGGGCGTCAATCTATAATTCAGTATTTGCAAACAAATACTCCACGCTTTGCCTATTTTTCAGTTCATACCAGTGATTGAATCACAGGTACTTGTCGTGGAACTTTCTGTTCCAGTGGAAAAAGGTCGCCACATGAAAGCTATTGGGTGTGTATGCCTTAAACTGCCACGTAGGGATTGGCTTAAAGGAAGGCGTGGAACAGCGAAGCCAGCTGCAATAATTTTTTAAATCTTTGTACAGCTTATGGGACTTACCTACGGGGTCATCAGTCCTTAAACTTACAAACTACTTATGAACTACCTAATGCTAAAGACGACAGAATACTAAAGAGGGGGGATTCGAACCCCCGACCGCAGCAGCCGTGCAGACCGTGACCGGCACGCCTCAGACCGCTCGGCCACTGCGGCCGGCATGCCAGCTGCAACAGCCCTCTTATTTAAAGCAATAACCATTGCATTCGTTGCACATTCATCCTCATTGAAACACGTACGCATTTTACTTAATAACAAACAAAGAAATGCGGGGTTAGCCACGATATTAAAATATTTAATTTGCCGTTGTGAGGAAATGATTGTTTGGTTTTGAGAGTAAGTTTTATTCGTTGTCCTTTTAGAACGAGCTCATGCCCAGGCCAAATAAGTCTTGGATGAGAATGGGATTCCTTTATGTCCAGTCTGTCATAAAGGTATTGATCCAAGATGAAATTATCTTCGTGAGGCCAATTTCGATTACCTCGGAAGGTGGGTAGCGTTCGCTTTATTTATACGCTTACTGGTCCACGACTCGCGACGTTCAACGGTCAATTTCGCATTAACCGTTGGTGTCTGCATCCTTTTGATCAGACAGTACACTTGAGGAGCCAAATATCAGAGACAGCCAGAGTCGCTTTCCATGTTTTTATTGGAGAGGCAGCAAATTGGAAGATGGTATTAGCAAAATACCGACAGTTGTGAGATGTTCTTGTGTGTTCTCTTTTAAGACAAAAAATGAATTTCAGTAACGAAACCATCCCAAAAATCAAGATTTAAGTCTTGAAATGCGTTATAACCTGAGGTAGGCCGGATTTGATATAAGTTACTGGACTTGTTCGCTTTTGAAACTAAACCAAAGTGTTACTTTTAGTATCTTTATTTATGTCAATGATCACAAATCATTTTTTCGTCGTTAACCAATGCACTTTTGCTTTGAAGATGGCATTATGGCTATATTACATTAAAGTATGTAACAAGAGACGTGAAAATGGTCATCACCGACGAAAACCGATCGTCATAACGACGAAAAAATGTTTTTGATTATTGACGTAAATAAAGATGCTGAAAGTAATTACAAAACAGGATCACTGTTATAAATTCTCGGCCATGTCGCACCTTGGTTAACGAAAGTGTATCCGTTTGCTTCTTAGATAGTTTTTACTATTTTTTGTCAAAAATAAAAAATGTTCAAATGTTTGTATAGTTTATGGGACTTAACTACGGGGTCATCAGTCCCTAAACTTACAAACTACTTATGAACTACTTACGAACTAGGACGGCACAAATATCCATGCCCGAGGGGGGATTCGAACCCCCGACCGTAGTGGCCGTGCAGACCATGACTGGAGCGCCTCAGTCTCCTCGGCCACCGCGGCCGGCTGTCAAAAATATTTGACAATCTGAGTTTTATGTAGTTTTGCTTTAAGAATGGGCTATTGGCAGCTAATATAAGGGGGAAAAATACATCACAGAAATGTTAACAGTTTGAACAAAAGTAATTGCTCAATTATCAAATCGAAATGTTATTAACTGTCATTATTACAGAGTTGTTAAGAAGTAATTTTATCACTGGTTACTGTCGAACAAAAACGACAATAATACTTAATACATTTCAAATATTTCCACTGTAAGAAAAAATAATTAAGTACTAATTCTTCATTTTCTCCTATGTTATTACAGACGAAAAATTCTTCCCGACTAGTTTGAAGGAACTTTTATTTTTTTACCAGGAAAAATCCATTCTAAATTGAACAAAAACACAGTACTAAGTAGCATTAACGGTCACGCAGCACGCAAGTTAAAAAGCTGAATGTCGCGAACCGAGTCCTGTGCTATGATTGGCTTCAGACGGATTTTCCCACTTGAAAGAAAACCTGTTTGAACTTTATCTTTCTTTTTTTTTTTTTTTTTTTTTTTTTTTTTTTTTTTTTTTTTTTTTTTTTTAATGAAAGCCACACTTTTAAACAGATTTTTAAACCTTTTTCGCCCGTTTTTGACAGTGAGGCTACAATCTGATTCAGCGCAGAAAATTCTATACAAAAATATCGATATTACACAATCTAACGATACTAGTCTGCTCTTGTCAGCCGCATGTACCGACAGACCGACTTTAAGAGGCGCGCGTGGGGGAGCGTGAACATACCGGCCCACACGTACCGAGAACTTATAAATGTCTCCGCAGTAGACCGGCGCCAGCGGACCTCACTGATCTTTCTCGGAAATCGTCACACGCAGCTCCCAATATCGCCTTGATTTGCATTGACAGGAAATACTTGCTGCGTGGTCGCAGGAAACCCACCGTGTTGCAATAGTTTGTAATTAATCGTGTAAAACTTCATGTGCACTGTGATTGATGACTGGTGATACAAGATTATAAATTAGGGAAACAACATAAAACTTAAGTATGTAACTATATACTTGATCCATTCCGAGAACTTCGACGTTTTTGCATTTTGTCGGTATCGATACTGAAAAGATATCGGATCTAGGAAGTCTGAGACTTTCGAGAACGTTTTTGACGTACCGCTTATTGTGACGCAACTAAAAGACTGCCGGACTACTACTGACCGAGGTTACACACTGGACTCGCATTCGGGAACGCGGGGCTCGAATCTACCATTGGCCACCCAAGTTTTCCGTGATTTGCCTAAACCTCTCCAGGCAAATGCCGGGATGGTTTCTTTGAAAGGGCACGGCCGATTTATTTTCGCATGTTTACTCTAACAACCTGAGCGTCATCTCGTCCTCGAATGACCCCGCTGTCGTCACACCACTGACAGTAGCATCATGGCGACGCTGGCAGCTGGTGCTGGTGCTTCCTCCATTCCCGTGAAGGCCGAAGCATGGTTGACGTCCTCAGACCCTGCGCCCCCTGTAGTTTTGAAATATATCTAAAACTAGGAGAAGGTCACTGTCTAAGTAAGATTCGTCTGGTACATGGCGGAGGGTCTTCACTTACGAATTCTCTAAAATCTAAAGTTTTATCAGCTATCCGCGAATCTCTTGTTATTACATCACAGCGGTCGGGGGTTCGAATTCCCCCTCGGGCATGGATATTTGTGCCGTCCTAGTTCGTAAGTAGTTCATAAGTAGTTTTTAAGTTTAGGGACTGATGACCCCGTAGTTATGTCCCATAGACTATACAAACATTTGAATTTGAATTTTATTACATCACAAAACAACATTTTTATTTTTATTCCGTACTACTCACAGATATTGGGATACTGTTAGTAAAGAGTCTATCGAAATAAAGGTAACACATATTCTTATCAACCGTGACGCTGGTTATCTACTTATTTCCTCCTGGAATCCGGCACTCGATCTCCTAAAGACACAAAGGAAACAACATTGAAATTTCGAGAGGACTAACTCTGCAATTTGTGACAAATTGAATAACTCAGCGCAAATAATGCAGTGTGAACACAGAGTTCTGAATGAGACAATAAATCAAGCACCTGAGGACGGTAACATAGCAAAAGAAACGCTGGGTAGCGGACGGACTGATTAAGAGATATGGAGAAGAGACGATAATTCCAAGGTGGCTAACTACCAGCAGCTCTGGCCCAGATCACAGAGTAACATATTTGTCTGTGCCCAGATGTCCGTGGTTTCCTGTTGGCTGTAAGGTGAATACCGAACTGTCCCTATGCCCACCGAAATTCCCAATTGGGACAAACCTTACCCTTTTCCATTTGAACAGCCTTCGTACATCATTTTCCGGGTTTGTCAGTGAGAGAAACTTTCGTGAAGGATTAAAATTAAGTGTAAAGTTTGTTGCCAGTAGCTAATTGCTACCATTTTCAAATAAAGGACGAAGAAACTCTTGTTGTTCACACATCGCATGACGGGGCATTTTACATTGTTTATGATGTCATGTTTCCTATACCAGGTGTAGCAGGTGGTTTTCTCTCTCACAGCGATTGTTTCACGGTGTGAAGGAATATCCCCTCCACTTTCTACACAACATAAAAAAAAAACATAAAAAATGGTACTCCAGTAAGCCCTCAAGCAGCCCGCCTGCCTCCCTAAGAGGTCGGAGTGAAAAGTGCGGAAAACTCTGGAATCGTGTTGCGCTAGCGGTCACAGCGCTCGCCGGCGCACAGGCGACGGAGAAGGCCCTTCTCGGAGTGTCTTTGTTAAGACGCTGCAAAGTTGTCGCGTTTACGTCCAAGGAGACAGAAGACACCTGCGGTGGCGCCAAAAAGAAGAATGCAACCAGCGCCCAAGAAACCGAGCCAGCAACAGGCGGAAGCAACACGTCTTCTGCTACCGAGGCACACGGGAAAAGGGAACCAACACCAGGGACAGCATTACTACGCAATTGCTGGATGACGGAGGCGAGGCGAAGACCGGCCGACAAACCGGAAAGAAGCAAAGGCCAAGGCGGGTTCGACATAGTCATACGAGACAATGGTCAAACCTGAAGGAGGAAATCGCCGAGAGAACTAAGTTCGAGTTCTCAGCCATATCCAGCGCATGCGAAAAGGCGTTAATGATCTCCTTCGAAGACAAAAACGAATGGAAGATGATGAAATTAGCCCTAGGAAGAACCGTTTCTCGAGAAAAACCGTGGACCGAACCTCGTTGGCGAGGAACGGTCAAGGCCACAATCAGAGGTCTACCATGGACGGTCTCGGAAGAAGACGTCCTGGAAAGCTTATGAGAGCTGGGCTTCTACGGCGACGTGTCGCTGCGACAGAACAGAGCGCCAATGTGGAAATTTGTACGACCACGCTGGCAGAAAAGAAATGCTGAGATGTACATCCTCGAAGAACTCCTTGGCATTACCGTGAAGGTGGAGGAAATGCCACAAGAATTTGACACTCCACCGCAGCGTTACAACTGCCAGCAATACGGCCACGTGGCCAAGTATTGCCAACATGAACCCGTCTGCGTCGGCAATCGTACCTTACAGGAGTGCAAACAGAACACAAGCTTTCCACCTCAGTGCCCTAACTGCGGTGGGAAACACGTGGCAAGCTGGAGAGGATGCAGCGTTTTCCGGGAAGCGCACCAAATCCAGATGGCGAAGAAGAAGAAGGCGTCCTCCAACAATCGGAAGGAGCTGCGCCACACAGCAAAGAACAGTCGACCCTTGAGCAGAAGCAGACGTTGGCTGGCCAAGTTGGTGAGGGCGCACCCACCCCAGTGACAGTGGGGAGAGGGAGGCTGCTCCTGCATTACTGCGTACGAACTGTAGCCAACATTGTGAAATTGTTTTTAAAGCTGAAAAGAAAGCGATACATCGCTCCAGTATAGCGAACAGGGTGTTGAAATTTGAGGGCGCTAGCGCCGCGCGCTCTCCTTCGGTGCGCCATGTGCACAACTACTGAACCTCTAGCCTGCATCTCAGTCAGTCTACCTTGGTAATAAAGCACGTGCCCGAGCCAACACAAAATGACTTTAAAAATAGCAAAGTTGATCTGGGAAAGTTGCCAGTTCTCTAACTCGTTTTAAAATATTGATGGCATACAAGTTCGGATAAAAAAAGGACAGTAAATCTGGTTCTATGTATCATAGTTACAATATTGGATTGCTAGCTTTCACTGACGGAAAAGTTCATAATGGGGACTGTAGGGTTCTAAGGAAAAGAGAATGCTAGTGTTTTTGTTGAATGCCCCTTCCGACATGCAATAGAAATGGAAAGACTAAAATTACCAGATCTTAAACGCATCCAAACTTTCAGCAGAGAATCCTTCTCATAAATCAGTTATAATGAAATCTAGTTGGGGAGCATAGACAGTTACTCTGTAATATTCTTCTGCCGAATTTTCTTGAGGGCTGTCACGATAAACCTAGCGTCGATCGTGACGAGGTATGCGAGGAAAATTGAGCTCGACCCTTAGTTGTTCCTGAAGTTCTCTGCACCCTTCCACATATTACTAAAGCTAATGAACAAATTTTTTATCGGCAGCTAACAAGAATAATGTTGTCATCTTGGAGAATCGGGTTTTCTGCCGGTGCATATGATCATAAAACAATGTAATTAATGATAATTTCTTGAAAACAAGAACCCTATTGAACCTTTTCACAATCGTACGATCATTATTGCGTATAAACACGTGCTCAACATACTATCAAAGTTTGAAAGCAATCGGTGAACTATTTCGAAGATTTCAGGGTGAAAACAAATGAACATTTGCATTTTAAAATATTTTTTAAGTTAGCAGACAAATATAGTGTTATGTAAATGCACTTGTCACGTTTAAAGAATATTTATCAGGTAAATATTCTTTAAATATGACAAGTAATTTCGTTAAACACCCTTAACATATAGGAAACGGGGTCAATTTTTGGCACTGTAACTTACATGCCTTCCAAAAACATTCACACACCCAAGCCCATGGAGGTAGGAGGCTGAATGCAACTCACCCTGTAGGCAGACAGAACGCGCAATATCAACACAAACAGTCCGAACCTGCCTTGGGGAATGTGACCGCAACGCAAGGGCGGATCCAGAATCTCGGTCAGGAGCAGGGGGCTAATTGTTTGGCTCTGTAACTTACCTGGCGGCTGCATTACAACTGAGTTGCATTCAGCCTCCTATGACTACGGGCATTTAACCTGAGATAACGGTCACCTCTTGCTGATGCTACCCGTGGACGACCTTGTCTTCGCCTACTTTCAACGGTTCCTGTTGTCTGAAATAGCGTCCAGGTCCTGAAAATTACGCTTTGGAATACTCCGATAGCTGCAGACACCTCCATCTGTGTCTGTCGCGCTTCGAACCTCCCTATGAGTCTCCATGCCATAGCTTCGGGTCTGTCTGCTCTCTACACTGTCTGAACCCAACTGCTTATGTAAACACTATCCAACAGCAACCTTTTGTGCGCCAACTTTCTGTTATTACCACTATCTCGGTCCCCGTAATCTAATTTCGTTCTGAACCTAGATATCTCAACTGATCCCCTAATTGTTTTGAACAGTGTAGTTCACTCATCGCATTTCCTTGTGACGGTAGTATATTCTTACTATGTGATTCATATTCCGTTAATAAGGTATGGAAATTGCCAGGGGTACAAAAACAGAACAGAGACGTCAACGAAACGACGCGCAGTTCATAATGTAGTGTCGCGGTGGAGTGGTCGAGCGTTCCAAGGCCCCAGCTGCGGAGTGCGCCGCTGCTCGCCGTCGGAGGTTCGAGTCCTCCCTCGCGCATGGGTGTATTTGTTTTGTACTTAGCATAAGTTAGTTTAAGTAGTTTGTAAGCCTAGGGACTGATGGCCAGAGTAGTTAAGTCCCTTAGATTTAAAACATTTTAACATTTTGACCTGATGTAGTGACAAAACAAAATAAAAATTTTAGTTCAAATGTTTGGAAACCTGTTGGACTGTGGTCATCAGTCCCTAGACTTAAAAACTACGTAAATTAACTTTTACTAAGGGAAACACACACACACATGCCCGAGGAAAGACTCGAGCCTGCGGCGAGAACGGCTGTCCAGTCCGTAGCACCAAGCCTTAGACCACGCGGCAATAATTTTGGTCAGGCATGGGATTTGAGCTCAGAATCTTCTGTTTTGTATTTCAGCGTCATGACCAGAGAACCACAACTGCCTCCTTAATGTGGCGTCATATCTTGGAGTGTTCAGTTTTCATTAAGCATTTTTTTTTTTATTTTTTTTTTTTTTTTTTTTTTTTTTTTTCGTAGTTCCGTTTACTTTCTTCCTGCTTTCGTGCTTGATCAGTATTCAGTTTGTGTCGAGTTATTCATGGCAACATTCTTCCACTAAATCTGAGGAGTTGCGATGGGGAGTTTCCCTTGTTAAGATGTCCTGTTGTTAGATTATAAACTTAAACAAGGAGGAAAATAAAAATGTTCCAAAAGTTTAGTGACGGAGCTACTGATAAAGGTCTTTATTTCTGATATTAACGAAGTTGATGGAGTAACGCTTGTAATGTTTCACATTTGCTGTCTTGATTTGAAAACAAGGGATAAGCGTTCTACTTTTCCACACTCTCACAGACGTCTTTAATTTTCTTTGGTTACAAAAGGAGAAATCTTGGTCATGCTGAGGCACAAAATGCGTCGGCGTATCGTAAGCAAAATTAAGAATTTGTTAATTCGATTTATTTCATTCCTTCTTTCATTTGTTAAATGTGCTGCGTATTGTGAAAATTGTGTCATCGTGATTACGCAGATCCATCTCAATGAGAAATTAATAGAACGTGAATACCTGCGATAGAAACAAAAACGCAATAAATTGACAGTAGACGATCGGAGAAGTGAATCAGCCCGCGCTGCGTATGCACGCTATACACTGTTGTAAAATTGCTGAAATTGTTAACGACGATTCTACACAAATAGACTGTAGACGCGAAAGAAGCTTTGACCTACGTGGAGGACGTGCATCAGCAGCCCGTGCAGTTTTAAAACGGCTCGACAGGCAGATGTTTTGCGACGTCGCTCTGTGCCCTCTCCGATACCGGTACCGGACTTGAACAAGCAACGGTATAAAAACGGTAAGTACTTCACGACAACGTCAGTATAATTAGATATTTTCCCCTTATATTTTCCCTATAATAATAAAAGTTTTCTTTTTATTTCAATGAACTTCTCGTGTCGAATAGATGTCTAAACGGGCAGGGACACTGCATGTACATGTTCTGCTTTATAATGTAATCTCATTCATTAACACGACATTATTACTACACCGCGTATTTCAGATTAACGTGTTTCATCCTAAAATATGTTGATGCCTCTAATAGATGAAATTATGTTAATTTCGTAAGAAAGTACTGTTATGTCTGGGATCAATCTTGAAAACAGATTAAGGACGCGCACTGCTGCCTGAGTCAGTGATGTTCTACTTATAGCTCAGTGTCAGAAAGGTAGGAGAACGTTACACTTGTACCTGTATTTATACTTTAAGAAGTAAATACTTTAATTATGAAACATTACTACAGATATTTGCTATTTTTGGTTAAATTTTACTGTATATAAGTGTCACTTCTAGGTACTTTACCTCGACAAAACTTGTCTTAAAATGTTTGTATTGGAAATATCTTTAATGTGATGTTTCATTTTCCCTCGAAACATTCGTAGTAAGGAAGATTAAATACGAAATACGTTAAATACGGCACATAACTTGAATTCAAGATTACGCAGCTCGATGTTCCTTTGTTACACTAACTGAGCACGGGGCACGTAATGTAGTCAGCCGATCACAGCACACTGTAACAGCATTAGTCAGCCAGTAGTAGTCATCCAATAGAACACTTCATCGCCGCGGCAACATGCAAGTAGGAATGGTTATCGTTCAAGTTTCGATCTGTCCTCATCATGTGAGTTTGTGTATTTTCATTTTACACAGCACATTAATCTGCGAATTCCTGTGACTGCAGTAAAAGATAGATCTGTCTGTATCCCGTGAGGTTTTACTGTTTTATATATATATATATATATATATATATATATATATATATATATATATATATATATATATATATATATTAAACTGAAATATGAACATTACCGTAGCATTTAAACACATGCGCGAAAGCTGATTTGCTACACCCGAACTCTGCTTTCCGATTGGTTAAACAGACTCTGCTTAAACGATCCTTTTATAATCAACAAGACGCGAGAAAATCTTTGCCAAGGCGTTAATATTCTTAGATAACCGAACCACATGAGTAGAGCTGGGTTTGAACATGACTCGAACTGTTCAAACGATTTACGTCACAGTTCGGGAAATCTCGGGAAATGTTCGAACATCCGATCACGACGCTATCTAGCAATGTCAGGAGGTACTATCTCTACGATTTACAACGATGGTCTTCATAAATCTTTCTGTGCTGTGCAGCATACGCTTTATAACGAAGATACGGTATCATTAACATACTATTGGGATTTATAAGTGTGAAATTCCAACTGCTAGGGTACAGGTCATAAGTAAAAGCAGTAACGAATATAGGCTATAAGTAAACGAGAGCAATCGCGATTTAAAATTCTAGTGCTGCGATCTAGCCACAGTCTAACAATTAGACTGTGATCTAGCGATGCCTGTTGATACTACGTACACAACAGCTCGTGCATCGTTTATTCCGATGTAGCAATTACAGTTTATTTTTATACGACTTATTTCTGTTATTGGCTATTAAATTTCTAATGTTTTCGCTGTTTTATATCTTTCAAGGCGATTAAAAGGTGGTAACATTTTTATCTATTACTGTACCGTATGAACAGGGAATGGAATGGTCACTTGCAACCTCTTATAATCACATTAAATGTAATTTCTACTTATAAAGGTTTCACATTTTTTTCCTTTGAATGTAAGCCTTCAGTAATATGTTGCAGTAGTTCTCTTATAGTAGTAGATTTTTTTATCAATGAATCATATCTTGCAGTGATACCAAATAGGTCACGTATGGACTGTTTTAAAAAATGTACAGTTTTTTGTGTTATGCCCTTCGTTTCTTTTACGTGTAGTTCTATTTCCCATGAAATTATTTCTGCGCAAAGCGATAACCCGGTAACTTCAAAATTCTGCGCGTATCGTTTGCAGATACGCAACGCGAGTCATTTATTATCTGAGTGTTCTAACAGTTCGATACTGTATCGAGTTCTCTGCTGTATCGGGAAATCCCGAGCATGTTCGAACGCGAGTATCATTTGCCCAACCCTACACATAAGTAGTGTATGGTGCAGACCATTAAGTAATAAATAATGCTGACCCTGGTCTTTGGTTGTTCTTGTTTGCATACTTGTCCGCTCAGTGAAAGTAATTGTCTACTTAAAGCGGAAAGTTCATGACAAAACATTAGCGTTACTCTCAAGGTATTGGCATGAAAATTTGAAGGTTACATCAAAAAGTAGAAGTAATTATTCCATGAATTTCATTGGATACCGCATACTATGACGCAATTGGCTAATAGTAACGTCACACGATTCCCGGAAGTCAGCCTCTGTTGCCAACCCCATCACGCGAGGCGGCCAAATGCGTAAGTAAAATCTAACCTCAAAAGTAAGAGAGCGGCTCATATTGTTAGGAAGCAAACCAGAACAAAATTCACCGACAGAAGGTGAAGAATAGTAACAACTGGTTGTAAGTCCAGTTTAGGCTAATATTTTTACACTTTAGACCGTATTCTGAATAACACGTGTAGGTTTCTTAAAGCAAATAGAAAATTGGTTGCATTTAAAGGCGCTTACGTAATAGTTATAAAATTAAACAGCAATATAATGTATTTCCCAATTTCATGAATGATGCAAATGAAGAAATTAGGTAAACGCTAATCACTGTACCAATGATATGTAGAATACAACCATGACTTCAGTGTGCAGTTTAAGAGTATTTCAAAATACACCACAGATATCCTCGGGGTCACTCAATAACATCGTGAACAGTTGTCACAAGGGTCTTTAGTTCCGTTGCACGATCTAAAATTGTTTCATATATTCTACTAGAAACTTCGTGATATACCGAAGATATTAAGGTATTCCTGGAAATTTAGTCGTTGCATAGTGTTGGTTTCTGTTGTCATTGTTGTTGTTCTACCGCTCCATACGCTTGTAAGTTACATTAGTTTCAAAATAGAAAACGCATTGCACATTTATCTGTATTTATATCGTGTTTGGAGATTGGTTGTTTTATGATGTTTGAGTTTAAACGTCTAAAGACACGCTATAACGAGGCAGCAAGCGCAGGAAGAAATGCTGGAATCCTCTATAGAGATTGTTGTGTTTTGGAATGACATGCGTGTGTCTGTAACGTGTGTGGAGGTTTGTAGCGGCGTGTGACGTCGTATTTATAGAGATAACGGAGAGGTGAAACCGCATAAGCTACTTCTGATAGAACTTTCACTTTTGTTGGATGTATCATCATCAGAAGTCTCTGTTGTCCTGATTCCGTAATTTACAACCGAAAGTTTTGACATAGTAGAAAACTGAAATTATTTACTTCATTTTATCCATTTGAAAATGGGAACAAACCCATTGTAATGTTTTGGAAGAATACCAGAACAAAAGGGTTGATGTCTTTAGCAAAAACAATGGAAACATTGGATCGAGCAAGAGAACTACGACACTACTGAAATATTAATCGAGCTAATAGAACGTGATAATTGCAATTGAGCAATGGAAACAGTACGGTGAAAAGTCACAGTGGAATAGTAGACATCTTCCTGGCATCGAGAATTACGGCTGAGCGGCAAGGCGATTGGAACTATCTACTCACAGATACATCCACAACTGCAGTTTGTGCTGACGAATAACCGTCGTCACAATTTTTTTATGAGATTTGGGGCTCGATATTTTCGTCTCTCCTCTACAGAACCGTTAGAATCTAAGTGCAGTCCAGCGCCATTTAATAGAAAGGTCAGTTGTTGTTGCCTACTAAAGAGTAAGAAGTTGCGAAAAAGGGGAAGGAGCAAATAGTTCATTACTTTTCAGTTTCAATAACAATACAGTACAAGTTCTCATAACAAAATATGGATTAACTTAGGTTATTTCAGTATGTGAATTTAAGGGAAATTTCATTAATAATAAATTAATAATAACTGAATACCTGAAGTAAATTGTAATGTAAGTGCCTTTTTCAAAGTTTTGAGATAATGATGCTTTTTCCAGGACACCAACTTTTTAAATCACAAATACTCCATACTAAAGAAAATAATTTAAATTAGCCCTAAATACACATGTACAAATGATATCTTTATTAAATTTCATTCCATTTTACAGTTTTTTATTTTTTAAATCTTAAAATGAAAACAAATCAATGTCCACAGTATCAAATGCAAGTTGTGATCCAAGTGCCATATGGTTTACATAGCAGTAGAAGTGCCCCCCCCCCCCCCCCCCAAAAAAAAAGAGCTTTTATAACAGAGGAGGCATAAAAATGTGGAATAGTATCAGTCATATATGTTGTTTGTTAGGTAGGCTACTAAATTAAACTAATATATTCAGTAGGGACTAAAAATTTGTCGTTTTAGTTATAATGTCGGTTCTTCACAAAAACTCTTGGTGGCTACTCTATTACTCTATGTAAAGAATGAGTTCATCTGTTTCAAATCAGACTTCTTTGCTTCAGAAAGTTGAGATCCACACCCCAGTTGTGGAAGATAAGTAGTTTTGATATCCTCAATAGTAACACCTGGTTTAAAAACGTTTACTGCAATCCATGTTTCACTGAATGTTTGTTTTACCTTGATTTTTCTAGGGGATGCGGCAACAAACTTTATCCAAACAAGTTTTCAGATGTTCGGTTTCGTGGTACTTACAATTTTTTCACTACACTCTTTGAAGGTGAAAAAGTCATTGTCTTCCATCATGTTAACAATATAGGACGTTGTGTGTTTGATGGTTTCGAGCATTTCCTTCACATCATCAGCTACTGACCACCTTTTTACACGTTTCCACTTTTCTAATCAATCTCCGGCAGGAAATGTGTGTCCTTTTACAAGAAATTTGTGGTTTACTTTCTGGTGGATTCTAATTGCTGTCAGGTATAACCCAGTGGCGGATTCAAGAAATTTTATTTGGGGGGGGGGGGGGGGGGGGGCGGTTGCCTCGAAGAGAAAGAGACTCTGCCTGTGTCCCCACCTTCCCCTCCCCCCCCCCCCCCCCCCCCCCATAAAAAGTCTTTAAACTATACATTTCAAGCTTTTTGAGACTTACTTAAAAACACATGAAAGACGTGCTTTATTTTGTGGTTACAGACGGCTAAAATTTCTTCAAACATCTGTCCACCAAAGGTTTGACAAAGGTATTTACAGGAAAGCAGCAAGGTACATACGCGTTTTGTAAACACAAATTCTTTATTTTAAAACAATATCAATAAAGCCGTAATTAAATCCACAGTTCTTTTTACGTTTTCAATTTGTAACACAGGACCTCCGGTTAACTAGACCAGTGCGCCAGCTGTCTGAGCTTCTTTAACTCATGAACTGCGCGTATCGTGATGCGGGTTCTTTTAAATTCTTCGTTACATTTCTGTGACCAGCTTAGGCTATATTTCTTTCAATACAATTACTGAAAATATAACGATACTAACGTAGAATGGTTTACCGTCAGCGCACTTTCTTAAGGTAGGCTGGCTAAATTATAAGAATTACGCCAAAGTATGTATTCCGTAATTGTAGAACTCAAAAAGATCTAAAAAAGGCAGTCCGCGAGAGCCTATGTCTAACTTTTACTGTTGAAGCACAGTTACCATTTTTCCCTTTTGAAGCGCCTGCCAATTGTGGTTTTAGGGCAGCTGTAAAACATAAATATATGTTCTCGCAGACATTTTTTAAATCTAGATCTTGCTGACATCTTTAATTCTGTACTGCGTAATTTTATGTAGGACCTAAGGTTTACTCAGCGTACCGCAAAAAGAGTAAGTACACTGGCGTCAAATTTTTGGCCGGCTTGATTAACTATAATCGACATTGCTTCTTCTGTTTATTACCTAAAGTAGCAGAATAAATACTAAAATACGGCCAGAGCATTTACCCATTAACTATCTGAGAAACCCAGCGTTGCTTGGGTTAGATATGTGGCATGAGAGACAGCTTGAGTATTATTCTAAATATGATATGAATACAGACTGTTTAATTGAGATATTGTGAAGCAGATATCGTGCTTAAGGTATTCTGGCCGCGTTGTGTATTAATGGGTGAGTGTGGTGGGCGAAAATCCACGAAATATGGAGTAATAAATAATCGTGCTTTTCTCACGGACAATTGTACGTCGCGTGCTCACGAGTTGGATCTCCTACACATTTGTTCCTTTACACTCCCAACAAGAAAACTGCAAATATACTCTATAAGCAAATATTGTTAAGACAAAAATTATGTTACACTGATGTATATGAAATGAAAAATAAATGCCTTGAGAAATATAGTAACGTCCAATCTCTTCCAGCTTCATTTAAATACTATTATGTTAAAACAATATTACTAAACTTGCATTGGCCCCATATATTTTCGTTGTGCTTGTTTTCTTTAGTTAATGTAAATATAGCCATGTCACTGCCCATGTTGATATACTTGCATACGTATTTGATTGATTTCACAGACCTACAGTATTATACATTGACGTGGGCAGAGAACATTTTAGATAACAGCGGGTTATACGGAACCTCCCATTGATTACCAACCTCAATTTCGTCGTGGCTGCGAATTTTAATTACTGCCGTGAAACCGCCTTGTTCTTTTGACCGCCGTCTATATTTCGGATACCCGTCCTCACCAGTTTGCGTTTCAAACAGGAAAAGTTTTGGTTAATGTTTTGTGTAGTTGTCGTGTTTCATGTACGGGGTGCTTCTATTGAAAGCGACACAGAAACCATGAATCATGTGTTTCGTAATTATTTCAGAGTTCGGGATCCTCCTCAGGATTCGGAAATTCAGCCCTGATGATGGTGTCTATCTGATACGGTTTTAGTTTCTCTTGAAGCCAGATTAAAGTGTGAGAATGTGGGAGTCCTCTTTTCTGCCACTCAATGGAATACATCCAGCAGGTTACTGCACCAAATATTTGAAGCTTGACGATTGCTTCAACAAATTTTATCTGTTTTTGACGAAATACTCGAGCAATAATGTCGTGTTGGTCATTGGCCGCCTGTCCATATTGTAATTCATCTTTCATTTCCTTACCAAGAAGAGTTGCAAGTAAAAGTGATAAATAAATCAGGTCGACCGTGTTTTCTGACGTAGGTCATCGCATCCTGTGCATATTCATGCAGATGACGTGAACTGCCGGTAAATGTAGATGGCAAGATGACCAATTTTCCTACGTTGTCCACGTTTCCATCATTCAACATGGCGTCGCGTAAATGGATGCATTCGTCCGAGCGCAACTTCCGTTGGTTATAGCGAATAAAATCCAGTCTCTCTGTTTCAATCTTGGCATACATATCTACGATAAATTGCTGGAATAGCTTCCTGCAATTTAGAATATGTCTGTATTCACCTTCTCTAATCATAAGTCGGTAGGCATAGAATTGCATTGATGAAACATTTTTGTTGGTTTCGGCACCTGTAGTTAGATTGACTTGGTGGATGTTGAAGTGGTATCCTTCTTCACCCTGCCAGAATATTAGCGGATACTGTAAAGCATCGTAACTACGATGCGTTTCAGCAATGCGTTGGAGTTCGTTGCTGCGGCGTTGTATAATGATATCACGATGACTGTATTCATTGTCTACAATTACTACTGCAACTTCATTGACCTGAGGTATAATATATGTACGTTCATGTTCACCAGCTGGTCGTTTATCAGCCCGAATAACAATTCTATTGTTGTCTGCAACCATTTGTTGTAGAGAAGTCTGGAACACGCTGATTAGTTGATTGTGAGTATGGAGTAGACTCTGTAACTCCTGTACGATAGGTCGTTGAAGTCCCTGAATATGTGAGCAACGCTGACCTAATTCTTGTTGCTCGTCACCAACGAAATATAATTGCAGAAATTTTGGCGTTTCATTTAGTGGAGGTATTAATGACCCTAATCGATGATAAACTTGTCCTTGGATTTTAAAAACTGGTGCGAAATTGTCGTCATTGCATACTGATGTTGCCCTGAACGATGTCATCTGGAAGCAAGAATTGTAACGACGTATATTTTGTAGGAAGTGCTTAAAATCTGGTGTCGTTCCGATCATATATAGCTGTGCTGGTGGCGGCACTTATAAAGGTGGTAATTTGACTTTACCACTCATACAGCACATACCTGGTGTTTCACCTTTGAATTTTTTTGCAGAGCAGTATTTGCATGTTTTGATCATTTTTCCGATGACGATGTTTGGATGTTCATTGTATTTCATCATGGCATCATAATGCAGCCCCTCAAGTTGTAAATTGTAGTTCCTGCGTATATCATGACGTATATTGGCCATTCTGTCTCTATTTTGTGCATTTCGGATTTGACGTTGGTTATCAGATTCACGGTTTCTTAGTGGAGACACTCTGAGTCTCGTTGCTTCGGAATCCTTTGTTCTTTCTTGTTCACTTCTGCCGTCTCTAATTCGTTGCATCCTTTCGCGCAATTTTGTAAGTGTCCCTTCTCTTTCCTCTTCCGTTTCGTTCCGTCGTGCTAGTTTTCTTCGTTTCGAATTCACGTAAGTTTGTGTGAACACAGTCTTACGCTTTGGCATTTTGATGAAGTTATGCGATGAGCAATATTAAATCACCCACACCAACTAATAGAAGTATGACTGTGACTGTAGTGTAGCGCTCTATTATTCATTTGTTAGCCTATCTGCATTTTCATCTTTGTCTCTGTTGATCGTCGGTAAAGTGTGATTGAGGAAAACGCGCCGAGAAGTTAAAAACTTATATATTTGATATTATGCGTCGTTATTCTCAATTTTGTTGCACAGTGCAACAGCAGCGCCGAAAGCGGCTGGCAAATTACATTTCTGAAAACGATATTGGATAAGTGCGAATATTGATTTGTAACAGTTTAGACAAATATCTTCTTGAATAGGAATTTGGAATGAATTGTAAGACTGTGTGAATCATGAGACTCTATACAAAAGAGTTTCGCGTGAAAGTGCTGGTCATAATGAGATGTGACAACAACGGATGTATCTGATTCGGTAAAATTTTACTTTCTATCCTGGCGGCCTCGTCTTTTTATGTTGGCAACATCAATAACACGATATACAATCGTTGCAAAGATGACCGAACCACATAGATTGCAGATAAATACTGCTGTTCCTGCTGTATGCTTGATTTCACGACAAAATATTTGCGTGTCACGCGATTGGCTTATGACGATGTCACATGATTCTCGTTATTCAACATCTGCTGCTAACATTATCACAGGAGGCCGCCGGGATATGATTAGGACCACAGTCTAACAAATACAGTCACGACACTTCCGCGGATTTTTGTTATACACTGCGACAGCAGCGCTCCAAGCGGAGGGCAAGCTAATTTTATGAATACGATAGTGGATGAGTGCGAATAGTATCGTTTATATCGATTTTAACACATTTTTTTACATTAGAGAACGTATGTAGTATCATAAAATAGATAATAACTTAAAAATAGCTCCACCTTTGTCTTCCTTACGTCTCCTAAGATCACTGATAATGTTGGATACGGTACATTACTACACAGTTTATTTACTGTTATCTTGTAACCCACAGGGTTATACTAAATAATTTAAATTTCTATTAAAATAGAAAAATGACTAGGAAACACCGAATACCCGCCCTTTGGCAGAAAGACGTGTTTTTTCTTCTGAAGAACGTTAACGTTTGTCCACTCTAATTCCAGTGAAATCGGTGAGCGTGGAACGTAGGAAACGAATGTAGAATGCAATAACGACGGTATTTAACATACCAAATCAGTCACCACAACTGTCGCTGAAAGAAAACATCAGAAACGTGACAAGAAAACTGAAAAAGCAACCAAACTGTATTCAACAAAGAAGAACCCAATTCCACAATTTTTGCTACAGCTGAACCACAAACGGCAAGAATCTTCAAGACAATGCCTTCTTAAGCTAAAGTAATCACACTCAAAAGAATATGCACTTATAATAAAGACGAGTGAAGCCTAAACATGTGCGAATCATTAGACCCCATACCACAACGATACGTGTCAAAAAACTCTTTGTCATAGTAAGAACACACCAAAATAGAAATTTATGTTTCTATTATGTTTATATTCTACTTACTTTCAGCGGAATAAGCTGCAAATATACACATATTCGTAAGTATTGGTTCATGACGAAGTTCTTCGTTATACCACTGAATCAGTAAGTTCGACTGTTTTTACATTACTTTCCGTGTTATGTATGCCTCTTGATATATTACTGATGCTTGTAACACAAAAATTATATTAACTATTTCATTAATTACGCACACAAATAATTACAACAAACATCACTCTTTCGGTGGCTTACCCACCGCTAGGAGCGCTAGTGTCGTTGCAGCTGTCAGTTGGCAACAACTTTTACAGCAGTGAGTGTCGCGACTGTATATGTTAGACTGTGATTAGGACTACATAGTTTTTCTTGACGCAGCTGTCAAAACGATAACACCTTTCACAGCAGAGAGTGTCGCGGCTATATGTATCAGAGATCTCTGATTAGCACAGACCAGTGAGCTTACTGGCACAGGCATATCAATATCTATGGCCTACGAGACATTCATTAATGTATGTCTGTATTTCCACCAGTGGCGTAGCTATCATAGGGCTAGGCGGGGCAGTGCCCCGGGGCCCTCGAGATCTAGGGGCCCCTCGGCCTCCGTGAGCAAAGTTCGGAAAAAGTTACAGTAGAGCGTCGTTTTTCTTTTAATTTTTATTTTTATTTATTTACCTTCCCACCCTACCGTCTATCGATTTCCCCTCCCGTCAAACTAAACTTCCCACAGTAGCCGCACTGGGCCACAGGGTGACGGAACATTGCTTCTAGTGGGGCCTGCTGACAGGCCAAGCAGACAGTCGCTGGGTACAACAATCGGCACACTCCAGTCGGCCGAAGTAGCTGCAGCATCAAAGCTGTTCACAGCAACAGCCGCGCCTTCCAAGTGTTGCGACGTGCCGCTCGGCGCAATGTGAAGGATACAAATACTGTATAAATACATTTACTGTACAGCACTTCTTATTGGCAAGTAGAAGTGTACAGTTCATTTATACTAATAATTGGTTTTTCGAACATCCATGTCCCCCAATTACAGTTCGGATAATCTACGTTCTACTGTATATAATATTTTAGCTGAATGAAGGATTTTCGACTTTGAACACTGCCAACAAACTTCAAACGCACGAAGTGAAATCCAAAAAATATTCCCATCTCAATATAAACATAAAAAGGTATTGCTTGTCCGCTAAGACGTGCACACTGCCACCTGCTGAATTACTAGCAGTGCGTGACAATACTGTTCATGGTTTGATTCGCGGCAGGGGGCCATATTTTCGTGGTTGAGTAAAACTTCATTGTTCATTTTTACTAGCTTCTGCCTGCGACTTCATTCACCTAGTATGGAGCAACTTCGAAAACTTCCATGGTAGTTTTATCTATATGTCCTACCCAGGTCCAACTCTATCCCTCTCCAAAAGTTCATCCAAATCCACCCAGTAGTTTCTGCTTGAAAGCATAATTAACTTTCACAGTTATAATTATATTAGAGAGTACGATTAAATATTATCTGCTGCGTGACACATAGTAATTTACTTAAGAGTATTTATGCTTGCCTTATTAAGTCTTCCAGTAAGCGGTAAGGACCTGACGAAGTAGTATTGCATCTGAATAGTTCATAGGCGCCGATTACGGGTATGCTCGGTCGCTCAAGCATACCACAAAATTTGAGTGGATATGCTCGGCATACTCCACTGAAAATTTTGGTATTTTTTCTTTGCGTTATATTACTTGATTGTAATTAAATTCGACTCATTTCATTGATGGGCGACTGGATTTTGTAATACACCGCTGTAAAAAGATTATCTAAAACAAACAGGCAACTGAATTCGTAGGCATTAAAATTCATGTTAACATGGGAGCGAAGTGATCATTTTCTAAATAGTCCGAATGTTAATGGAATGGAATGTTAATGGAATATCGTAAACTAAAGGTGGTAACCGTTATTATTCTATTAAGTAACTAGAAATGAAGTGGGTTTGGTATGATACGATGAAAATGTGTATACTACTAATTTAACGTTTATGTATTCTCTTAGAAGTCAATTGTCTTCAAAGAATCGTGTGTGTTAGTGTTAAGTCGTGACATTTTTCATCCTGTTTTCTGAATCGGTGTGTGATGTAACAATGGGTTGTAAACCTATTGGTATCGACAGACATGGTATGACAGCAGAAGTGGTTATGGACTGTTTTCGTAATACTGTATAGAAAATAAATCTGCAGAAGAAAGAAGGCAGGAAGACCATCCGATGTTAGTTTCTGCGATAATGAATACAGTATTCACAATACAGGCACATCATTATCTGATATGCATGTCTAAGAAGACGAAAACTCTGAAAATGATTTCTGTACTCACTACAACGGGGAAACAGGTTCAAATGGTCTCAAAAGCCGCCCAGTAGTTTTAAAACGTGAAATTGAAATGAATGACTGTTAATTTCTGTATTTTATATTACAAAATTACTTTTCTCCAAAATGATCCTAAATTAACACCAGATGAAGCAAAAAAGAAGAAATACTAAAATAAAACAAATTACTTTATCTATTTACCTGTAGTTACCTGTGGGGGGGTGGCTGGCCGACATCCACCTCCCCCTATTAGAAACGCCACTGAGCATACCCCAAGATTTTCAAAAGTCGGCGCCTGTGGTATAGTTTTAGTTCAGAGAGGGCCCCCCGTCATTTTTGCCCCGGGGCCCTTGGTGTAGCAGCTACGCCACTGATTTCCACCACGCTTCCACGACAGTGATCAATGTTCCACGAGTATTTTTATCTTTGAGTCTATCTGGATTTTTATCTTTGTTTTGTGTCTCTGTTCATAGCCGGTAATGTGTGGTTGACGGAAACATGTGATCTATTTAAAAATTTGCGTCTTTGATATTCCTCGCCGTTATTAAAGTCTGAAAGGACCGCATTGTCTCACGATTGAAAGAATAAACAGATTTTGACTCGTACCGTAAAGTTCGTAAGTCACAGAGTATATAGCTTTTCCTAAGAGTATGTATTGCATATTTTGCGAATTTTTGATCGTCACACTCACCCACTGCCACGCTCCGCGACCAAACTCCCTTACTAACATCATTAGACCAAGGGCTATCTACCACCACAACCACGAGTGGGTGGCAGTATGTGGTCATGGAGAAACGTCTGTCAGCACGTAGACAAACAAGCCTTTTATATATAGATATAGATTAAAAAGATTCCTCTCAGTCGCATAAGTGGTTCGAAATTTGTGAAAATTTGTAGTGATGGAATAAAGCTTAATGTCAGACATCACATCTGACACAGAGCTTTACGCCATAGTTTAGTAGATGTGGAAGTCCTCTAAGACGCTTCTGTTTGTGTATTTCTAGTTACTTGACTGAAATAAGGGGGCTTGTCTAGACGAAAAATGGGCGTCGGCGAGCTCGTCTTTGGGAGACCCCTTTCATTTTTTCAGTAAGGAAGAAAATGTTAAATAAAATGAGCTGAATTATACATCAATAATGATTATACTAATGTTTTATTAGTATAATATACAATTATTACAATAAACAAAAACAAATTAAAGCAGAGAAACTTTTCGGCTTTTCGTCTGACTGAATTTTTTCAAGATCACATCTTAATCAATACCAGCCGCTATTTCGGCTTCAATTGATAGTATTGACAACGCAGATAGTCTTTCTTGGCTCATTGTGATTCTCAAATAAGTCTTAATCAATTTTAACGTTGTGAAGCTTCTCTCGGCCGAAGCTGTACGGGCTGGAACTGTGAGCATGATTCTGATTCTTCCAAATGTAGGTCTCGCTACATAACTTAGCAATTGAAAAGCGCCGTTAAACATCGAATATAAAAAAAGAAAACAAACCAAATGTTTTGCGAGGCCGTCGGCGGTTGCCGACGTCGCGTCGCCACTGCTTATCTGGAAATTGCAATGAAGCTCATCTAAACGGTGTAGCGCAACCATTTAACAGATTCCAAGGTAGATTTAACATTTTAAAAATATATACATGCTGCATATAAAAAAAGTAACAGTTGTGCTTATTTCCATTTGCACTGATATTTCAGGTCATATTGCATCAAAGTATCTAACGTGTTAAGTAGTCAAACATTTCGATTTTATATCGTGGAAATGATTTCTCTGGAAATGAGCATTTTTTTAAACACACACATTTAAGTGATATATTGTAATTAGGCCTAAAGGTCACACAATGGATGATTTAGCATGGAACATGAGATTTAAACGTATCCTGATAGGTTAATTGCCATGATAGTGACAAACTGATGAAGCAAGAATCCAGTACTGTTTCTTTGTAAATTTGCTGCCACCTACCATGAGTTGTTTCATTTCGTTTGTTAACTGTACGATTTCACGGATTAATATAGCAATCGTAATGTACCGCATTTATATCTATCGGCAATTAAAAAAAAAAAAACTTTGTAGGGTCTGCAACTTGGAACGCAAGCGCAGTGCCAGTCGTTTGCTATTTTAGGAATGACGGGGGGGAGCAACAGTCTTTCATAATAATACATTGTTGAAACTTCATATTCAAATGTGACCATCCGATGTATTCTCAAAAACGGTTAATCTGCCTGCAGATCTCAAAAGAGACCAACCACTGACAATTGTATCATCAGAATGCCCCCTCGCCCAGCTGAAAATAACTTCCGAGGCACAGGTACTTCTCTTAGACGTCATTGATACCAAGTTTAACAGTTCGTAAAAATACAAGGAAAGATAAGGCTATTATTTGCAATAACGTACAATATCATTAAAAGACTCCTTAAAAGAAGTACTTCCACTCATGAAATATTACCACAGTCTAACACATACAGTCACGACACTTGCGCAGATGTTCGTTATACACTGCGACAGTAGCGCTCCAAGCGGCCGGAAAGCTACATTTCTGAATACGACATTGGATGACTGCGAATATTATCGTTTATATTGATTTTAACATATTATTTACATTAGGAAACGTATGTAATACCTTAAATAGGTATTTAAAAACAGCTCTACATTTGTCTTAATTAAGTTTCCTAAGGTCCCTCGCAAGGTACGAAACGGTACATTACAGGATAGTTTATTTACCGCTATCTTGTAACCAACAGGCTTCTGGTAAATAATTTAATTTTCTATAAAAAATAAAAAATGGCTAGGAAACACCAGAAGACCTTTCATTTGGCAGAAAGACGCCGCTTTTCTACTAACGAACGTTAAGGTTTCTTCACTATAATTGCAGTCTAATCAGTGAGTTTGAACGTAGCAAACTTATATAGAATGCAATAACTACAGTATGTAACGTACCAAATCAGCTACAATAGTTGTAGCCGAAGGAAACACATCACAAACGTGGCAATAAAACGGCAAAAGCAATGAAAATGTTTTCCAACAGAGTCGAAGGCAATTCCACAATTGTTGCAACAATTGAACCACAAATGGCAAGAATCATCAAAACTTTACCTTTTTAAGCTAAAGTAATTACACTGAACATAATATGCACGTTTAAGGAAGACGTATGAGGTTGTAAAACTGTGCGAATCATTAGACTCCAAACCGAATTTACACACGTCCAAAAAAAAAAAAAAAAAAAAAAAAAAAAAAAAAAAAAAACCTGCCTGTCACAGTAAGAAAAGACCATAATAGAAATTTATTATTATTTTTACAGTCTACTTACTTTCAGCGGAATAATATTGAAATACACACATATTCCTAAGTATTTGTTCAAGACGAAGTTGATGTTTATACAACTGAATCAGTAAAATTGACTGTTTTTACATTAATTTCCGTATTAATTTACGTTTCTTGATATTTTACTAATGCTGGTTGTACTAAATATTTCGTTAATTACGTACAAAAGTAATTATAAACAAACATCACAATTGTGTTGGCTTTCCACCGCTAGGAGCGCTAGTGTCGCTGCAGCTGTCAGTTGGTAACAACTTTTACAGCAGTGAGTGTCGCGATTGTTTTTGTTAGACTGTGATATTACTTATCGCCTGTCTCTAACATACAATTCAAATGTTCAAATGTTTGTTAAGCTTATGGGACTTAACTATGGGGTCATCAGTCCCTAAACTTACAAACTACTTAAAAACTACCTTATACTAAAGACGGCACAAATATGCATGCCAGAGGGGGGATTCGAACCCTCGATCGTAGTGGCCGTGCAGACCGTGACTGAAGCGCCCCAGTCTCCTCGGCCACCGCGGCCGGCAACATACAATTAATTTGGTTTGATTCAAGTAGGTAAAGCAAAGTAAACTGAAAAACTAAACTTTCTCCCCCCCCTTTAATACGCCACTGGTATAACCACTAGGACAGCAGTATCTGGATTTTATTTTGGCCAGCGCAATTATTGCTCCAAGAAATTAGTATGTTGTAGTGATATTTTTCAATACTTTAACCAAACGTAGTTCCTTCATTACCACCTCGGCAAGATTAGCTTTCGTGCCACGAGGTCATCATAGATAACCCACCACGGAAATGGTCACCTAAATTGTAGGCAGATAGTAGGGGAGACCAGTGTACCTTGTACCTAGAACCACATACGTGATTCGGAAAATAATTAAGGGTTATTTATTTTCTTGTTTCTCGGTTGGTAGCTGTACCAGCAATGGGCCACTTAACAATTGGAGGGAACTAGGCAGCCATTTAGACCAGCGGAGGTCTCTTCATGCTGCTGAAGTGAAATTTATGGTGTTTATTTCTGAATTTTTTTCTGCGGAAGTAGGCATTATCACGTTAACAACGTAATTCAGAATTTAAAGCACTATTTATTGACATATTTACGTTTAGTTTGTACAAAAATTAGAGCTTAAAACAATGACATTTATAGTTCATTGTCAGCACGTGTCTTAGGGCCCCCTCTGACCTGTGTACCCTGGGTCATGGCCCTAGGTACGAGACCAACAAAAATTTAATGAGGTAGTGCATGATTTTCACAGTGAATATCCATAACTATAAGGATCTTTAAGTTCACAACATATTATTAGCCAAAAGGTCATCTATTCAATTTTTATGTTCTTTTCTTCATTATACTGCTCCCATTATAATTTAAGGTTACATTGTTAGGCTTACAGGTGTGAGCAAGCTCAAATCACAAAAGATATTCTCACTTGTATCAATACAAACATATTTTGGCCAGAATTAAAGTTTGTTTGAAAAGTAATTTTGTTACATTTTACGAAATGCCATTCCTTCAACGTACAGTATTACAGAAAGTAAAAATTAGATAGTGGTTTTAGGTACAGGCTGTGGCTCGAGGTATAACTTTGTACCTAGGGCCAAATGCCAGGAAGAAGAAAACTTAAAAAAAAGTGTATTTTTCAGTTGAGTTAATATCCAGAAGTTATCATTGCAGTGTTCTATGAATTCCCACATTCAGTGATATTTGTAAGTATTGAAAGTGTCAAGGTTCAAATGTTCAAATGTTTTTAAATCTTATGGGACTTAACTACGTGGTCATCAGTCCCTAAACTTACAAACTACTTATGAGCTACTTACAAACTAGGACGGCAGAAATATCCATGCCCGAGGGGGGATTCGAACCCCCGACCGTAGTGGCCGTGCAGACCGTGACTGAAGCGCCTCAGTCCCCTCGGCCACCGGGGTCGGCAAAGTGTCAAGGAAAGAGAAAATTTTTGAGCATATTTAAAATCTTTTTTTAATATTAACGTCGTTTTTTCTGCTTTCACATGGTGCTAATTAAATTGTCTGTGATTCTATTTCTTCTCATCTCCTACAGATGACGCAATTTTTGACGCTAACACATCACAACATTGCGCAAGTATCAGTTCTAGGCCTATGAATGGAGAATTTAGGAAACTTCTTTTTTGAAAGTGTCGTACTAGAATCATTCTGTGATGTGGTGTCTGGAAGCTTGACCTTAAATGCCTTAAAAATTCCAGACTTCTTTCGCCCATAGTGGCCTACCTCTTGTGGAATGGCGTTTACATGATCACAAACTAGTTTCTCATCTTCAGTACTGTATTTAAAGAGTTCTGTCTTGTTACCCCTTTTCTCAGTGTACATAGGATTTCCAGTCTTTTTTTAGCTCCGCCAATAATTGCTTGCAAAAATGAACTAAGTAAAAATCTTCAAACAGTGTTATCTGCTGGGCAAGTGAGATACTTTTGCACTTGTATTTACACTTGCATTTCACATTTTGTGGTGGACGTTTCTTGGCTGGAACTACAATATTCTTTTCAGTACCGTAGTGTATTTCTGCCCAGTGTTCCTTAGTTTCTTCCTTTATTTTGCAATTCTCCCTTCTTTCGACGTTTGTTAACACTCTCCATCATTATAAAACAATAGTTAGACACTGCTACTTCACTTAACATCATCAGGTAAGCACAACCTCAAAACACAACAAGAATGAAGCTAAGAACACAATAATTATGTTTGCGCGCATACGGCACTTAGATCATAATTCACAATTTTCTGCCGTGCACATACAGCTCACACATTCTGTTGGTGATGAGCTGAACTACTACAAACAATTAAATAATTCTCAGTCTCTTTTGCAATATTTTCATTCTCCAATTACGCGTTTCGCGCTGTTAGCGCATCGTCTGACTGGAAAAAAAATTAAAAAAATTTTTTTTTGTTACAGTCCGTGTACCTGGCGGGCAGCGAATCTAACGTGGCTAAGGTGCCCGCCAGCTACACGGACTGTAGCAAAACATTTGTCTTTTTCCAGTCTGACGATGCGCTAACAGCGCGAAACGCGTAATTGGAGAATAAAAATATTGCAACAGAGACTGAGAATTATTTAATTATTCAACACTGTTGCTGCACCAGTCGCCGCCACCACCATCATGGAATGGAATGAAATGTACTACAAACAACTTTGGCGCTTAGATCAGAATACACTGCAGGTGGCTTGGCCAATGGATCATAATTATTTCCGGTTATAACTCCGAAATGGAAAAATGGCACTTAGATCATAATTTACTTTAGGTCTAGATACGGGGGGGGGGGTTGGTTCAAACACCCCCTCTAGAAAGTTTTGTCACTTGTGATGAAATTAAAAATTGACAATAATTTGTGTAATGAATATGAAAACTTTGCCAACAAAGAGAGGTACCAGGGTGTCAAGTTGAGCTTTGGCTTCTTCCTTGTTTTCGAGGCACTTTGCCTCGAGTGTCTTATTGGCGGCCTTCGTAAGGTCTAGGCAAGCGTCGCGCACAACATTCACGACTGTATACCCGGGCCGCTGAAACGTTGCACTTGACGTTTCGCGTTACGGCGAGTTAAGTTGGCTACACTGCTTTAGCGACGTTGCAACACTGGCGTCTATACGCACAGCAGACGAAACAGTTTTCAGTTGCATCTCGTAAATGTAAGCTATTGAACAATAAAAGTGCATATAATAATTCATTCTTAAGCAGCAATTAATGAACGGCCTATTAATGAAGACCAGCCGGCCGCGGTGGCCGAGGAGACTGAGGCGCTCCAGTCACGGTCTGCACGGCCACTACGGTCGGGGGTTCGAATCCCCCCTCGGGCATGGATATTTGTGCCGTCCTAGTTCGTAAGTAGTTCATAAGTAGTTTGTAAGTTTAGGGACTGATAGCCCCGTAGTTAAGTCCCATAGATTAAAAAAAAAAAAAAAAAAAAAAAAAAAAAAAAAAAAAAAAAAAAAAAAAAAAAAAAAATGAAGACCAGAGAACAACAATGCACACGCTTTCAATAACGGAGCAAAGCAATATAGAAAATAAGCATTGAATCACGACAGATACGAAATAAACAATAATCAAGATGGTAACTTCTCTCTCTACGTTTTATAATCAGAATGCTTTTCACTCACCAATTTACGGCGATAATGGTACAATTACACCCAGCTCCCCATCTTCACTGTTGTCGTCGTGCCAAAATCGTCGTCATCACCAAGACAAATCATTAACCGTTCATGATTACTGATGATCCCTTCCATTGTTTGCGCTGCCCGAATCAGTTTTCAGCCCTTTTTTTCCAAGATGCAGCATCCACATTGGCAACAGCTTCACGCAACAGCTTTTCCACCTCTGTTATTGTGGAAGACTTATTGTTCCTTACGTAATTCTTCACGTCATACTAATTGTGTAGGGTTAAAACGGCAGTGGAATGGGGGCAGCCATATTACATTGTGACGCTGCTCCTTTGCGATTTCGTCTACTGCATATGTCGATCTAGTAGGCTTATTTTGTTTCACGAGCGATTATAAAAGAAGTTTTGACATTTACATATCCGCAGCAGTATTTCTTTCTTGTAACCACTGCACCATAACTTCTTTCCGATCGTTTGAAGCGAGAATGAACTTCTTGCTAAGAGTATATGCTTTGAAGTTTTTATTCATACGAAATTGAGAACTTACTCAGAAAATGTCACTAGACAAACGTCTTTTCGCTGACATTATCCGCCGGCCGCGGTGGCCGAGGGGACTGAGGCGCTTCAGTCACGGTCTGCACGGCCACTACGGTCGGGGGTTCGAATCCCCCCTCGGGCATGGATATTTGTGCCGTCCTAGTTCGTAAGTAGTTCATAAGTAGTTTGTAAGTTTAGGGACTGATGACCCCGTAGTTAAGTCCCATAGACTGTACAAACATTTGAACATTTTTTTTACATTATCCAATTACTGGAACTTGGAAATTCAAGTTAACCCATTACTGCCCAGAATTTTTTTTGTGAGAAAAATGTTTCATTTTGTTAGGATAGGTTCAATAAGATAAAAGAAGTGTGAACAATGCTGTAAATATAGTGCCATATCTTTGCTGTACTGAGACAAGAGCAGGAAGATATATCTACGTTCCTTTGTTTCCAAGGTGCAAAAATTATAGAGCGCAACATGGTGCACAAACGCACCACCGAGCGCGAATGGGTTAAACTACTCACAGTAAAACAAATTGCAGCGAAAACAGCAAACACAACAAAAACACGAGGTAGATAAGATACACAACTTTGTTTACGTCAGAACTGAACAAAGCCGGCAACGCGGGAATGTTGACGTCACGGCACGTGATCACTGGAAGTGTTTATCGCGCTGTGATTGGATCGTTCGTAGCGACTGGCGCCTCGCGCTTCTTGCTCTTCACTTGTTATTTGTAAACGTCAAGTGCAAAGTTTCAGCGGCCCGGATATAAATCTTGCCAATGAAGGAAATAATAGTAATTGCTCAGGTAACCACCACCTAACCTTCAGTAACAATGAACATTTTGGGGCAAAAAATTTTGTGGATAAATTTTGGGGAAACAAAAAATGTGGGGAAATTGTTGGGGAAAAAAATTCTGTACTGGGGAATTTCGGGGTTAAATTTTTATTTTCGGCAGTGGCAGTGTTGTGTGGTCATGTTGGCAACGAAATGTTCCATTTACGAGAGTAAATAATTTACTGAGCAAAAAAGGGTAGATACAAGAACCTGTCAACCACAGACCAGGGAAAGCATTAATTATTTACTTCATGGTCAACACGAAAGATTATTCCCCACATTCTATTGTGTTTTCAAAGAGCATTCAATGGTCGTTAAAACATTAGCACACTGCACTGCCACTGCGTTAGTAAGATTTCACTTGTGTTTGGTGGCAGCTGTATATCAACCGCTGCAAGATGTCACGCCTAACTTTGCTAGCTGCGACGCGCGGGCATACTATGCAATCCCTAATACAAAGTTTTACTTATTGCTTATGGAGTAAACAGAGAAGTATATTTATATGATAGTAAGCAGTGATTTCTGCGAACATTTGACAACTGGTTGTCATTTCCCCAAACTAGTACAGCAATGCAGAACCTTCATTGTTGGCCCTTGACAAAGAAGTACACAGCATCAGAGAGTGAGGAAGTAGGCATCAAAAAATTATCATGCGAAGATATGGACCTGCATGGGAAGCCGAACCACAATCTGGTTAGTTAATAAATTTCTACATTTTCTACGTGCTTCATCTGATACATACTAGACTGAAAATCTTGTCTGAAGTAACGTAGCTGGAATAAATTACTTTAATTTTAATTTTATAATTAGTACAGTTATAACGAAATTAGAGCGTACAAAATTATTTAATACCTACGTATTGAGATCCTTGAGAAACGTGATGAAATATGTAAGACTGGTTTCATTCCTGGTTTGCTCTGTGGGTTTGTGTACCATTAATATAAAAAGCATATGCAATAATATAAACATTATTGCCGTAAAATTAATAATTTTGTTTTATGTACTATAATTTCTGATACTAACTTCATTACTACAGTAGGGCAGCAGACTTGTACGTGACACAGACAAATATATATTTTAACCGAGAACAAAAGTATGATATCACGACCTTATTACTTCTGTGTATAATTTGTACCGCAGATGCTGATCATCTGCACACACGCATGCCTGAAGTGGCAGCATTGTATAGCAGACAGATTAAATTCCCCCTCTTTTGACAGGTATTAATCGTGTGAAAGGAATTGGATCTAATTTTCGAGTTTGTATGTTATTGAAATAAGTACCTCTATAGGCTGTCAGCGCTTTTTAATATTCATATTAACGTAATCTGTAGATATTTAGCTTCGATTTCGTGTCTCTAACCTAATTGTTTCGCAAAATATTAGGCTTTAAATTGATGTTCTTAGCCATATTTTGCAACTGGGGCAATGACGCCATGATGGGAAATTTAGGCAAAATGAAGTGCAATACAGATGCATACATTTTGTGAAATGGACACTTGAAGAATATAGTAGTTTGGAAGTACCAAAGCTGTATTTCTGACTGATAAGTATAAATTAGAACAGTTATAACACTTATTTGCTACTACTCATTCGTCGCGTAGGTTTACTCCGGAAATCAGGGTAATGGCGCCACTGTATATTCTTTCAGAATATATTTTTAACAATAAAACTTAACAAAATACATGGCTGAAAAAATTATAATAAAGCAGTATTAGCTGGCGAAGCTGTGGTATTATTCTGTACACACTTTTAATAAGGTAAAAAAACTGGTTTCCCTTGAGGTGGAGCCATTCCCCTGGTCTCCCCTATATGTTATTTGTCTGAAGGCTTTCGATTTGCCGGCCGCGGGGACTGAGGCGCTCCAGTCACGGTCTGCACGGCCACTACGGTCGGGGGTTCGAATCCCCCCTCGGGCATGGATATTTGTGCCGTCCTAGTTCGTAAGTAGTTCATAAGTAGTTTGTAAGTTTAGGGACTGATGATCCCGCAGTTAAGTCCCATAAGCTTAACAAACATTTGAACATTGGCTTTCGATTTTTTACGATTGCTGACAACTTATGACTGGAGCCAGATGTGATAGTGCGGAAGGTATTTCTAATTTACTAATCCCTATAGCGATTACTTTTGTTCTTAAAATTGGGCTTATTCAAATAATTTACGGGATTATAGTTGTGCAACGTCTTCGACAACAGCCGGTATTTCTGGAGGTGAACGCACGTCATTTTCAAGGGATAACAGAAAAGACTGCTCTTCATGTCTACAATCTTTTTCAATGACGCTTCATTCTTTTATGGACTGCTCACAAAATTTTCTAAATTCATTGAAAAAATCGCCCCCCCCCCCCGGAGGAAAGATTTATCTACGCCCCTGGCGCCAATCACGGATTCAAATGTTTGTAAAGCTATGGGACCTAACTGCAGATGTCATCGGCCTTGAAACTTACTTTACTTAAACTAACCTACGCTGAGTACATCACACACGCCTAAGCCCGAGGGAGTACTCGAACCTCTGACAGGGAACGGCCGCGCACTCCGCAGCGAGGATGCCTTATAGCGCTCGGCTATACCCGCGCGGCAGTCACGAATTTCGCGATCACTCTCGTCGTAGGTTCGAGTCCGCCCTCGAGCATGCGCGTATGTGTTGTCCTTCACATAAGTTAGTTTAAGTTGTAGGCACCGATGATCTTAGCCTTTTGGTCTGTTGGATTTACAAACATTTGAACATGTGCTTTTAATAATTTAACCCTGATAATCCTGAAATATTTTTTTTAATATTTTGTTTGTATTCTAATATTTTATAACCATTAGTTGCTACAAAAATATAAATCAGTTTTTGCAACAATTACACTTATAGTCTAATTACAACACGCCTTCCTTTCAGAAGGATGGCAGGGTAATATGACTAAATTTTTAACAGTATGGAAAGACAGAAAACATGATACATAAAGAGCTAAATCACACTTCAGGCAGTTAGCTGTGAATTTCTTCTTGCACATTCTGCATTGCAGATGATTTTTCTTGTTTGTTTTGACATCGACTGGTAAGTCACCAACATAATGTTCCTTCCCATCATAACGTGAATCAAATTTATTTATTCTGGATTGTCGTCCTCTGCTTTGGACAATCCATTTTCTTCAAGTTTGGCAGTGGCAATGCGGCGACTAAAAGCGAGGTGATCGATTGATCCCGCATTGCGCTTGTAAACCTCTTCATTAAAAAATTGTTTAAACGACTCTTGCATTGTTGGTTAGGTACAGTATACATTAGGGGACATTATACCGTTGATTCAGGCATGCTGTCATTTGTCCAGTTATAACTTCCTTCTCTCGTAGTACTGCCCTTTGAAACAGAATCCCTTTAATATTTTTTTGGGGAAGGAGGAGCCACAGCCTCAGATCTTTGTTGATTGCCATCAATGATATCCTCGATGTTCTGCACACTGAAGATATACCAGGTTCTTGTTATTTCTGAAAAGAGTTTGTCTCTATCTTGGGTCAAAGCTGGAATTTGTGGGTCAGTAATAAATATACAAGGCTCATCGTCAGCACCTGATCTTCATCTGTGGCACTCGGAGGAGGAGGTACGTGACGTCTACGTCAGTGTTCATTAGCACGTGGGTCGCGACCCACCGCGTGGTCGCCTTCAGGGGGAGGTACTGGCACCACAGAATAACTGGGGGTTCAGCAAAATATATTCATGTTATAATTACCAAGTTCTTTGTGTAACATTCATTATGAATTGAACAGCAGCTCTGTTATGATGAAAAAGCGCTAAACCTGACAAACTGTTTTCAGGAACCAATCGATAGGCAAAAGGACTTGACAGAATAAGTAATTCTGAAAAATTCGAAAAAATTATCTACGTCCTTAGAAATTGTCTAACAGTGCATCCTTTCTTCTTGTTGTTGTTGTCTTCAGCATGGAGACTGGTATGATGCACGCTCCACCCTACTACTCTATCCTGAGCAAGCCTCTTCCTCTGCTCATAAAAACAGCAATCCACATCCATTTGAATCTTCTTACTATATTCGTCTCCTGATCTCCCTCTACGATTTTTACCCCACACACTACACTCCAGGGCTAAATTCACGATTCCTTGATGTCTAAGAATGTTTCCTAGCAATCGATCCCTTCTTTTAGTCAAGGTATACAACAAATTCCTTTTCTCATCAATTCTGTTCAGTACCTCCACATTAGTTACTCGATCTATCCGTCATCTTTAGCGTTCTTCTGTAGCACCACATTTCAAAAGCCTCTATCCTCCCCTTTCTGAACTGTTTATCCTCCTTGTTTCACTCGCGTACAAAGCAACACTCCACACAAATGCCTTCAGAAAAGACTTCCTTACACTTAAATTAATGCTCGATGTAAACAAATTTCTCTTTTTCAAAAATGCTTTTCTATCCATTGCCATCTGCATTCTACATCCATTGAACTGCGACCATCATATGCTACATTACTGCCCAAGTAACAAAACTCATCTACCACCTTTATTGTTTCGTTACCTAATCTAATTCCATCAGCATCGCCCGATTTTCTAACACTGCACTCCATTACCCTTGTTTTGCTCTTGTTAATTTTCATCTTATACAACTGTCTATTCCATTCAGTTGCTCTTCCAGGTCCTTTGCTGTCTCTGTCAGAATTACGTCATCGCCAAAATGCATTGTTTTTAATTCGTCATCCTGAACTTTAATTTCTACTCGAACTTTCTCTTTCCTTTCCTTCACAGTCTGATTTTTGTACAAGTTCTACTAACCTTCCGTTCCCTAGATTTTCCCTCCTGCTACCTTTAGAATTTGAAAGAGTGTATTCGAATCGACATAATCGAAAGCATTCTCCAAATCTAAGGACAATCCTTAGTGAGTTTAATTCGCTTCTGAGACTTGCCTGAAATGCCAAACAGTCATTAAGAAATATATATTTTTCTGTCCAAAATCATGTAAAAATAGAATAATTTGTTCCATTCGGAAAAATACGGGAATCAAACTTCGTCCAACAATTTAAAAGAAAGCTGAACCAAAGGAAAGAAGATTAAAATCGTTTCCTTTGTGCTAACACAGCTTTCTAGCTGTTAGTGAGTAGGGTTGGAGGTCGCCAGAATGTTTTTACTTGATAGGTGGTCGCCTATTGGAAAAGACTGAACAACACTGAGCTACACCATTATCTGGAAAATCATCATTGCTGTCCAGAATGTCATGCAGTTCATTTAGTGTATTCCTTTTCCTGCAAATAAGTAGGAAAAATGTCACATAATCCTACGATCCTCGAAGAATGTCGACAAATAAGACACTAATAACTACATATAAAATTTATTTTAGGTAATATTTTTATGACTACACGATTAAATTTAAGATATTATTAACATAATGTCAATAATTAACTTTTATAATAAAGTTTAATCGCCCATGCAAAACCAATTCGGTCAGATTATCCATTGCTCCAGAGGAGTGATTTTGGAAGCATAACGCAGACGACTGTGGCACTAATATTACCTGAACTGTGTCAACAATGGTCTTCAGACTTACGTTTCATTTTTCAAAAATGTTCCAGAACCCCAGCAATGGAAGTCAGACTACATATACTCTTATACTCATATGCGTACTATCCTTCTGGAAGGATCATAGCGTCAACTAATTTTAAAAACAAAATATATAATTGTAATGGGCAGCTGTCATTTACAGATTAGAGCCTAATCTCCAAATGCCAATGAAAATAATTCTGAGAGACACAGCGATTTAAACGAGAAATTTGGATCAAGATATTTTGTTTACGAACTCCGATCTATTTTTTTTTTTACTCCCTTTCCAAACATAAAACTAGCGATGGAAACTGATTTCACAAAAACGACTCTAACCGATAACTTTGGATCACGTGAGCAAGAACAAATTAAATTACGAATTGAGAAACATGCAAATAATTGCGGTGCTATTAAAAGTGGTAGGCATGGTTTCATAATATTCTGGAAGACGATCGTTAAAATTTCCTTCCCGCTATCCGGAGTAAGTTGCCCGTGATTTCGCTAAATGACTGCAGGCAAAGGCCGGGATGGATGCTTTCAAAAGGGCACAGCCGCACTTCCTTCCGCATCCTTTCGCATCTGAGGTTGTGCTCCCACTGTAATGACCGCGGGAGGATGCTGGTTCAATCCACCTCCGGCCATTCAGATGCGATTTCCCTAAATCCCTCCAGATTCCTTCGAAAGGGCACAGCCGATTTTCTTCCTTATCCTTACCAAAACATTCTTGCGTGACCTCCTTCGCTAATGGGGGCAGGTGACGTTAACCCTAAACTCCCTTCTAATGACCGCGATTTCCTTCCTGCCTCTCCTAATTTATACTACGAGGTCGAGCGTGAGAGTTATCTGGACACGTATAACAGGTCTAAAAGAATTAAAGTTAGTAGTTGGGTTTCTTACCCCCCCCCCCCCCCCAGTGCTGCTGTAGCAGTTTTAGTCATTCAAACAAGGTCTACGCCAGATAGTGTTTTGGTATCCGGGCGATGCAATATTATCGGGATAGACTTCAACCTCAAGAGTATAGATTGGGACCTCTCTAGGTACATTTCAGGCGGTACAGACAAGCAGTCTTGCGAACTACTATTGGACACGTTTTCCGAAAACTGTCTTGAGCAGTTAAACCGACAGCCCACACGAAATGGAAATATTTTAGATCTTATAGCTACAAACAGGCCCGACCTTATTAACGATGTCATTGTACACACAGGAGTTAGTGATCATGATATCGTCATAGCGTCAATGGTGACCAAAATTAAGAAACCAATTAAGAAGGATAGGAGCGTGTTTTTGTTAGAAAGAGCCGATAAGCAATTGTTAGCATCACACAAATGAATGGACATCGCTTTAGTTGGGGTACAATGGGTAAAGAAGAATTGTGAACTAAATTTAAATGCATTGTGTGTATAGGGTCAGAGAAATATGTGGCTATAAAGTCGATTAAGAATGGAAAAGACAACCACGGTAATATAATAATGATATTGGAAAGCTACTGAGAAAGCAAAGGCTGGTGCACTCTCGATTCAAACATGAAGTATACTCAGTGGATTTCACTCAGTAAAGTTTATTACGCACAATATTTCTACTCGATTAACAATCAATTATGTACAAGGCTATGTGGAGTTGGAGAAACCCATCGAAGAGTTGTTGGTCCTGGAATCGTGGCTTCTTGATGGTATTCTTCCTCGTTCGCTTCTGCTGGTAGTCGGGTTGAGCTGGTCCTTCGCTCGGCGGAGAACTGGTGAGACGTCGGCCGCGGACGGCTTATAAAGCCGGCGATGTGGTGGAGTCATCCGCGTGTCGGCGGCGCGGCCTCTGGAGGAAAAGGTCCATTTCAGCATCTAGTAGGTGCTGTTTTGTTTTGGTGAGGCGGTATTTACCAGCCTGCGCCTGCCAGTGTTTTGAATATGTAATACGGCGCACACGGATGTGACGAGTGAAGTCTGCCTTGCAGGGACTTGTGGTATGCAAACGTAACAAAAAAAGACCACGCAAAAGAAGACAGGCAAAAGTTAGTAGAG
Source organism: Locusta migratoria (assembly GCA_026315105.1). Classification (NCBI taxonomy): domain Eukaryota; kingdom Metazoa; phylum Arthropoda; class Insecta; order Orthoptera; family Acrididae; genus Locusta; species Locusta migratoria. The sequence continues at coordinate 556,317,892 of CM048747.1, read as the reverse complement.
ATTCGTGTGTTAGATCTATGCAGGAAGCATACAATAATTACCACAGTCATACATTAGCAAAAGATCTTTTCGAGAACCCGAAAAAATTCTGGTCCTATGTAAAATCGATACATCTACATACATACTCCGCAATTTACCGTAAGGTGCGTGGCGGAGGGTACACTGTACCACTACTAGGCATTTCCTTTCCTATTCCACTCACAAATAGAACGAGGAAAAAAAGAATGCCTATATGCCTCCGTAGGAGCCCTAATTTCTCTTATCTTGTCTTTGTGTTCTTTACGCGAAATATAAGTAGGCGCAAGATCGTACTACACTCAGCTTCAAATTCCGGCCCTCTAAATTTACTCAACAGAAATTCACCAAAGGAACGTCGTATTTCCTCCAGCGATCGCCAATTGAGTTGCCGGAGCATTTCCATGACACTCGCGCATTGGTCGAACCTACCGTTAACAAATCTTGCTGCTCGCCTCTGAACTGCTTCTATGTCTTCCTTTAAACTGATCTGCTGCGGGTCCCAAACACTTGAGCAATACTCAAGACCTGGTCGTACAAGCGTTTTATACGCGGTATCCTTTACAGATGAAGTACGTCTTCCCAAAATTCTCCCAATAAACCGAAGTCGGCTGTCCGCCTTACTCACAACTGTCCTTACATGTTGGTTCCATTTCATATCGCTTTGCAATATTACGCCTAGATATTTGAACGACGTGACAGTATCAAGAATCTCACTACTAATGCTGTATTCGAATATTATGGGATTGTCTTTCCTACTCATGTGCATCACTTTACATTTTTCGACATTTAGAGCTAACTGCCATTCTTCGCACCAACTAGAAATTTCGTCTAAGTCATCCTGTATGCTATTACAGTCCGTCAAAGAGGACACCCTCCCATACATCACAGCATCAGAAGCAAACATCCGCAAATTACAAGTTAGTCTGTCCATCAGATCATTTATATAGATAGAAAATATTAGCGGTCCTATCACACTCCAATGGGGCACGCCTGACGATACACTCATCTCTGATGAACACTCGCCGTCGAGAACAACTTACTGCGTTCTATTACTTGGGAAGTCTTCAAGCCAGTCACAAATCTGTGAACCTATTCCATAAGCTCGCATCTTCGTTAGCAGTCTGCAGTGTGGCACCGCGTCAAACGCCTTTTTGAAATCGAGAAAAACACAATCCACCTGTTGTCCTTCATCCATGACGGGTCAAAGGCCACTATCCAATCACTCGTTGATCATTCTGGGACAGTAATATAAGAAAGCTAACAGAAAGCCGAAGTTCTAAATTTAACCTTTATGAAATCTTTCACGCATAGGACTGTACAAACGTACCATCATTTGATCAACATACTAACTACCAAATGGAGGACATAGTAAATGTTTCACGTTGAAAAGGACTTCCAGTGAGCGAACTTTCTTTTCCTTAACTGTTTCTCGAACAAAATAAGCTAGTATTATAAGAGGTATGTCCACAAAGTAAGTTCCGTTTGGTTATATCAAACAAAGTGTACAGAAAAAAATATTTATTGTACAAGAAGCTACAAATTTTAAACTACTTTTCTGTATAGCTTCCGGAATTTTGTAGGGACTTGTCATAGCGTAGCACAAGTTTTTGTATGCCTCCTTCATAGAAGGTTGCCACCTGTGTATCTAACCATGTGGTAACATGTTCTTTCAGTTCGTCATCATCGTTGAAGTGTTACCAACAAGAACACATTTTAGGTGTAAGACGAAATGAAAGTCGCTAGGGCTAGGTTCGGGTTGTACGGAGGATGATCAAACACGTCCCAGTAAAGTTACTGTGTGAGTTGTTTGGTCACATTCGACGTGTGAGGTCGAGCATTACATTATCGTGGAGAAAAAACAACATCTTACGGCAGTAATTCTCGGCGCTTGTTCTTTATCGCGCGACGCAATTTCTTAATGGTCTCGCAGTAACCATGTGCATTGATTGTTTAGCCTAGTGGTAAGAAACCATTAATTAAAACTTCCGGGCTGAGTTACCGTGGTGCATCTGTAAAACTTCGTTCTTCCAACGTTTCGTCGCCTCCTGCGGGCAATATCTTCAGGGGTGAGTCGACGACTGGCTGCTAGCCGCTGGAGGTGCAGCTCATATAGAGGGCGCCACCACTTGTCACGTGCTGGCGACTACCAAGTTATCTCTGAGCAGTGCCAGCGCTCTCGATTACATGTAATCGCTTGTCGACCGTCATTATCTTATCTAATTTCAAACCTTTTCTATTGAAATTATTGTGGTGTTTCTGGATCTCAATGGCTTCTCTATAAATGCGTGTATAATAATGTGAGGTCTAGGCTCGTACGCTCGTTCCACTGAATTTTATTTCGTGATCCCCTTTAGTAAAGATATGTTCCGCTACAGCTGATTTGTCGGTGTGTCCCAGTCGAAAATTCCTTTTGTGTTCCACCAGATGGGTATTAACGCTTCTTTTCGTTGTTCCTACATAGACCTTGCCACAGCTACACGGAATTTCGTACTCCCCAGGCGCTGCTAGAGGGTGTCGTGCATCTTCAACTCATCGTAAACATTCTCTGATCTTATTGGTGGGTCTAAAGATTGTTTCCACTTTAAAGTTGTCAAAAAATTTCTCATTACGATCCGTAATGTGGTGCATAAACGGAAGAAAAACTTTCCCAGCCGACAGTTGTTGTTGTCCCACATTTTCTGACACTTTTCTTCTAGGATTGAGTGCTCGATCTATTTCTTTATCGGCATATCCATTTTTAAGGCCGTTCGTAAATGGTTTAATTCATCTTCCAGATAAATTGGCTCACATGTATTATTGGCTCGATTATCCGATGTTTTGATGACACCTCTTTTCTGCCTAGGATGTTGATTGGAATCCTTCTGGAAGTAACGATCTGTATGTGTTTCTTTTCTATATACCTTGTACCCTAAGTTCCCATCTGTCCGTTTGATAACTAATACGTCCAAGAAATTCAATTGTCCATTTTTCTCTTTCTCCATGGTAAATTGTATCTTCGGATTAATACTGTTTCGGTGCACAAAGAAACGATTCATTTCCTTTTCACCGTGATTTCATATCACAAAAGTATCGTCCACGTACCGGTACCACTTCGATGGGCTTTTGTTGGCCCACTGCAGCGCTTGTTGTTCAAAACATTCTGTGAATAGATGAGCAATAGCTGGACTCAGAGGACTATCCATCGCCAACCCTTCAATTTGTTCACAAAATTCACTGTTGTATTGAAAATAGGCCGTGGATAGGCAATGTCGCAACAAAGCTTTTGTATCAGGGGGAAACATGTCAGCTATTTAAGAAAGAGCTTTTTTTTTTTTTTTTTTTTTTTTTTTTTTTTTTTTTTTTTTTTTTTTTTTTTTTTTTTTTTTAAGAAAGACCTTCGTCAACACCTTCCGTGTAGCTGTGGCAAGATCTTTACAAGAACAACGAAAGGGAGTGTTAATACCCGTTTGATGGAACACGAAAGGAATTGTCGACTGTGACACAGCGACAAATCACCTGTAGCGGAACATGTCTTTACAAACGGGGATCATGAATTAAATTGAATTAAATTCAGTGGAACTAGAGTGCTAGCCAAGACCTCACATTATAGAGATGCCATAGAGATCCAGAAACACCACAATAATTTCAGAGGAAGAAAAGAAGGTTTGAAATTAGGTAAGATATGGCGGTCGACTCTGCACCAACGTCGTGACAATCGATTACCTGTAATCGAGAGCGCTGGCACTGGTCAGAGGTAACTTGATAGTCGGCAGCGCGTGACTAGTGGTAGCGCCCTGTATCCGCTCTATATAAGCAGGACCTCCAGCGGCTAGCAGCCAGTCGTCGACTCACCCCTGAAGATGTTGCCCGCAGGAGGCGACGAAACGTTGGGAGAAGGAAGTTGTAGATGCACTACGTCAACTCAGCCCGGAAATTGTAACTAATGAAGACGCCGGCCGTGAAAGCCTACATGTTATGGCAAGAAATCAATCAACATAATGCCTTTTCTGTCACAAAAAAAAAAAAAAAAAAAAAAAAAAAAAAAAAAAAAAAAAAAAAAAAAAAAAACCGCTGCACATAACTTTTCGAGGTGTCAAGATTTGCTTGAACTTATCCTCCGGTGGGGATGTAGTGTGCCTCAATAATATTGATTACCGTTTTGTTTCAAGGGTGTGGGACTACCCGAGAACGTAAACCATCGTGTCAAAAACTGAAGTGCACTCTGCCCATCCGTTGTTTTTTGTGTTGTTCAGTATAAAATTTGGTTACCCAACGTAAGCAAAGTTTTCGAAATTTCAGTTGTTCAGTAACAATTTCATGAAGTAGCTATGGTCAGATTTGCGAAACTTCCATAGCAAGGACACTAGGGGTAAACTTACGGTTATGCTTAATCTTCTCTTCAATCTTTACTAACAGTATCCCAATATCTGTGAGTAGTACGGAATAAAAATAAAAATGTTGTTTTGTGATGTAATAAAATTCAAATTCAAATGTTTGTATAGTCTATGGGACATAACTACGGGGTCATCAGTCCCTACATTTACAACCTACTTATCAACTACCCTATACTAAAGACGGCACAAATATCCATGCCCGAGGGGGGATTCGAACACCCGACCGTAGTGGCCGTGCAGACCGTGACTGGCGCGCCTCAGTCCTCTCGGCCACCGCGGCCGGCACTGTCTTAATACAGTGATAAAGGCAGCAGTGTCTGTCTGTTAGGCAACTTAGTCAACGTACCATGCCGTAACGATTATTTATTTACTCATTCACGCATTTATTTAACATGGCAAGATCAGTCCCTTCAGATTAAAACCTGGTGCGTGATGGGGCAGTTTTCCACGATCGTTACTTTTTATGTTCTCATATCCCGTGAACAACGTGTCGCACTGTGATATAATTTGGAATGTATATTCAGCTATACGTGTGTATACTGTCTGTGAAATTTCCTCCGGCTACAATTTGTAGTGTAGAAATTATAAATGACTAGCTTACATGCCCGTGCTTCGCAACGGTTGTTAAAGAGGGACCGTGTATAGTATTGTTTTTAGGGTTCCGGACCTAGGTCAGCAAAAACAGATTCCTTTTTGAATCGCTCTGTCAATAAACTCATTTCTCCTAGCCTAGATGTCAAATGCAAGTAGAAGTCATTGTCGAAAACAATGAATGTTCATAAAGTTTTTCATACAAAAAGTGAAATTAATTTAAGTCCGTACTCTAGAACGATGTAAATTCAATGTTAGGTTGTGTTCATAAAGTTAAGACTGTCGTGTCCAATTGTCTGTTTGGCGTAAACTTCTGAAAACACTTATATCATTGAGATGAGAAATAGTAATAATAACAGCGCCATGTATTGGTTCTATGGCGTAGTACTAAACTGTTTATCTCACAGTAAGTGCATGCTGAATTACTAGGATGTTGCAGTGTTGTACTGGGGACAACGTAGTTATTCTGTAGGCAGTGCTCCCTGTTATCGAAAACTCGACGAATGCTGAAAGTCTGGTAATTCAATCAACAGAGCAGTTCATGTCTGTTTAAATAAGACGTCGTGGTGGTGTCAATGTGCGATAAAGTAAGTCTGGGTAATCGTTGAAGGAATGGCGTCAGCTGATCGTCTATATAGAACTTTCCATTAAATATAGTATTTCCAGTTAATTGTCTTGACTGTGTTACCACCATCTGCCACTCTTTCGGCTAATACTTGTCCCCACGTATTAAAGCACGAAGTTGAAATCTACCTTGTGTAATAGCACTATATATTCAGAAGCCGGATTATAACTAAGTACAGTTGTCTCTGCAAAAGAAGACGTCTTTCTCTATCTTAATGTAGTCCGGGCCAAAAGTAAGTAATCACCAATTTTAATCACAATATTGTACCGAACAGTTATGAAAGCAGAGATGTTCCTGATGAGTTTGTGGCTCGCGTGCGTATATTATCTCTAGTGGCAGGCACAGAACAGAAGTATCTCTGGATTGAGCATTCAGATGCGCAGAACAGATTTTGTGTCCTCAACAGTAAGACCGAAATGTGTTGCGAGATTGGGAAAAATCTACACAATCGCATGTTGTGTTCGGTTAAGTCGGATGACTATCTGTAAATGGCCCTTTTAGCGACGCTTCCTCAACTTTCTTGTTGCTTCTGTGACACATTTATTTAGATGTTATTTCATGTTATGTGGTTGCTCTGCGAAAAGGTGGGGCTTCTTTGCTTCTAATGCGGTACAAACCAATCGCAAGAGCAAATTAATGCGTGGGAAGAGTGCATTTGTTTCAATATCACGTGGTAATTGCATCTTAATGTTAAGATCCACAGAACGCAATGTTCACTCCATAGATATTTCTACTCTGTGTACCTTTTAGTGGTTATTCCCGTCGAAATATGCACTTCTTTTCTTTCCATGATATTGCAAAGCATATGGGGTACCGCTAGGAAGAAAAAAACTTTTTTAAATTTTACTTGCAGTGGCAGCGGTTTCGTTTGCTATTGTTGGAAACGAACTATTCACTTTAGGATGATTAAATTATTGACCAGAACGGCATAAATTAATTTCATTGTGAACATAAATAATTATTCACCTTATTCTACGTGACTTATTTTTGAAAAAGCATTCAACGGCCGTTGCCAACATCAGCACACAAGGCCGCCGCCGTAAGTAAAATTTTACCCCTAATGAGAATGAGAAAGTACAGGAACGCCGTAATTAGTTATGGTTGGTGTACTATTTAACTAACGTCGCCTCACTTTGTCCTTTCTTGTACTATGTCGTTTTCGAGTATTCCTCAACAGAACACACTCAAAATGTAAAGAGGATACACCGAAATCAGAAAGGGAACTACATAAATTTAATTTTCCTTGCGAAGAATTAAAGCATTGATAGACGCAGGGCAACGTCGTTATCAGTACTCTGGGATGTTCAGCTATCAGTCGATCTTTTTTTAAAATTCTGTAATAGCTAATCATGATTTCGGCCAGTAACTGTAAATGTCGACCACTGTACGTAACAAGAGCCTTGTTTTATCACTAAAATTAGCAAATGAGGTCCGTGTGAACTACTGGTTACTCCCTGCTACAAAGCCTTGTTCTCTGGCCCAAACTGAGAACTGACTCGGTTCAAATTACTTCAATAACAGGAATTTAATACTACAGTGGTCAACATACATAGCAGCTCACACGTTATTACACACAGACATTAATAAACAAGCCACCACAATTAAAGTTATCTTAGAAAGGTTGCTAAGAAAGCATTTATGGCGGAACGGAATTTAGACATAAGAAAATTGCATTGATCTTGTTCTCAGCACTTGTGAAGAACAACATTAAATAAAAGACGGAAGGTGCACTGAAACTACAATTTATAGGCAACTTACGGATAATGCTATACTTGAACTTGTTTATTCAGATAGAAAACAAGAAAAATGGGGAACCAATTTTGTTAATACAATAAAATGCATCTCTTACATGGATTAATGCAGACGGTGCCCTCCCTAAATTATACATGATTTAACGCTACTGGGATGGAAGGATTCACAAACAACACTCATTCTCTCCCACACACGCAATGCCACAGCGAAACTCACCTAAATCAGCATGCTGAGACGAGGCGGAAGCGGGCGCCGCTGTCGTAGGGAAAATTCAGCAAGTCGCAGGTAGCACAAAACACAATATACAAAAACACTTTGAAGCTGGCTCTGGTCTGTCGTGCCTATTTTGAGTGGTGCGTGTGTATAGCCAAGTTAAATTACATCTAAATTGGGCCGCGAGCAAACACGCAAACGGCGACACACGGCTACGTTACATAAACGCACTCCACTGAAGGTGAAGTGGTGGCAATCGAATTCATTATACAAAATCACGGTGGATTCTTAAGTTGCAGTCTGTTAGAAATTGATCTAGATACCGGCTTTATATGAGAAGTGGCGCGAATTCAAGCAACTACCTGAAACCTCGGAAGTCGGAACTCGGATCCACGTGGTTCCGAAAACCGATAAAATTGAATAAATTCAGTTTCCGAAAAATAAAGAAAATTAACTAAAGCATGCAACTCATAGAAATGCTTAGAATTATCTAAGGTAGCGAAAGAAATGCAGCTACACGCGATAGTGAGCTATTACAGAAACGGATGAAGTCCAATCTCCAAAACTCGTAAAAGTGAAATAATTACAAAGTCGGAAAGATAAGAATAAGAATTACGGCATGCAACCTCTAGAAATGCTTAGAATTATTATATAAGGAAGCGAATGAAATACAGCTACAGGCGATAGGGGACGATTACAGAGACGGATGAGGTCCTGTCTCAGAGGAACCACAAAAATGAAATAATTGCAAAGTCGGAAAATAAGAATAAGAACTACGGCATGCAACCTATAGAAATGTTTAGAATTACATAAGGAAGCTACTGAAGGTGGTTGCACAAGGCTCAGAGAGAATTACTGACAAAGACAGAGTGCGTACTACCGTTCGGGGAAGAAACAGCAAAATTAAAATAGGCGGGGAGAGAAGATCGCGAAATATTTGTGGAAATTAGAAGGATACCTGCATAGTTATTTGCCTGATGGGCATTGAACAAACAAGAGCGGAATCTGAAGGCTTTATCTATGAACCAACCACGTGGAACACATATCACTCACGGAAGGAAACGATGAGAAGATTTTACATGCACTGTACAAAACTGAACATATCACTTATTAGAAATCGGGCCCCACAAAGGTAGAAAGTATTTACACATAGTTCATATACCGCCACATAATAACAAAAGGTTTTAACATACCAGACCGTTATCAAACTGCAACTAGAATCACACACACTGCAGTTTATCTATTGGAAATCACTGAACTGAAAAACGAGAACATATTTCCGCACACGATCGGAGAAAATATTCCCAAAAAATGATTCTAAGTTCACGAATCTAAGATAAACGTGCTAGACAATAAAACGCTACCATCTCCAGAAACAAGAGCCGAACCAACCTTACCTCACCAGAAGACCAGCACAGAATGAATCGACCGAGCGGCCACGAGACGTGGGAAGCCACCGGAAGCCGGAAAAACCAAGATCAGCGGTGGTGGGAACGGAGAGACTCGCTAACTAGCTCGCAACCAAAGGGTGTGGAAACCTCTTTGGTAGTATCAGCAGCCATCGACACTGAGCCGGAGAGAACGATGCAAAGCGACCTATCACTCCCCACATTCAGACAGCCATAGATTCTCGCACCCACTTAAAAGTATTACAACTGCACATTCTCACAGGGACAGTGGAATAGAGGAGAAGCCGTACTTATGCCACATTAATTAATATAATAATAAATTATTAACATAACAAAATAAGAAAAACCTAGCAGTAGTAACTAATATTTTAACACATGAAATAAAAATGCTGTTCCTCAAGCCTTGAAAAGAGTGGGGTTCAAGTTTTAACAAAATGATAATCTAGCAACATTAAATAAATTATAACTTAACAGAAATATTAAAAAAATGGAAGGCGACAGACGGTCGTCTTTCAACTGTTCATTATCAATGCATGTGTTTAACTGAAGATGTTATTAATATCGATAAGTCACACCACGCCAAGTATGACAACTGGACATTTTTGCCAAAAATATCCAGTTGTCATTCTTGGCGTGGTGTGAGTTATCCATATTAATAACATCTTCAGTTAAACACATGCATTGATAATGGCCAGTTACTGGCCGAAATCATGATTTGATAATAAAGAATTTAAAAAAAAAAAAAAAAAAAAAAAAAAAAAAAAAAACACCGATCGACCGATAGCTGAAAATCCCTAAGTATTGGAAACATATCACAGTCGTGGAGCGCAAACCATTCAAAGTAACCTGATGAACGTCGTTATGTTTTAAATTAAAATGATACCCGCGGAAAGAAGAACTTTCTTTTCTTTCCATGGCATTGCAAGGCATGCGGGATTCAGGATAATAAAAAAATTATTTTTTGTGTCGTAGCTGGGTTAAATTTTACTTGTAGTGGCAGCGGTTTAGTATGTTTACGTTGCCAACGAAATATTCTCTTTACGGGGATCATTAAGTTATTGATCGGAAGAACATTAATTATTTATTTCATTATCAACATTATTATTGCTCTCATCGTACGTGACTGATTTTCCAAATGGATTCTAACGCAGCATCGTCATCTATTAATTATTTGGTATGCTATGTAACAGCGCCTCTATCGGATCTTTGCTATACTACGCTGCAATTCAAGTGTAGCATACACCAGGAACTACAAATTACGATATCTTTTCTTCCATTGATCCGATTTTGATGAAATGAAGCTTATATGTTGCCCCAAGATACTCTCAGTTGACCTATGAAACCCCACGAAAGTTCGTATAGTTCTCTTGGAGATATACTGTACTACACCATACTAATAAGCATAGTATACACATAAAACTTCATTACGATATCTTTTCTTCCTCTGATCCAATTTTGATGAAATGAAGCCTTTGTTACTCTCCAAACTATTCCCAATTTACCTGTGGAAACCCATGAAAGTTCGTGTAGTACTTTTGGAGATTACCTTCAACAGACAGACATACACAGTGCCTTTTAAACAAATGATTACAATATGACATCTTTATTTTCTCTGATTCGATTTTAATTATTGAAGCCTTTATGTAACCGCGCGATATGCTCAAGTTAGGTGTGAAAACCCCAAGAATATTCGTCAAATAGTTTAGGAGATAGACGTGTTCAAAGAGACAGACAGATATAACGGTAGTTGATAAAATATTTCAAATTACGGTATTCTTTTTTTCCGTGATCCGATTTTTATGAAATGAAGTCTGTATGTTGTCCAGAGTTACGCTCAAGTTACCTGTGAAAACCCCATGCAAATTGGTGAAGTAGTTTTGGAGATAAGTGGTTTTTAATAGTTGAACAAATAGACACGACGGTTACTGAAAACTCTTAAATTTACGATATCTTTTTTTCCGTGATTCGATTTTGATAAAATTATGCCTATATGTTGACTCAAACTTTTCTCTTGTTTCCTGTGAAAACCGCATGAAGAATAGTGCATTAGTTTTGAAGACTGAAGTGAACAGGGACAGACCTACATTTACAGAATTATTATTAGTATAGATAACGTCATAGCGAATGCCGTAGTTTAGGCCATGAACAGGGAAAAAATAGTAAGCGAGAAAGTATTTTTGTTTTCATCATTTTGCTGTGGTCAGCGAGAAAAAGTGTAATAAATATTTGAAATTATGTTTAATGTGTGTTGCAAGTCGCAAAGTACTCTCATTCTTATTCCGTGTATGAATGTCTCATCACACGATGTGGCAGTCGTTTTGCGATAACTGTTGTGGATTACGTGTGTTTGTGGTTCTTACCCGTACAGCAATTGTTACCTCACGGTCAGAAATATGTGTACCAAATTTGGTCGAAATCGGTTCAGTTGTTTAGGAGAAAATGAGCAGTATTGCCGCTTAATGCAGCAGTTTATGACGTCCTCTTGGATTGAAGATTACATGTACAAAATTTCACATAGATTGGAACAAAACTGTAGATTTGTATGCAATATGTACATGTAAACACTGTGGTTGATATGTAAAGAAGAAGATCATAAATAACAAACATGTCAGATATTACAATACGGAATGGTTTTAATTATGGCTGATAGTAACAATGGCATGGAGGAAGGGGTGGAAGAGGGAGGGAAAAATGAGTGTAATAATACACAAATAAGGAGATATAACGGAAGAGCAGGTGGCGAGATTTACGGTGAAAGAAAGAGGAGGAAGAAAAATGACGGAGCATCGGTTTTACTATGAGACAGAAGTGACAGTGTCCGTGAGTTTTGGGAAAGTTTTAAGAGGATGGCATACGGAATTTAAACATCATTTTAAATTGAGAAACCCTGAATTGTTTCAACTTTTTTCTTAAACTTAGCAGCTGAATGAATCGTGCGATCATGCAGGGCACCTTGTTCCAGAGGCGAACACCAGTGACAGCGAAGGAGTTTGCAGATGTTTTCATTTTATTCAAAAGATGTCGAAATGTTTGTAAATCTAAGGGACTTACCTGCTGCAGTTATCAGTCCCTGGACTTACAAACTGCTAAGGGCAACATACACACAACCATGCCGGAGGGAGGACTCGGACTTTGTACGGCGAGCAATTGTGCACTCCGCAGCAAAGAGCCTTAGACCGCCCGGCCACTCCACTGAGGCCTTTTATTTATTATTTATGGGCAGAGATAATTAGGATCTTGTGTTAATGTAATGACGGCACGAAGGATGCTTAAATTACTCGCTCGGTTAGCCGTGTGGTCTAACGTACCGCTTTCCGGGACGGGGAGGCGTACCGGCGGACTAACGAAAGGGGTCGGAGTGCCGGCCGGCCTGGATGTAGTTTTTAGGCAGTTTTCCACACACCTCTAGGTGAATACCGGGCTGCTCCCCAAGTCCCTCCTCAGTTTCACGATCCGCAAACATTTCGTAACAGTACAGTTTCACACACGTATAACACTATACGCAGACATTTGGGGTACACATTTCCTCCTGGGGGGCACGGGGTGGCGGCAGGAAGGGCATCCGGCGACCCTGGAGCTATTAACACGTGCCATATTCGCGTTAACATAGTGCCGACCCTGCCTTAGTGCGGGAAGAGGGCCAAAGAGCCAGACAGACGAAAGATGCTTAAATTCTGAGGCGAGGTATGGGGTGCTTGCTCGGTGAGCAGTCGATAGAGTAGGCATAGCGTGTGGTAGCCCCGTAACTTGCCTGGCCGTAGCCACTCTTAACTGTGTGTACGAATCGTCATATCGACGAATGTTACATATATATCGTACACACGCATTCGTTGTCTCGTATTTTCGCTACAGGTGAAAGGTTTGCATCTAGTGGAAAGTTGTTTCGGAACTTTTTGGGGGCGCAGAGGAGGTGATTATTGCGATAGGAGGTGGCAGGGGGAGGGCGGGAGCCTAGCGGTCCGCCGCGGCCACCCACGCAGTGGCAGGTAGTAGTTGCGGGCGGCGGCGGCAGGGCGCGCGGCGGGAGGCGGCGGCGGCGCGCGCGGCGCGGCAGTGCGGCCTGCGATGTGGTAGCGCGCGGACCGCGGCAGTGGACTGCGACTGCGACGGAACGGCGCCATGCACACGCCCGTGGCCACCATGGAGCGGCCCTCCTCCTCGTCGGCAGGCCTCTCCACCAGCCGCGACGACCAGGACAACTTCACCAACAGGTCGGTGCCGCCGGGGTGTGCTAGTGGGAGCCGCGGATGTCGCCGAGCCTGCCTGCCGCTCTGTTTGTAAACATTTTCACTGTGCCTCATTGCGGCGGGGATTCCGTCCGAGTAGTGAGTGAGAGCGTGTGTGGGGAGGGGGCGGCTGCAGCACGTGAGGAATCGATACGCCGCGCCGTCGCGTGGGCGCCGAGCCTACCGCACTCCACCGCCGCCGAGGAGGAGCCGACGCCGCCCGACGACGTTGTTTGTCCGTCTGTATGTTGTTATAATAGCAAGCCGTCTTCAGTCACAACGATTTTATTGTCCGATGCGTTTCGGACATATAACTGCATTTGCGAGGACTTTATTGATTTTGATTTGTGTTACGTCTGCTTCAGTTTTTCACGTAACGGTAGGTTTTTGCGAGAAAGTTGTCGCAGGCGTTAATGCGAGGATCTTATAATAAACGTACAGTGAAGTATTGTGAATTGTTACCTGCATTTGTCGAGATGAAATTATTTATTTCACCAATGCAGGAGATAATTTCATATCGACAAATGCGGGTAACAATTCACAATACTCCACTGTACGTTTATTATAAGATCCTTGCATCAACGCCTGCGGCAACTTCTCGCCAAAAACTAACAACTGTGTCGTTCTTCTACCGTTAGGTGAAAAACTGAAGCAGCTGCAACACAAAAATGCATCAATAAAGTCTTCGAAAATGGAGTTATAGCTCCGAAACGCGTCGGACAATAAAAACAATAAAATCATTATGAATGAAGACGGCTTATTGTTGTGATAACATACCCCTAACCTAAACGATACAGTGGCGGACACAGCAGGGCGAAATGTCGATTTATAAAAATGTTGCCTGCTTAGGACCACTCGCGCAATACACGTTTTCTCCACTAATAAAAAACGTGAGACCCGTTGTGTACGTGATACACGTTGCTTACGCGGTACTTGTTTTGTGCGATTCTTTGTTGTAGTAACTTTCCCATAGTGATAAATATTCCTGTGTTTACATCACTTAGCTGTTACCAGAACGATGCCGCAACACACAAACAACATAGAGTTTAACAAGACGTAGTAATTCAGGCTAATCCTACACAGAGCCACGAACTAATTTCTACTCTCGTATCCCGTAAGATACATTAAACATTTAAATATAACTGTCGAGAATGCTTTGGTAGCTTTCTTCCACTCACCATTTTATACGAAATAAAACAAAAATATAATTCACGTTTCCTAACAACCTTATGTTCTACTGCACGTGGCAGTACAAGCTGTTTCTTTTTTCCCCTCATTGTTAATTTCAGTGCTCTGTGCTTCCTTCAAATGATTGCCATATACAAACATAAACATTTTCAACATACGTAAAAACTAGTGCGAAACTTTTCGATATCGATCGCATACAATTGCCTGTTCACTAAAAGTTAATGTAACTCATGATGCATTATTCGTAATATGATACACTTTTTCTTTCGTTTGATAGCATGTTGAATTAAAATTACGTCTTCAAATAATGAATTAAGATATCTTATAAATAATGAAATCTGTGATTAGCAATACGAAACATATATACTGTATCCATCAGTTACACACAAACCGCGAGGACAGATCGGACGCGTGGTATCGGGACCCTCGATACTTCCCTCAATACGTGTTACCGTAAAAATACCCTCTCCTTTTTACGACTATTCTTGGGGTATAGGCGTCGGTTACAAAAAGAGTTCAGACGTGTAAGAGACTGACTTTTATTGCCAATTTTCCACGCTTCTTCTTAAGTTGGAAAAACGTTGCCAGGCACAACTAATCCATTTCACCTGCCATTGTGCCACATGCAAATCTAAATTTACCTTTCAAGGATATTCATTTTTCGAAACTCAAATGGCCGTTTACCATTGTAAAAGTCGAGGCAAATCCGATATGTACACATTCAACAAAAGTGTCTTAGTTGCAAAGATTTTATAATAAATTTATAATCCAGGGGCCGGTAAATATAGTAAAGTTGTTTCAAGATCTGAAAATAAAGAATGAAAGTGATTCAGCAAACTTCTACCCTATCAAAGACTGGCGCAATCGTTTGCGTTTTTGGGGTGAGGGGGTTGTAGAACTTTTCTTTTTTTTCTGTGCTAAATGAGTTCATGACAAAACATTCTGCCACAGCCAGCTTCGGGGTAATGTTACGTACTGATCCACTTTGCATTTTTCGCATTTAATGTTCGATATAGATACATCGTATGTTCCAATATACTAGTTGGAAATTTATTGTGGACTATTATACGTTTTATTTGTGTATTTACCTTGCAGTTCTGGTTTCTAAAGGAAGAGTGAGTTATATACGACGGGAATTTAGACATAAGGCTTCACTACCGATCAGTCTTTAAGACGACCTTTGTTTAGCATTTACACTAGTTGACTTTGCCAACACTGAGATAAGTAATCCATTTGCATACAAGATCTAGCGCATGGGTTACGTTAGTGGTCAGTTTGCCATACAGCCCAGTGGAGGTGGGGAGTCTGTCAAACACTAGCCCCGTTCTGTTCATGTAGTATAAGGGCAATGGTTTTAATTCTGGCGTGGAAAAGTGAATTAGAATATCTCCCTATACTACCAAAAGTGCCAGGTACAGAGAGATATCTAAAGCGTCTTTTCTTTAAGAACAAACGTTAATCATTAATGATATTAACCTTAATTTGGAACATTGTCTCTATTTGACAATAACATCCCCTCGGTATTTAGACGACTAGATTTTATGTACTGCAGCCATTGCTTATGACGCAAATGCGTTTCGCATACCAAGTACGTCTATTGAGCAGTGTACAATCCAAACTTTAATCCGACTTGTTTATTTATTTATTTAATACTCAGACATTTGATACATAGTCATTAGTCTTGACCGTCTGGAGTTTCGAAAGTAGCCCACGCCGCAGCGATAAGCGCCGTTGTTGTAATGATTCAGATCCTGTATCATTTCCGTAACCCTGTCTCCGCTGTATCGTGACAATGCAAAACGAGCTGCCCTTCTTTGGACTATTTCGATGTCCTCCGTCAAGCCCATCTGATAAGGATCACACACTGGGCAGCAATACTCCAAAAAAGGCGGACAAGCGTAGTGTGTGCAGTCTCTGTAGTAGTTCTGTTGCATCTTTCTGCCAATGAAACGTAGTTTCTGGTTCGCCTTTCCCACGACATTATCTACATGCTCTTTCCAGTTTGTCTGAAGTAATGGTAATTCCCAGGTATTTTGTGGAGTTTACGGCCTCCACTTGATTTGATTGATTGATTGATTTATCTTGTAAACAAAGTTTGACGGATTTATTTTCGTACTCACGTGGACAACTTCACACTTCTCATTATTTAGATTCCATTGCCAATTTTTACACCTTACTGGTATCTTATTTAAAATGTTCTGCAGTTGGCTTTTATCTTCAGATGACTTTACTAGACGATAAATGACGGCGTCATCTGCAGACAACGTAAGAGAGTTACTTAGATATTCTCCTAAATCGTTTATGTAAATAACGAACAGCAGAAGACCAATAGCACTACCCTGTGGAACGCCCTATATCACATCTGTTTTAGTCGATGCCTTACCATCAATTACTACAAACTGTGTCCTATCTGACAGGAAATCCCATATCCAGTCGCAAATTTGGGGCGACATATCGTAACCACGCAATTTGATTAAAAGCCGTTTGTGAGGTACGGTGTCAAAAGTTTGGATTAGGCCTACTTACACCATGTGTGCGAACAGCTGCAAATCCAGCCCGTAATAAATGTCTAATAGAGTAATAGCAGATCGAAACTCAGTTTATTTGCTAATTACATCCATACTGCGTAAGCCACCTTACGATGTGTGGCGAGGGTACTATGCGTTACATTCTTCTTAATCGAGTAGCGGAAAAATGATCGCCTGTACGTTTCGAGTGGCCCTAATCTGTCTAATATTATCTTTGTAATCGCTTCGCGAGATATACGTTGGGGAAGCAATATGTCAGTTGACTCTTCATGAAACTTCCGCTATCGAACTTTGACGGAAGCCCGTTTAGCGGTACAGAACGTTCCTTCTGGGCTTTCGTCTTCTCGTCTCCGTGGCGCTTTCGCTCTTACTAAACGAAGCCTGCTGCTCTGTCAACCCCACACTGAGGGGCAGTACTGAAGCGCTGGCCGGGCGACGTTTGTGAGCTACTTCCTTTGCTGTGACAGCCTACACATCCTAAGGATTCTTCCAAGGAATCTGTTTGGCATTGTTTTTATATGTTAGTGTAAAACAAATAAATGATTAAAATTATATAGTTGTTTGCCAATATGGCAAAAATATTATTTTCATTTACTACCAGTTTGGTTACCGATAGGATGCTGCAGGTCGTAAAATGAAAGAAAATTTTTTTTTTATCTTCGCAAAACTTTACTTCATTGTGACTGAAGTAAGCTCGATTACCCTATCACGATCAAATTAAATAAATAACTGAAACATAGGGCTGCAATAATTGTTATTTTTGTCAAGTTTCTACATTTTACACAAAAATGCATTTAGACATTAAAGTCATTTTATACTGCACGACAGCGTAATGAAATGCATACATCTCAGTTCACATCTGTTTAAAATAGGCGAAATTAAGTAAAGCTTACACTTTTATGATCCCACTGAGCTACCTGTATAAATGTTCTCTAAAACGAAAATGTCGTGGAAGAAGATATAACATGGGGAGGCACTCGATTTGAGTGTTATGCAAAGATTGTCCTTATCTGTGTTCACGGAAGAACAGTCTGGAAAGGAAAAGTGCTCCGAAATTTGGATAAACTCTAGTCTCCGATACCACTTTGACCAATGACGTCGTACATAATCGATAGATACTACAAACACATGTTTACCACAACATGGCGATATAATAACGTCCACGACTAATAGCAATATATTAATCGAAATTAACGGGACCATCGCGCGAAATTGGGGGTTTTCGGCGGGAACGCACTAAATAAAGATACAAAAAAAAAAAAAAAAAAAAATCCTGCATTCAGAATCCAAATAAAGAACAAACCTGGTATCGATAACTACATTAGACCTATTTAGTTCAAATCTAATATTGTCAATACCACCCATATATTTCATTCAAAAATAACGTACCCATCTCCTGAAACGAAGTTACGTACGCAAATTGTGACATGGTATCCCTAGTTAGATTTCACCTAAAAAGGTCAAATCTACTTAACGATACCACCTCTTAAAAATACATTTAATAATGAGGTAATTTTAAAGTAAGCTTACACTCAAAGTTGTACGGCCTGAAATGATATATGTCGAACGTATAACTGTAAATCGATTGAGTGTTTCTGAACAGGAGAGTCAGGCGCTACGGGCCCTAACGCACCTATAGCTAAGCTTCTTAAGTCTACGCTACAGATAACTCTTTTTAAGGTGAAACGTATGGTTCAAACAAGTACGTGAGGGCGCGTAGCTCCCGAACCTCCGGTTCAGAAACACTCAATCGATATACTGTTGTACCTTAGATATATATCATTAAAGGCCGTACAACTTCGAGTGTAAGCTTTCTTTAAAATTACCATTAATTATGTATACAGCATCAGAAACCATTATTCAACACAAAAACGATACGACAACCTGGTATCGTCAAAAAGATTTCACCTATATAGGTCAAATCTAGTTCGTGATACCACTTCACGATTTACCTGTATATTCACTTGAATTCCCGCCACCAACCACGACTCTACCGACCTTTCTGCAACGCCATATATAATAGTCTGATGTCCGCTTTAGCGACACTTTCACCAACTTTATTTCTACGCTACACTGAACACATCTGCAGTTGCCACCAAGAACCCCTAAACCTTGCAAAAATCGAATGTACCAAGAGGACAATACAACGCCACCTAGGTGTCGTCACAAATATGAGACATGTAAACAGTGAGTATTCAATCCACCAATAACGTAAAACATGACGTCACTGGTCATGGCGGTATCGGAGACTAGATTTGCCCCCGAAAGTTTTTTGCATTGATACCCAAGGGAAGGATAAGTTGCCCGTACTAATAAAGTGAAGAATTCTAAGAAGTGTCTGCGGTATCTTGTAATATTTGGACGTCTTAGTGCCGTCGTCGTCTTGAAATTATTGGAGTGGGGGAAGCGGTGACCTCGCCGCATCCACGGATCGGGAAGCTCGCTCGATAAACAGTAGAAGGGGACATGGCCGGTCAGCGGAGTCTGAGAGGGGAGTGCCTAAAGGGGCACCTCCAAGGCAGTTTCACTGACTATCAGGTGGCAATAGCAAGTGAAACTAACACTACGATGTGATGTGGGTCATTTGAAAAAGAAAACCTTCCTTGAAAACTAAATAGAATCAGGCAAACATTCCGTGAATACAACTAGTTAAAAAAAAAAAAAAAAAAAGTCTACCTTGTTTGTGAGTGCTTGTTATGGAACTGAAAATGACGGGGGTAAGTTCTTTGAAGTTGGTTGTGTCTAAAGATTTAAAATTTCATCCGTCACATAATTGTAATTTTGAAACCATTGTAATTTATCAGGTCATGCAATCCATAATAAGAACATGTTAGTTTGGTTGCGAAAAAATGCCTTTATTGAAATATTTCACCTTTGTTCAGCATCATATTATCATTGATTGAATGTATTATTCTATATATAATAGGCAGTGTGAAATGGTATAGGTTCGTCTTTTACTGATGGGAGAATGCGAGAGAATAGTTTGAATATTTCGTAAATTGAGACTACGCTAAAATAGATGTCTGAAGTTATTAAAAAAATCAAAAAGTCAGTTCCTTGAATTACGTAATGTCAAAGATAAAAATTAATTTTGAACGAACATAAGCAACGAAGGAAACCGGATCGAACATGAGATCGTGCTCATAGAACTCCAACTGGCTTTTACAGGTAAGCCTACAACATTCATTCATCTTTCTAGACTTGCTGCAAGAAGAATTGCCTCGGATGAAATTACGTTAATAATACATTGAATAGGTAGTTGTGAGTACGTAAGATGAGTCTTTTCTCCTTAAATTTGTGAATTGAATGCAGAGAAAGCGGAATACAGTTAATATTTAAGACACAAGTTAACTAAAGACATTAGCTGGCAATAGGCATTAAATGACGTTACTGGGGTAAGTTGAAAATTTGTGTCGGGCCGAGATTACAACCCGTATCTCCTTCTCACTAGGCACGTTAGCTGACCATGATGCCATCGGGACACAGTGGTCCCACCAGAGCCGAATTCTCACGCCTCTACTCACTGTTGGCGCACTGTCGCTGCCCATGCTTCTCAGATGCAACGTTTCGTCGATTCCCCTAACAGCTTGATTGTGGCACGAAAGAACAGACGCCGCTTGTACAAATAACTGAGGCGATGCCACCGCAGTGCTCCCTTCAGAGCATAGGCACACCCTGCTCAACTCTCCCGGCAGTCGGCGAAGTGATAGTGATAGTGGTGAAGGGCACGCCGTGTCCGGATGGCCTAGTAGTGAGCGCTCCTCCCTAGCCGACCCAGAGCACAGTTAAATTCCTTTGTGTCTTGACTACGCATATATAATACTCACTTCTGTCGTACTCTAATAAAAATTGACAGAGTTTGAAATGTTAAAAAAGATGAATAATTGTTTTTGGCAGTGAAAACGCCGTTTTCCTGTTGTTAGGCTACTTATTTCGCTCTCTTACATTTGGCCGCGATGCAGTGGCCGAGCGGTCTACAGCGCCATGCTGCTCGCCGCGTAACTATTCGCCGACATTGGATGGAGGTTGCGGAATATTTAGATTCGGTCCCCGTGTAGCATAATTTTAAGCAAAGTGATTTAATGAATGAAAGAATAGTAATAAATGATACGTACTAATGGCTGATCAAATTTCGAACCGTTCTTTACGTAAAAGTGATTGCAGGTTCTATGTCAATAAATACTGCAAAAAGATTGAATGAATTCAAAGATGCACTGGCAAGCTACACGAGATACATAATTTCAATGTATCTAATACCCGGACCATCCAAAGTCGTAATAGTTCGTTTTAACTGAAAACAGCATGGTAATCACAGGGAGGAACTGGTAAAATAATTAAATCAATGAAAAATAACTGAAATTAATTTTGACTGAGGGGATTTATTAATAAGAACAGAAAACAGATAATGCGTACCTGAGTTTCCATTTTATCAGTAGATCTTGTACACATAATAATAATATTCATTGTTTATTAATGCTCATTGCACTAAAATAGTTCGATCGGGACAAAACCAGACGAGAGAGAGAGAGAGAGAGAGAGAGAGAGAGAGAGAGAGAGAGAGAGAGCACGAGAACAGAGATACCGTTATGATACTATTATCATTCGAAGGATAATTCAAGATATCACTCATATTATTCTGTGAGCTTTCTAAGAATATCTGTTACGTAGCCTATATATTCCAACGAACATTAACAAAAAATTAAGTGGTTATATTATATTACATATTATTTGATCAAATTATTCATTTCATTTTAAAAGAAAATTATTTATGGCGCTTTTGCTATATGGTAATCTTAAATCGCTGTCGGGGTTCGAGTCCTCCCTCGGGCATGGGTGTGTGTGTTGTCTTTAGGTTTAAGTTTCTGTAAATAGTTTGTAAGCTTACGGGCTGAGAACCACAGACGTAACCAGGTGGGAGAAGCAGCAAAGACCAAATTCGCAAGACTATAAACCATAAACTAAGGCACTGACGATGCCCTGAAGTAGAGGCGGCCGAAACGCATCTGGGTAAAATAGATAGCAGCAGGAACAAGGCGTTTTAATTTGCAAATGCAAATAATTCTGCACTTGCGGCGGTATATGGCTACACAAGCAAAAAGACTGATTAGTTGAACTAATGTACACGCCATAAATATTAGTTGGAGTTGCCTAAATATAGTTTGTTGCCATTTAGAGAGGAATGATTAAGTTGTGCAATGTGGCGGCGCGGCGGCCGCTGTACAGATTTCCGTTTAAGGCGGTCGCCTTCTTGGCTGCAGAAAGCAATACAGAATAGTCGGCCGTGCTGAACGCCTGTTGGTTCCGGGTTAGGAAACCTCTGCGACGGAAAGGAAGTGCCCGGTCTATATGGTCCAACAGGGAGAGAGCTAGCCGCTTTCCTGCTGCCAGAACTACTTTTTCTGACCGTAGAAACTCCAGTACGGGGCGCAGGCGAGCAAACAAAACCTCTGCTGCCCACTATGACCTTCTGGGAGGAACACCAGCTGCTACACTACTTTGCACAGAGTTTGGTTATTCGGTCGTTTGGCGATCACGAGTACAACAGTGTTCGTAGAATGTTGGCAGCCCGTTCTGTTGCTAGCTAATCCTAGATCTAGCATTCTCTCTGCGAAGTAGTCTCAGTTTAGCTTGTACTAGCGTCACTGTAACATAATTTCGGAGACACATTTGTGCATACTGTCTGCTTCATATGTTCCGAATAGAGTTAATCGTAAATGGAAAACTCATGCGTGAGGTGCGACTTCTCATGAACCAACTTGTTTATGACCTCACATCTCAGGTTTGTGTGTCGTAAGCTACCATGATATAATTTAGGAGCTGTGTTTAGTGGTAATTGTTTATAATGTCTTTAGAATGTCTCGCTAATAGAGACCGAGTGAGGTGGCGCAGTGCTAACACACTGGACTCGCATTCTGAAGAACGGTGGTTCATATCCAATCCGGCCATCCTGATTTAGGTGTTCCGTGATTTCCCTAAATCACTGTAGGCAAATGCCGGGATGGTTCAGTTTTACTATATGAACAGCGGAGAGGTCGTAAATGGTAAACTTGACATGTAGAAAAAGTTTCAAATTAATATTATCCCAAGATAGCAGCAAAAAAAAAGTTATTTGTTTCGTCGACCGGTTTCGGCACGGCACGCTGAGGTACTATTTTCTGGTCTGTCATCCTACAACATTTATTAATTCACAGGAGTGCTCGAAATTTTAGTTGTAGTCAGTGCAAATGTCGAGTCCAATAAAAACATGCACAATAAAATGCACCATTATATTGCAATAAGATGCAACATTATATATTCACTGTTCACTCTCAGAGCGGCTTCGGAAGACTGACGCTGCTCTCGGTCAAATCTACCATGCACGGTTCTGATTCTGGTTTTCATATTTCCTAAATGTCATTTGCGATTCCCTCCACGTTTCGATAGCATCGATGCGAATGAATGATCCCCTACAAATGTAGACTTAGTCCATGCCGTTCTCCTGTGTCAGAATGGATAGGAAATTAATTTGGCAGGCTGATGGATAGTAATATTTATTTCTCCCGCAAACTGGGGCAAGCTCTTTCCGTATGGACTGCATGGGAGGACACATCCGTCAGTTTCATTGGTGGCTGTAATATATACGTACTGAATTCTGACTGAACTTCCAAGTGCGTTTCCTTTGCCACCATATAAAATATGAGCAGGTACCGAATATTTCGACATGTCAGCTGTAATTTTTCTCAACTGCAAGAGAAAAGTGACGTTCTGATGGAGACGGTATCCCGTATATTGGTGGAACGCCGTTTCTTTTCGGTTCTTCAAAACACGTTACTTTTTCCGCGGTGGAGTGGCCGAGCGTTCTAAGGCGCCTCGTCGTTGGAGGTCGAGTATTTCCTGGGGCGTGCGCGCGCGTGTTAAAGTAGTCTGTAACTCGAGGGACTGATGACCATAGCAGTTTGGTCCAATAGGTTTACAAACATTTGAACGTTTCCGCTCGCACGAATCACTCGGGGAATGTTCTGTTCACTTCTTTTTCTTCAAACGTTGCTTTTGTTATTGAAAGATCCACTGAAGTCCCTGATGTAATTGTACCTGTATATGTTTTTAGTAGACGCCTCTACTTCTGAACTTTATACTCGTGGATCGAGGAACTGATGATACTGTTGTTTTGAACCTTAACCTCCCCTCCCACAATCAATTGATCAATCAATGAAGCATCTTCTTCAGTACAGAAGAAACAATAGAATTACGTAAAATATGAAATACTGAATCTAGTAATCCACTATTACAACTGGAATCACAGAGTATATGCAGGAAAGGAAAAGAATGAAAAACAATTGTTTGCTATTAACTGGAATAGAACCGTAGGCAGTCTTTATATGCTTTCATTAATATTACTGGCCTCAGTTTCTGATGTAAACGAAACTGTTACCGAATTAAATTTCCTTACAGCGAACAGTGGATTAAATACCGCATAGTTTACCACAGATAAAATACCAGTCTATAGAGGATCAAAATCAGTGAAAAACATTTTGCCGCTCCTTAGCAAGTGGTGTGCCTTTGCAGTGTATTTACCAGTGTTGCCAATGCTTATCAATGAAATTTCCCACCCAGTATCCTAAAATTACCCGATTTGACTTCAAAATACCCTCCGGGTAAAACATATGTGGAAAGTGCTTTTTCAGATTCGAAAGGAACTGAATGATGCTAAAACCGACGATATTATCGAGATTGATGCTCTTAGATGTTACGGACTCCATCGTTGCCTTGTAAAGGTGTCAGCCGTGTATGATGAATCTTCAAAGATGTCAAAGAAATTAGTTTTAATCTGGCCTGAATTCGGATAAAAATACACGACTGTTAATGCACATTGTTTAGTAACAGTTGCTTCAATAGTTTCATCCTTACCAGCGAAAAAAAAAGTACCTGAGTGTCTCATTTTATCATAGAATGACTCTGAAAATGACTTCCCTAACACATTTCGCACGCTTTAAAGCAATTTTCTGAGAGACTGTTGAATCAGGAAAGATACTCTTACAAAGAGGAATCCATGTATCCAACGTGTTGAACGGTAAATTATTGGTAGTGACAGGTGCTGTTAATTTAATTTCTGCTCCTTTTACGTTGTCGGCATTGCTATTTAGCATAGAAGATATATTGGAAGTAGACGCAACAGTTTTCATTCCATTAATATGTTTGGAAGACTTTGTGCGCCTCAAAATTTGAGATGCATGCTCTTTTAAAACAATTATCACATACCTAGCAGCACGCTAAATCGTGTCCGTTCCTCCGTTTGTTGCTCTTCTACAATCAAGCAGCGCACTCAGGCAAGCTCGACCAGGAATCACTAAATCTGTTTATTTTGGATTTCTTTGATTTCCCATTCGAAGAAACGAAGTTGAGATAGAAGCAGCATTGTGGTCCTTTTCAACAAGCTCATTTTGTAAATTAGGAGTTTCAAGTAAATTGAGACAGGAAATTCAGGAGGAGCATGCAGATTGTCTACAGATTTCGCACTAGCACTTGCTTTACGCAACCACTTATCCATTTTAGTGAAATAGAAACACTGTAGCTTAATAACTGCACTATTACTGACCAAAAAAGGATAATCCGCACCAGAACATTCAGTCTACAAGTCCGGCAAGACTGTGAGACAGTGCTGTCAAAAGGTCAACGAGCTGACTAGCAGGCTTACGACTTTGCCAGTTACGACACACTGGAGTTCAAACTGCGGAGGCAAGAGCAGAGAAACTGGGGAATTCCCAGGCTCATTGCACAACACAGCTCATGTCACAATTGTGATATTCTCATATCGCGTCTTTAATACATTAAAAAAGTTGAATAATTTGAATATTTAAAAAAAAAGTCTGGTGTCAAAATTATGAAATTCCCGGAAAATACCCGCCATTTCTTTTTACGCTACAAAATACCCGCAGACCGAGAATTTACCCCTGCAATTGGCCACCCTGGTGTTCAGGAGGTGAGGCGGCGTGTGGGCGGTGCTGGCCCTCTGCTTCTCCCTGTCCTTTGTGCGGCCGCCTCTACCTGCGGTGGCCGCCGCAGTTCAAGGAGAACGAGGGGCCCGCGGGAGGCTTTGTTTACGCGCGCGTGTGAGTAGTTGCTGGCGCCGCCGCCGGGGGCAGTGGCGCTGCAGCCGGAGGGTCGCGGCGATCAATAGCCGCGTGTGTCTGGCTGGCTAGAATAGGGTAGGGTAGGATAGGGTAGCGTAGGGAGGGGGGGGGGCGGCGGGGGAGAGCGTCGCGTGCCGGGGGCGGCCAGACAGCCAACTGCCGAGGCGGCGTGATCAAAAAGGCAGTATACACTAGAAAACACTTTACAGGAAATGCTTAATATGTTCAGCATCATTCCTCAACAATAGCTGTAGTCGGGGATTAATGTTGTGAACATCACAGTAAAGCATGTCCGGGATTATAGTGAGGCATTGGCGTCGGATGTTGTCTTTCAGCATCCCTAGAGATGTCAGTCGATCACGATACACTTGCGACTTCCGGTAACCCCAAAGCCAATAATCGCACGGACTGAGGTCTGGGAACCTGAGAGGCCAAGCATGACGAAAGTGGCGGCTGAGCTCACGATCACCACCAAACGACGACCGCAAGAGATCTTTCACGCTTCTAGCAATTTGGGGTGGAGCGCCATTCTGCATAAAAATCGTACGTTCCAGCAGGTGTTTATCAGCCAGGCTGGGGATGATGCGATTCAGTAACTTATCGGCGTATCTCTCACCCATCACGGTAGCAGTTGCAAAACCAGAATCACGCAGTTCCTCGAAGAAAAGAGGTCCGATAACGGTAGAAGTGGTATATCCAACCCATACCGTGACTTTCTCGTCCAACAACGGAGTTTCCAAGACAGTTCTAGGATTTTTGGTAGCCAAAATTCTGCAGCTGTGGACGTTGACAGACCCTCGGAGCGTGAAATGAGCTCCGTCGGTCCACAACACGTTACTCAACCAATCGTCATCTTCCGCCATCTTTTGAAACGCCCACACCGCAAATGCCCTCCGCTTCATTAAATCGCCAGGTAACAGTTCATGATGCCGATGGATTTTGTAAGAATAGCATCGGGGGGTACGTCTAAATGCCAACCAAACAGTAGTGTGTGGAATGCAGGTGCGACGTGCGACTGTACAAGCGCTGAATTCCCCGTGCATAGACGAACCCACTATAGTCTCCATTTCTTCCTGATACTTCTCAGCAGCATTACGCCTTGTGCTCGGTCGGCCACTACGGCGTCTATCGTCTAAACAACAAATGGCTTCGAACTTCGAAATCATTCTCGCCAAAGCTGCATTTGTCAACGGACCTTTACCCGTTCGAATCCCCTTCCTATGGCGATTGGATCGTAACGCTGAACTAGCACATTCCCCATTCTGATAATACAGTTTCACTAAAAGCGCCGTTTCAGGTAACGTCAACATGCTGCTACTGCTGGTGCACCTGATTCTCTCTCTCATTACTGCTGCTTTTATCACGATTTTCTTGCGCAGTCACTGACGTTTTGCTGTCCAGCGCCATCTGTGGGACATTTTTGAACTGGTTTTTTTATTATTTTTTTATTTTTATTTTTTTTCTAATATAACCCCATGTCATTTCAAGCATGTGTGTCAATTTTTACCTCTCTATCTACATTATTCCGTGATTTATTAAGATTTCAAATTTATACTGACTTTTTGTCACCCGGTACTTCCAGTCTCTAATAAGGCGGGCGAAAAGGAACACCCGAATCTATCCGTTTTCGATCACATTTCTCTTATTTTATTGAGATGATCATGTCTCCCTTTGTAGGAGGGTGCTAACAAAATACGTTCGCATTCGGAGGAGAAAGTTTCTGAAAGAAATTTCGCAAATAGATCTCTCCGCGACGAATAACGTCTTTCTGTTAATGATTTCCACCCGAATTCGCGCATCATTTCTGTGATACCCCTTCCTATATATCGTGATAATAAACAACGAGCTACGCTTCTCTGTATATCTTCTGTCAGTCCCATATGATTGGGAACCCACAACGGGCAGCAATACTCCAACAAAGAACGCACAAGTGTAGTCTAGTCAGTTTCTTTACTAGAACTGTCTTCTGCCATTGAAACGTAGCCTTTGGTACGCCTTCCCTACAATATTTGTGTTGTTTCCGGTTTAAGTTGTTCCTAACTGTAATTCCTACGTTTTAGTTGAATTTACGGCCAGTAGATTGGACTAATTTATCGTGTAAATGATTTCTTTCGGTGTTCACATGGATCATTATTAAAGGGTCAATCGCTAATTTTCGCACCACGTAGATCCATCATCTGTCTTTTTTTCAGCTGCTTTTGATGTTCTGGTGACTTTACTAACCGATGAGTGACATCATTATCCGCGAACAACCTAAGAGGACCCTTCGGATCGCCTCCTAAATCGTTCATAAAGGCAAGAAATAGTAGGGGCCCTATAACACTTCGCTGAGGAACCGCAACTATCACTTCACTTTTACTCGATTACTTTACATTAATTACTACGTACTGTGTCCTTTCTGACAGGAAATCACGAATCTAATCACATTGTCGATATTCCATAAGTACCTAATTTAATTAAAGCCCCTTGTGAGTTACAGTGTCAACAGATTTCCGGAAATCTAGTACTGTGGAATCCACGTGAGATTCCTTGCCGATAGCACTTATCACTTCATGTGAATAATGAGCTAGCTGTGTTTCAGAAGAACCATACTTTCTGCACCCGTGTTGACTGTGGATCAATAGGTCGTTCTCCTCGAGATAGTTCATAATGTTCGAAAAAAATATATGTTCCAGAATCGTGCTGCAAACCAAAGTCAGTAATATGGGCCTGTAATTGTGGTTGTCACTCCTTTTGCCTTTCCTGATTATTGTAGTGACCTGTTATAACGTTACGGAGGTATAAAAGTGACTTTCTACTTTTAAATGGATTACCGTCCACTAATAATCTCTGTAATATTGTTCAAAGACGAATCGAAAATTTTCTGACATCGCAGAACTATATTTCTGATAAAAAAGAAGTCACTATAGTTGTAGCATTCTTTTGATAAATAGTGGTGTACTTACTTATTCATGTCCTTGCTCTCGATGTGATTGATTGGACTATGTAAGTTTCTGTTGCTACGATTTTCACATTAATGAAGCTGCATTTTTTATTGTAAATTCTTGCGTTTCCGCAAATTATTTCTTGTCCATTCCTTTACCAAAAACTAATTTTACGTTAATATGAATTTACAGAATTGTTTTTCAGAAAAAGACTACGCCATTATCACACAAGCGACGCTTAATTGTTAAAGGACGACATAATTAAACCTTTGTTTGATTTCAATTCGAATATTTAGCCGAGCGAAATAACGTCCCTGAGACATATTGTCATATTTATTTATCCCGTTTGTGGGATAAAATTGAAATTATGCTAGCGGAAATCATTTCGTTTAACATGAATTTTGGTTTCCAATGAGGATGCGTAAGCGCTTGTGCCATTAAATATGATACAAAAAGATTGGTAGAAATTTACAGCACTCATAAATGAACTTCATTTCAGGATTTACAAACGAAATTCCTTTCTGCATCACCACGTTGAAGTGTTACTTCTGATTACGCGGAATGAGTTTACAATGAAAGTTATCAAAGTCGTGCTCGGCAAACTACTGTACAGTGTATCGATCCTCCATCCGCTTGCGGCACACGTTGGAGGCACAACTCCTCGAGAGCCATTCACTCGCAATGCCGCAGTGGCTGGCTCTGTGTCGGCGACCCTGGGCGCCGTTCAAAGCCCAATCGAATCACGGATTTTTTGTAAGCCAGCCCTCACCTTTCATCGATGTGAGGAGTCACCAGAAACGACGCGGAGTTGGGATTTCACGTTAAACTGCAGGTCCCCTGTTCAGCTGGATAACTGGGGTACGACAGGACGCGCAAGTCACCGAAGTGGCGTCCTGTGAAACCCTCGCACCAAACCACGGAGCTGACCCAAAGGGAACGTATTACTGTTATACCCCACGGTTCTTTATTTTGTACATGAGTAAACATGTAGTTGAAATTTCTCATTGTTGATGCATTAGGAGGGAGATGACAGTGTGGTGTATAGGCTGGCTCGACAAGTGGAAGAGCAGGTCATCTAAATGTATATGGAGAAAAGTACTCTGTTCAATCAGTCCTTTTCGGAATTTATGGAGGAAAAAAAAAATTAATGCAGTGTGTGTCACGCACACACACACACACACACACACACACACACACACACACACACACGCACGCACGCACACGCTCGACGGAGGACTCGAACCTCCGACGGCGAGCATCTGCGCCCTCCACAGCAAGGCGCCTTAAGCCGTCGGCACACTAAGCGTGTGTCTGAACGTGTGCGGTCAACATGCCGAATCCAACGTGCGGCTGAACGCTTGGAGCCGGCGCGACTTGTTACTCAAACGAGCTACACGGCGATCGCTGCGCGCTCCAGCCCAGCGACCGTTGTCCTGGAACCACAACGTTTCCAAAATAAAAGGAATGGAATTCCTGATTTCTCTATTTCTTGACGTTTGTTCATATGTTCGTCATGTTCTGGGACATAGGCCTACGTAAGTAACTACGAAAAAAGTGCAGCGACTTATAATAAAAGCTTCGTGACAAACTTTACGATATATAATTAGGCTAGGCCTTCACATAAGACAAATGTTATTGCAATAGTCTCGCTATTTAGTAAAACCTAAAGGACATTCTTCCACGGTTATGTTACTATTTAGTTGAAGAATGTTAAGAACGTGTAAGTAAAATTCAATACGAGAAAAAACAAAGTGCGTATTTTACTCTAAATAAGGTGCCAGCTATCTTGTTCATAAAACGAATACAATTATGTTTACATAGCATCGAAAGTTATGCAGTATATTTCTGTGTTATTTATAGAAAAGTCTTTTAGTGTATCAGGAAACCATAGTAAAAAACGCCTTGAACCAGCGCCGTTCCCCGGCGGGGGTTCGAATCCCCCCTCGGGCATGGATGTTTGTGTCGTCTTTAGTATAAGGTAGTTCATAAGTAGTTTGTAAATTTAGGGACTGATGACCCCATAGTTAAGTCCCATAAGCTTAAAAGACATTTTATACTTGGCAAATAAATTTAGTAGTAAATTTTATTACTCATAAATATGAATTCTATCAGTGGTTTGTCTCGTGAAGGCAAGAAAATAACATTAGAATGAATTACAGCTGGGTAAATTTTCCCCATTCGCTGCCGAACACTATGGTCCTCTTATTTGGTTCCACGTTTTCACCTGCAAGTAAAAAAATTGCTGGCAACGTTCATTAGAAAATGGTGGTATTGAAGAAAGATTCTCAGAGTCTAATGCAATTCTTTGCGATGGCAATGGTGTCTATGTCCTACCCTCGATTGAAGAGAGATACCATTACCTCAGCGTAAATTAAAAAATGAAGTATCTGTTTCTTTTGCATACCTTTTGGTGCTCAGAAAGTGCTTACGCACTTAATTAGCTGCCTCATCTAGAATGCAAGTAGAGCTGCATTCGCCTAAATCTAAGTCACTTCCAGTGGCTAATGTTGCTTTGCACTTGTTTATGTTTACTCACGCTACCTGCAGCCCCCCAGCCGGGCTGACCCCCAGTCGCGGGTTGACTCACTGCCCGCAGCCGCACGCAACTTCCTCCGCCGTCGTCGTGTCTCCAGGCCCACGAAAGTGGAAAAGCAGATAACGCTCCCGCTCCGTATCGCCTCCTCGGGGATTTTCTCGTGTTTAATGGACAATGCTCGTCCATTTTCGCCTCACCACACTGTCACGGCACCGTTACTGCCAGCCTTACTTTCCACCTTCAGCTTATGTGATTCTGCGTCAGTACGCTGCCCACAGGGGAAGGATCAGTCGCGTGGGTCACAGGTTTCCATCTCGTTCTGCAATGACTTTCTCTATTGAAAATATAGTCATGTGTTTCGGATTTTCGGTTTTGTGTTTTCGCGATGTAGTTCTCGTACCCGTGATTTTCGCGTCTTGCACATCGAGGTAGGCAGTCGAGGTGTTAGGCTACCAAATGGTTGCAAGAAATGAATCGGCGTTACCTGTACAAATTAATTAGTGGGAGACGAAGCCGGATCTGCCCGCCTTTCGGAATGGCCGGCGTCAGCAGTTACATACCCGCACACGTCCCGCCGACCGACCGAAACGTCCACGTGCACACACTGCATATTAGTCCGTGCCCCAGTCTTGCTTGTGACTCTTTTTCCATTCGATATACTTTTTAGTGTGCCTGATAATGTTCCGTATCTCGGGATACTTTTTTCGCACAATTGATGTGAAACACGGGGAGTGGGTGATTGATAATCAAATAAGTATAAATTTTCATTGTGATCCACAATAAAAACAATACACCTAAAGTATGTTTTTTTGCATAATCGCAGTTTACCGCGTTCTTGCAACAGGCGAGGGGAAACGTATCACAGAAACAAGCAAAATTTAAATATTTCTCTCTCCATCGGCGACATCCGAAGGAAATCTCGCCGCGTAAATCATTAATCAGCCAAGCAGATATTTAACACCAAAAGAGCAAAGTTTTCAGAGTCTAAGAATATTATCAGATATACCATAAAATATCGCTTTAATTAAAAATCGGACGACCGGTAATGGAGCACGGAACAGCGGCTCGATAGCCTAACGCGTCGCCCTCTCCGCTGCCCATCCGGCACAGGCGTACAATTACCGGCACGCAAGTTACAGTATGAAAACACGACAACTTCTATAACCCTGACGTTATAGACTTTGGATTCCATATCATGTTGATAAAAATATTTGTCTTTAGATATCTTTGGATGAATAGCATTGAAAGTACGATTTTCCTCCAATCAACTTCGACGTTAACTAGTCCAAAAACTAGTTGGTTTCTAGTAGAAATACAAAACAAGCGTCTTTTTATTTTCAATATACAACGTGCATGCAAATCTTGAACAAAATTGTTGACCCACATGTTAGTCGCTTCCCTAATAACAAGTGCATGGCAGACACCCATGTAACAAGGTATAAATATTTCTCTCTTTTCTAATCGCATAGGGAGCGAACGAGAAGTGACTGCTGAATAAATGGCTCCATACCGGCCGCGGCGAAGCAGCCGAACGCATTGAGGCGCTAAGGTACTACGATGCGCGAGGCTGTTCTCCGTCGGGGGTTCGAATTTCCTCTCGACCGTGGATGTTTGTGTCGTCTTCAGTATAAGTTAGATTATAAGTACTTTGTAAGTTTAGGGACTGATGACCCCGCAGATAAGTCCCATAAGCTTAAAAAACATTTCAACATTTTTATCTCCGTACGTAGGTTGCTGTAGTATATTCGTAGATTCCTGTGTAGTAGTGAATCTTTGTAAGTAGGTTTTCGCGGCACAGTTGACACGTCTAATTATTTAATAACTGTGTAAATGAGTTTCTGCATCCTGGCCTCTGTTGTTCCCAGAAGAGTAGTAACGCCTGTGTAATTCCCAGCGCTCAGTTGATTTAGTCTGTTTCCGTTTTCGGTATATCCTAGTACTGTATTATTCAGGTCTCCTCTTCCTTCACCCACCACCACCACCACCACCACCACTACTACTACTACGAGGGTTGTCGATCATTCCCAGGCGACGTGTTTTTGAAAACTACCGTGGTTAAATTTTAATTCGTGCAATGTTTGTTTAAAACCTTTTGAAACGGAGTGTTTCATACAGCAGTGCGTCGATCGGGTCACTGGGTGTTTTATTGTGTAATGATTCCCATTTGGCCGTCTGCTCAATTCGTCAAAAATGTTTCAAATGTTTGTATAGTCTATGGGACTTAACTACGGGGTCATCAGTCCCTAAGCTTACAAACTACTTATGAACTAGGACGGCACAAATATCCATGCCCGAGGGAGGATTCGAACCCCCGACCGTATAGTGGCTGTGCAGGCCGTGACTGGAGCGCCTTAGTCTCCTCGGCCACCGCGGCCGGCTCTCACTTCGTCGTCCCACCTCGTTCATACATTCGTGTAGACCCTTTAAGTCGTCGTATAAACGTGTGGGGACGGGCGGGCTTGCTATTTGGATGGCAGGCGTCCCTGGCCGCCTCCTGCGGTCAGTTGACTGGCCGCGTGCTTCACAGGAGGGCGCCGCCGTCAGACGCGGTTAGCGGCCGCTAATGGGCTGTGACGTCACGGGAGGCGCCTCTGCCGCCGCTCCCAGGGGCCGCGCGTGCGGCAGGTGCCGAGGAGCCACCAACGGAAAAGAAATTGCTCATAACAATATTTGCGTCGTAGCTCTAAACTGATATACAAAATGAGCATTTCATATATTCACACAATTCAGGTATTCGCTATATTTTTACACGGATAATTAGAAGAAGATACTGTGCTTTATTGATGAACACTTTTTCTTACTTGTAAGTTTGAGAAACGAAAATTGCATCGATAAAGTTAAAAAAAAAAAAAATTCAACATAACGCATATTTCTAGCTTTCTCTCCTCCAAAGAGAGAGAGAGAGAAAAAAAGCAATCGTTATTAAAGAGAAACGCATTCTCTATTTATACTGTTTCACACATAACACGCATACCTGAGATAAACCGGGTAATCAAAAAGTCAGTACAAGTCTGAAAACTAAATGAATCACGAAATAATTTTGGTAGAGAAATACAAATCTACATACATGCTTGAAATGACATGGGGTTTTATTAGAAAAAAATTCAAAAAATGTCCGACAGATGGCGCTGGACGGCAAAACGTCAGTGACTGCGCATGAAAATCGTGTATAAAAGCAGCTGTAATGAGAGAGAATCAGATGCACCAGCAGTCGCAGCATGTTGACATTACCTGAAAAGACGCTTTTAGTTAAGCTGTATTATGAGAATGGGGAATGTGCTAGTTGAGCGTTACGATCCTATCGCCATAGGAAGGGGATTCGAACGGGTAAAGGTCCGTTGACAAATGCAGCTGTGGCGACAATGATTTCGAAGTTCGAAGCCATTTGTTGTTTAGACGATAGACCTCGTAGTGGCCGACCGAGCACACGGCGTAATGCTGCTGAGACAGTTCAGGAAGAAATGGAGACTGTAGCGGGTTCGTCTATGCACGGAGAAGTCAGCGCTCATACAGTCGCACGTCGCACCTGCATTCCACACACTACTGTTTGGTTGGCATTTAGACGTACCCTCCGAAGCTATCCTTACAAATTCCATCGGCATCATGAACTTTTACCTGGCGATTTAGTGAAACGGAGGGCATTTGCGGTGTGGGCGTTTCAAAAGATGGCGGAAGATGACGATTGGTTGAGGCTCCGAGGGTCTGCAACGCCCACAGCTGCAGAATTTGGGCTACCAAAAATCATAGAACTGTCTTGGAAACTCCGTTGTAGGACGAGAAAGTCACGGTATGGGTTGGATATACCACTTCTACCGTTATCGGACCTCTTTTCTTCGAGGAACTGCGTGATTCTGCCTGGCTGATAAGTCAGAATGATTTTTATGCAGAATGGCGCTCCACCCCCAATTGCTAGACGCGTGAAAGATCTCTTGCGCTCGTCGTTTGGTGGTGAACGTGAGCTCAGCCGCCACTTTCGTCATGCTTGGCCTCTCAGGTCCCCAGACCTCAGTCCGTGCTATTATTGGCTTTGGGGTTACCTGAAGTCTCAAGTGTATCGTGATCGACTGACATCTCTAGGGATGCTGAAAGACAACATCTGACGCCAATACCTCGCCATAATTCCGGGCATGCTTTACAGTGCTGTTCACAACATCATTCCTCGACTACAGCTATTGTTGAGGAATGATGCTGAACATATTAAGTATTTCCTGTAAATAACATCATCATTGCTTTGTCTTGTTATCTAATTATTGCTTTTCTAATCAGATGAAGCACCATCTGTCACATTTTTTGAACTATGTTTTTTGTGTGTTTTATTTTTTATTTTTTATTTTTTTTATTCATTTATATTTTTGTTCTAATAAAACCCCTTGTCATTTCAAGCATGTGTGTCAATTTTTATCTATCAACATTATTCAGTAACTTATTAAGTTTTCAAATTTATACTGACTTTTTGATCACCCGATATATATTTATACACCTCACGTAATTGCTGATCCGCGTACGTTCGGCAGAAACAGGATTTTTTCGAGTCTACTTCTCTAAGCCTGTTTCTGGCAAGTATTTGACTGCTAACTTTGATAAACTGGGAAAATCTCTCTAATTTGAATTCGACTGGCATTTCTTCATCTGTATTTAAAAGGCAACTTTCTTCAGCAAGTCCTTTTTGAACCAAGTTCTCATGCCACACAAGGTTCATTTCACTGTATTGACCACGTGGTGCACACAGATGACGAAAGAGTTGCACGCACCAGGTGCGGCCTAACAAACTCAAGATGAAATAGTCAGTGCTGCCAAACTCAAATAAGCGTGTATGCATTCTTTCACAATACTTCTCAATGCACTTTGTTATAGATTTTAGAGAAATTGTGGCACAGTGAAATGAAATATACCGTAAATAGTGTAAAACCTGACGATTCAGCAGGTTATTCTATTAGAGACTTCGGAATTGTCATAGATCACCAAAAAAATTCTTGACTTACATTATTATCATCGACGTAGAGTACAATATAATGAAATAAGTAATAAATCATATAAGCCGTCAAACAGACTCAAAAAACAATTGTTGTTGACAGGATCGCATATATCAATACGAAATAATATGTACAATACACTTTTTAGTGAATTCTCATGTGAAACCACTGACGATTAATAATTTCGATCTCGGCCAAAAGATCGACCTGCGTAAACATCGGCAGTGCCAGAATCGATTAAAATCGCAATTAATCGGACACCGAAGAACGATGCAAGAGCGCCCATTCCTTGAGTAAACTTCTCTACCACATTATCTCGCACTACTGTTTTTTGCAGCTTATTTACAAATAATATACATGTAAGATTACGCATACTGTACTGTTCACCTACATGTTTATTCTTTATTTCCTGCAATGTGAGTTGTTCCGCATCTACATATTATTATTCTCAGTATAGTATCTTATATTTCACCTCCACCCACTTCCTCTTCCCATTTTACAATATTGTTTAAGTTCATTTCCATTGCAGAGCTCTTCTATATACTCTTTCCACCTCTCAGCTTTCCCTTCCTTAATCTGAACTGGTTTTCCAGTGGAAATGGAATGAACATGTAAGTTGTGAGTAAGGCGGACAGTCGACTTCGGTTTATTGGGAGAATTTTGGGAAGATGTACTCCATTTGTAAAGGAGACAGCGCATAAAACGGGTGAACGACCACATCTTGAGTATTGCTCAAGTGTTTGGGACTATCAGCAGATCAGTTTAAAGAAAGACATACAAGCAGTTCAGAGGCGAGCAGCTAGTTTTATTACTGGTATGTTCGACCAATGCGCGAGTGTCACGGAAATGCTCCGGCAACTCAGTTGGGGATCGCTGGAGGAAAGACGTTCTTTTCGTGAATTTCTGTTGAGGAAATTTAGAGGGCCAGAATTTGAAGCTGAGTGTAGTACGATCTTGCTACCGCCTACTTTCATTTCGCGTAGTGATCACAAAGACAAGATAAGAGAAATTAGGGCTCGTACGGAGGCATATAGGCATTCTTTTTTTCCTTCGTTCTATTTGGGAGTGGAATAGGGAGAGAAATTCCTAGTACTGGTACAGTGTACCCTCCGCCACGCACCTTACTGTAGAGTATGTAGATGTAGAAAGCAGGAGAACGAGAATGATCAGTAGGACTGAATGGCCACCTATGCTCGAAGTTGTTGGAAAGAGAAGGTGCCGTGTGCTGTCACTGAGGGGCTTTGGATACCCCACTTGGGTGTGGATGCCCGCCTCCATCCCACTTCTCTATCTCCTGGTCGCTCGGTTCGAAGTGGAGTTTCCGCAACCCCCTTTATTATTTCATATGGGGTTATCTAAAGCGTGAGACCTCAGTGGATACGGGATGGAATCTATTACCAGAATTTCAGCTGTTAGTCATGTGGTTCCAAACACGCCAGAGGTAATTTCAAAACATCCGTGTTGAATGCGAACTGCAGCTGTAGCGTAAATTGGCGGTTATTTTGGTTTTAAAATGCAGCCGGCTGCTTTTATGGATGTTTGTTTACCGTAACTAGTTTTCAAGCCACTGCAGACTCCTCATCAGTGGATACTTACAGGAACATTTATTCCCGGCCGTAGTGGCCGGGCGGTCTGCGGCGTGCCAGTCACGGCCTGCACGGCCGCTGCGGTCGGGAGTTCGAATCCCCCCTCGGGCATGGATGTTTGTGCCGTCTTTAGTATAAGCTAGTTCATAAGTAGTTTGTAAGTTTAGGGACTGATGGCCCCGTAGTTAAGTCCCATGAGCTCTACAAACATTAACATAACATTTATTATCTTCCACAAAGAGTAGGTTTACGCCAGAGCCCAATGCACATCATGGTTACGCTTACAAATATAATTCAAACACAGTAAGTACATAAAATATAGGAACATAACATTTAATTTCGTGTTATTTTGTTTTCGATGAATAAAGTTATGTTACCAAAACCTACACTTGGCGGAAGATAATAAATGTACCTGTAACGTATCCAATGATGATGAACCTGAAGTGGCTTAAACAGTAGTTATGGAATACAAACCTCCATAAAAGCAGCTGCTTGCAGTTTTTAAACCAAAAATACCGCCAACACCAGAGATATTTGTCAGGGTGTGTCAAAATCTTGTTCGCCGTTGTCCTGCTTGGATTGAGGTTGATGACCCTCATTTTGTAAGATACAGTGCAAATGGTACTCTCATGGTGCGTATGATAGTATTCACAGTTAACTATACTAATGGATGAAACTTCCTGGCAGATTAAAATTGTGTGCCGGAACCGGGAATAGAACCTGGGACCTTTGTCTTTCGCGGACAAGCTGTCTACCACTGAGCTATCCCGACACAACTCACGGTCCGTCCTCACAACTTCAATTCTGCCAGTACCGAGTCCCGGTTCCGGCTCACAATTTTAATCTGCGAGGAAGTTTCATATCAGCGGACACTCCGCTGCAGAGTGAAAGTTTCATTGTGTATAGTAATGTACATTGTATGCGTATTATTTGCTCACAACCTCTTCAGCCTCAGATTCCGTACCTTAAAATGACCATTGGAGCATTCTCAATGGTCTGTTTAATTTTTGCACGCTCTTACAGAAACCCCTCGTGTATTCGTTATGAGGCGTATTTCACAGCGCGTCTTATCGGCGCAATTTGGAAAATGTCGGATAGCAATAACAACAGGTAATTACGTACTATTTTTGTCCTGAATTCGCTCTAGTCTTAGAAAGAAAGATGTTTTCAATTCTCTTTCTGTGTGTGGTATTCAGTTTCCGATATTTCCTCATTAAAGATAATTTAATAGTTAGTAAGCTGGATATGATGGGACGATACTACTGAGTTACTGTACACCTAGAAATTAATGTATCTAATCCAGCTGTCAGTACGATAATTGGGAGGATTATCTTTTGAAATTATTGTATCTGATGGAGCTGTCAGTGCGATAAATTTCGTTGTCACGAAGTTTTGGAGTTTGGTGGATTTTACTTCCTGCAGAGAGGGATGGTGCTGTTAGAAACAGGATGGAGCCCTATTCCAGAGACGACGGTGGTTGGAATCCACCTGCGGCCATCCAGATTTAGGTTTTTCGTGATTTCCCTAAATCAGTCGAGGTTCTTTCCAAAGCGCACGGCCGGTTTCCTTGTCGATTCTTACCCCAGCGATCCGAGCGCGAGCTGCTGGTGTGATGCCTCGGCCGCCACTCTTGAGCTGCAGAGCCTTCCTGCTGCGACATTCAGGGCGGCGGGCAGCCAGGCAGGCCTTGGCCGAGTTGCCAGGCGACCGCCGCTGCCGCGCTGCACCACACTGGCGCGTGATAGCCACCAGTGCTCATCTATCGTCCAGTTCATAACGACTGGTCCCTGACTTTGCGCTCACATTCTGCTGACATCGATGTTTTGTACCTCACCGGAATCATTGAAATGTCTACTTTTATATGAAAAGGGGACGCCGTACGCGGTAATATTTAAGAGAAAGCGTGCTTTTTCCAGCTTTTTTTGCGAATGACAACTTTAAGGATGTACAGAAATCACAACATAATTAGGAGAAACTTTTCGTTTGCACAGTTTAGAGATTCAACCTTGTTCTGTTTACAGTGTGAGTTTCGTTATTTTCTGAATGGGCGTTTCGTCGCAATAATATAAAACGCAAGAAGCTGCAAGTAGGCTTACCGTTGTACCTATTGAGACGTAGAGGGCATTGCTGTTTAGCTTGAACTTTCGCTGGTGACGTCAGATGTGATTACTGATACATTGTCTCCGTGTTTGTCGGTTAAGAGTTTGTACAGCAACCGAGTTAGTGGCTGCAGTATATGCGACGCTATAGCGGAGCGTAGTTGTCACACCAGCGCGCCGCCACTGTTGCGATGCTCCAGACGCGACTGTTCAGCTGTGTAGAACAACACGGCACGTGCGAGCACGTAGCGCATAGCAAGGCAAAAGCAAATAAATTAATGACCTGATATTAGCGCTCGGTGTAGATTTATGAGCATAAAAATATAACAACAGAGAAGGCAAGGACAGAGCTTGCATTTACACTTTTCATCTTGTTAATACGTATCATCATTAGGCGAACTGCAGCAGTCTACTACGCCTACCATTACTAGGACAAAACGACTAATCAGAAAATAACGAAACTCCGTCTGTAAGTGGAACAAGGTTGTTTCTCTAAACTGTGCAAAGGAAAACTTTCTCCTTATTTACGGTCTGATTTCTGTGCATCCTTAAAGTTGACATTCGCCTAAAAAAGCCAGAAAAGCACGCTTTCTCTTAAATATTACCGCGTATGTCGTCCCCTTTTCAAATAAAGTGTAATATTTATAAACCAAATGTAAGTAGACATTTCAACGATTCCGGCGAAGTATAAAACATCGATGTTCGTCGTGCGATATGACCAGAATATGAGTTCAACGTCAGGGGTCAATCATTATGAAATGGACGGTAGGCCGTGGTCTTTCGAGCTGTCTCCGTCACAGGAAGAAGTAGTTGCACCAAGAAACAACCAACACAGTTTATTCGCTTTCCCTAATACAAAATCATAGGCTTTATACGCGGGTCGTGTGGAAAGCAGTACCCTTTTGCGCCGTTTGAAGCGGTAGTGAAAAGACTAACCGCCGGATAGCATCTAATGCACTCAGTTGTCTATGTGTAACGTCACGTGCCAGTTCTGAGAGTGCCAGCGTTTGTTATGTTGAAATACAGAATTCTGCCAGCTGTCAAGTTAGGGGCTCTGATGAGGTTCTCAGCCTAAGAAATATACCACCAGTCATTAAGCAGCACATGTATGGAGACAGTCACTAATGATGAAGAATGGGTATCGTATGCAACACCTACTTTTAAACAACAATCGCGCTCGTTCAGCAGACTAAGAAACAAAAATAATAATGAACAAACATTCAAGACGGTACTGTTTACCCGGAAACTGATGCCTACCGTTTTCTGCTATCGGCGAGCTGCACTGAATGATTTCATGACCCCTGGAGAAACTATAAATGCTGACGCATATTCTTAAACATTGAAGACGTTACGAGGGACGATTCGAAACCGACGGTGTGGTCTGTTGTCTCCTCCACAGCGATTCCAGGACTCATACGACTGGGATAACAAAACTTCTGCAACATTCAACCATTGACACTTGGCTCGTTCGGACTTCCACCTGCGGACGACCCTCAGGAGTGTCGGGCGCACTGTGCGTTCAGACTCCGGCCAGCATCAAAGTCTGATGTTGGTTGACACAAATCTCACAAATAATTTCATCATGTTCCAGTCTTTCTGTTAACACGCCCTACCCTTCCAAAGAATAAACAAAGGAAAAGTTTTTATAGTTTACTTAATTATCGCTATTCGTGCAGTATAACGACGAAGCATACAGTTTTGGTTTCTTACTTAACGTATTTTATATATAGTATCCGTATATTGAACGATATATCAGCAAAATATATCGTCGTACCACACTCAGTTCCGAATGTACGACGTGATGATGACTGAGGACTGAGATAAGATATCGTTTCCTAAAAAGAGGCACTAATTAGCTACAGTATACCGATCCACTGTTTCATTAGGAAAGCAAGTAACGATTTCCAGCAGACATTTAGCATAATTTCAGATGAAATTTTTTATCGCTTTTCTCGACTTACACAAACTCATTTCTACACTGCTCAAAGCAATTAGGGAGATCAGGTGAGATATCGTACGCAATATACACATTTATTTGTATTTACTCGTATCAGAAGCATATTAAATATATACAGGAACATTATGTACAAAACTTACATAAAAATATAGGCATTATATTTTACAAAAAGAATTTCGCAAAGGAAGAAAAGCTTAAACCAAATCTACAGTGCATTAGATGGAATATTGCCAAAACTGAGCCACACCTAGGGCATTACCATCAGCAAGCATTAAATCTTGCTCTGGACAGAGGGGGCATGGACTCGAGTGGCTGGCAGTTTGCACCTCGCCGCACTCGCATTTGCTGTCTTCTGTTGAGAAACCCGACATCTTAAGCAAGGACTCAGCCCAGATCTTAGCCGCTTAAGGGACCTCCAGGTGCACCAGTCCTCGATGCTCACGCGACTCCATCCAGTCCTGGAGAAACACCCAATAGCGTTGATGTCTGGAGGTAACTTTTCCGGGATTTCAGCCTACGTTGAGGTAGCTGGTGTCCAAACAGTGGATGGGCTTCTACACTTTCAGTCTTCAGTCGTTCTTGATTGGCAGCGACTTCTCGACGAACACTTGGAGGCGCAATACCAGCAAGACAGTATCCCTTCTCAGTATACACATAGTAACGTAACTTATTCATTTAATGATTACAGTTGTAATTTGTTTGTGATATAGTAGGATATTTTGCTGTCTCAACTCTTCATTTGAGATTTACAGGAGTTTACTTAGAGCGAGGCACCATCGAGCTACCATAATAGTGGATAAGTCATTCTCGTTGCCCTCTAACATGGTGTCTGATCACCACTAAAGTTGTATTCCTGTCTGGCGTGGCAGTATGAGGTTATCGATCAGCTCTTGACGAGTATTTGGCCATTCTTAAAAAAGTTTAAATGTTTGTAAATCTATCGGACAAAACTGCGTGGTCATCAGTCCGTAGCTTACAAACTACTTAAATTAAGGTAAACTAATCTAAGGACAACACACACACTCATGCCCCAGGAAGGACCCAAACCTCCGACGGCGAGCAACCGCGCTCCGCAGCGAGACGCCTTACATTCGGCTACTGCACCGCGGCATTCTTTCAAGAGTGCCATATCCAACCTGCAACCTTTGTGTGAGGTGCTGGTCTGGCTGCAATGTGCCTGCCAAGTGCATCGCAGACACGCTCAGTTGGGTTTAAGTCCGGTGAACGCGCTGGCCAGTCCATCCGTTGAATTCCCACAGCTTCAGGCATGTTGTCCACAAGTGCAGCTCTGTGGGGAGGAGCGTTATCGTCCACCAGAAGAGGCCCAGCATGGGTCTCTGAGCAATCAGAGCTCCATTCTGATTGACACCGAGGTCCGTAAGGTGATGTTTGACGCACCTAAGGAGGATTCTTACGAGTTCCACGTTCTGTACAGACGAGTGTCCGGCTGAACATAAGATGTTGACTATCTGAAAACAGAACGCGGCGCCATTCGTTACGACTGCGATCCTGATGTTTTGTGCGGGATAAAGGATGGCGAGGTTTTAAATAGGTC
Source organism: Locusta migratoria (assembly GCA_026315105.1). Classification (NCBI taxonomy): domain Eukaryota; kingdom Metazoa; phylum Arthropoda; class Insecta; order Orthoptera; family Acrididae; genus Locusta; species Locusta migratoria. The sequence goes on along the minus strand of CM048747.1, from coordinate 556,274,229 downwards.
AATTCCCGATGGCGGTTTCGGACTATTTGTGTCGATATTGCGGATCACGTTGCTGCCTGGAGGGTGCGTTGCAGCTGAGTTGCATTCAGCCTCCTGTCTCCACGGGCTATTAATCTGAGATAACTTTGGCCGTGCCTTCTTTCAAAGGTCCCGTTGTCTGAAACAGCGTCCAGGCCCTGGAAATTAAACATTGCGTTCCTTCGGTAGCTGCAGCCACCTCCCTCTGTGCCTGTCCCGCTTCCAACCTTCCTACGGCTGGCTGTCGTAGCTCCGGATAAGTCACGTTGCTGTACCATTGCTGCATGCTCACTACACTGTCTGAACGCAACTGCTTGTGAAATTCGTTTGTTAGAGAAAACACGATCAACGCCAACCCCCTCTGTTTCTGTTATCACCACTATCTCGGCGGTTGCCGTATGTTATTGTCTCCACTTCGTAGAACCGACAGAAAAGCGTCGAACCATTTTAGTTTATCCTGCCGATGGCAATAATTCAGAACTTAGATATCGCAACTGACCCTCTATTTTTTTTTTTTTTTTTTTGAACAGTGTTTAAAATTGCTGGTCGCAGTAGCCGAGTGGTCTGCAGCGCGCCAGGCACAGTCTGCACGGCCGGGGGTTCGAATCCCCCCTCGGGCATTAATGTTAGTGTCGTCTTTAGTATAAAGTAGTTTATAAATAGTTTGTAAGTTTAGGGACTGATGACCCCTTAAGCTTAACAAACATTTGAACATAAAAAAAATTCTACAGATAATGCACGCAGTTTGTACATGTTGCTCTCCTTATTTTATACAGTCCTTGATTTGTTCCTAAACCTTTGTTGCTTTTTCAGTTCTATTTACATTGAGAACTGTTGACGAATTTGTAAAATAAAAACACCTGATTTTCAACAGAGAGTTGAAGGGGTTGTGTTACAACGGTTATGGGAGAAAAGTATGGACTAATATGTAAGTACATATTCACGATTGTGTTTTTAATTTATAGTTTTCAGGTAGGATATTCATCAGTTCCGTGCCAAGTCACCGAATAAACACAAGCACATTTTTCAGCTGGATTTATTGCAATATATTTATGTTTTTAGCTGTTGTTTTATGCAATCTAACTCACGTGTCTAAAGCAGCTTGGAACATCTGATTAGTTTAGAAATGAGCTCGTGTAAATCGATAAAAGCGACAAAAATTAGACTACGTTTCAAATTATGTTCTTTTATATTAGTCTACACTTTTCTTTCAGAAAAGTTATAACGCGACACACTTCAACTCTCTGTTGAAATTCAGGCTTTTCTGTTTCAAGTTTGTCCTCAGTTCTCAATGTGACTAGAAATCGAAGAGCTAAAAGTGTTTGGGTATGACTGTATAAAGTAGGGACAACAGCTGTCACGGTGATGCATATGTTTAGACTCATTATCATGATTACATCGGCCTGTAGACCAGTTTTGAGGCATCGTTTCAAGCAGTAACTTAACTTGGTTAATGAAATATTACGGGCTGTTACGCCATGGTCGGCTGGATCTCTTAGTCACAGCCCTTAATTGTCTGCGGTCGTAGCCGCTTCTGTAACGGTACCTCGTGATAGCCTTGCCGATGACACGCGCAGAAGGCAAGGGTTAGACTGAGACTACGTCTGCGTCCTACAGCTGTCTCAAGAGAAAGCCTCCAAGTCGAGGTGTAAACCTGTCAGCAGTAAATATCCACAAACACCCCTACCGCCACTGACACGAATGAAGTCACATTTGCCTACCTCTAAGGCAGTTCGCACACCAAGCCACTCAAACGGAAGGCAGTTATGACTCCGGTCAGCATCGGGTCTCTTGACAGTTACTTCCTGAGTGATTTACTGGAACGCTACAAATAGTGACGCCAGTTAAAAACACCGGAGCAACCGCAAGGACCGGTTACAGATTACTAGTGCAGTCGATAATAATTAAAGGTCGCGTGGGTTGGTCTGTTAGCGGGAGATTAACTTTTTAAAATGTTCACATTTTGTTAAGCTTATGGCGCGTAACTGCGCTGTCCCCAGTCCCTACACTTACGAATAACTTACAAACTTACTTATACTAAAGACAGCACAAACGTCCATGCCCGAGGGCGATTCGAACCCATACGGCGGACGGCCTCGCGCATCGCAGCATAGCGCGGCCACTCCGCCGCGGTGATCCAGCAATCGTCGGAAAAATTTCAACCTCCATACACAAAAATAAAAGCACACGTTCCTCACCATGGCATTTATCTCACGTTGTGAACTTCGGGAATGCCCACTACCATGGTCCGTGTTCAAATACCTGTTTACTGTATAACACTGCGACGTTCTTATACACACAAAAGTTGACTCGTTTTGTTTGCTTCATAATTTAACATGAAATGAGTCTGTATGTTACATACACCCGAATACACTGACTAGGCAGGTCTTTTTCTTTTTTTGTAAACCTTTGTATCTGGCTCATTTCGGGTGATGAACATCTCAACCTAAGCCTGGTTGTCAAGCAATAAGTCATGCATTCATGAGCCATATGTCTGTTTTGCACGCATACTGCATTGTTATAACCTACAAAACTTAAAAAAAATCAGCGAACCAATTAATTTTCATTGTTCACTATGAAAACGAAAGTTTTCGTAAGTATACATTTCTCCATTCCATGGCCTTGTAGAACAACGTTATTTTCAATTCCAAAAAATAAAAATATTTATGTTGGAACACAGAGGTGTTTTATTCTTTGAGTTTCCGTCGTGTAGGGAATGACACTGTAGTTGGCCTGCTAAACGGACATACTGCTCATGAATGGCCCTATTGCTTTAAAACTAGGCTTTTCCTTAACTTTAGATGCTGACAACTGTATTCACTATCTCGAAATCCACCTGATAAGAGTTTACCCAAATGCAACTCACAAAATTGCAACACCGGTATAACTAGATAAATTCGTTAATTAGTATATTCTTTAGTGTATTCAAAAGTACTACCTACGTCCAAAGTGGCTACTTTGTATGACATGATGTTCAACTGAACAAAGGCAGCATTCAATTTCGGCAATCCAGACTTAAAAAGTTGTCAGCTATGTCAGTACCCCCCCCCCCCCCCCCCCCCAAATCGTTATTCAGGGCCTTAGCCAAAAATGGTGTACAGCACCAGATTTCTTCCTGGAGGCCAAAGCTGGAACTGTTTTCCAACGTACGTCGGTTCCGCATTAGCATAACTACCAAGTTTGGCTGCCATGTGATATTTACGGTCCATACTGGACGCCTGTGAGTAGCTGTATTTGAAGTGTAGCCGCCCGGTACGTTCAGGGTGGTTGGATGAATGGTTGTGGAGTTTTAGGCGCATGACAGGAAGGTCTTTCGCGCCCGACCCGGTACCTTTGATATTAGTGCCGCTTGATGCAGTTGGGCAGAGACTGGGAGCTTTGCACACCACATAAAAAAAAAAGAGACCAGACTTCGGACTGAAACAACACCAGCAACAGTAGTCTGTTCTTCGACGTTGTCCTATTTCTGTAATTCTTAGTTTAGTTACCATTGACTGTTTGGATTTGTGACGTATTTGATTTATAACGTTTTCATAATTGATACGGAAATTACAAAGTAGAGAAGATATAAACTGCAGAATAGCTATGGGAAAAAACCATTCCTGAAGTAAAGAAATTTGTTGCAAAATTAAAGTTTAGGAAGCCCTCTTTGAAGGACTTCAGACAAAAAGATGACAGAAGCATTTGAAATGTGATTCTGCAGATTAGATGGGTAGGTCACGTAACTAATGGGGTGCTGAACAGAATTGGGGGGAAGAGAAGAGATCGATTGGTACAACACATTCTGAGACATTGAGGAAACGTCAGTTTAACATCGGAGGGGATAGTGTGGAGTAAAAATCGCAGAGGCAGGCCGTGACACGAATACAAGTAAGCACAGGTTGGCTGTCCTATTCAGAGAAGAAGAGACTTGCTCAGCACGGGATAGAGTCGCACGGTATCGCCGCGTGGTCTAACGCGTCATGCTGTGCACTGGGCCTCATATCTAGGGACTGATGATCATAATTGTTTGGTCCAATAGGTTTACAAACTTTTGAACATTTTGACAGGGTACCGTGGGCACCTACACGAAAGCAGTATTTGGCTACAACAAAAAACCAAACAAATGACGACGACGACGACGACGACGAAGTTTATAGTGTAGTGCTTTGTGTAGTACCTTCAACTATTGAAATTGACCTTAATGTGGCACACAACCATTCTTCAAAATTAGAAAATAATGTTCGTGTGTGTGAGCGACGTTTTGGTGGTGCGTTGTGCAGTACCGTATTGACTTTGTCGGTTAAGGGTGGGTCGTGTGCCGCATTCGGGTAGCTCAGTCGGTGGAGCCCTGGCCTGCCACAGGCAAACATATTGCGGTCTACTTCCGGTCTGACACTTTTTTACCCTGCCACGAACTTCCGTTGTTGCACTTGTTAAAAGAAATTAAAAAAAAGTCCAAATGTTTGTAAAGCTTAAGGGACTTAACTGTGGGGTCATCAGTCCCTAAACTTACAAACTACTTACGAACTACCTTATACTAAAGACGACACAAACATCCATGCCCGAGGGGGGTTCGCGCATCGTAGCATAGCGCCTCAGTGCGCTCGGCCACTCCGCCGCGGCAAAGAAATTACCACTGTCATACAGCCTGGTTCGTTGACTGAGACTGCAGATGATATGCAACATGAAAACATCTTTCTGTGTCAATGAATAATGCAAGTGTTGCTTTGTATTTGTTGACTGATTTATTTATAACTGATGCTATTCGTTTAAACTGTTTTTCCCTTAGCAGTAGATGCTTGCAGGTGATACGTTCTTTTACGTCACTTTTTGTCAGAGCCTTCATCTGCTCTGTAAGTGTGGCGCAGAGGTACTGCTCGTACTCGGCAGGAACGGGGTTCGATACCCTGTCTCGCCGTCCTCGTCTAGGTTTCCCTAAATGCTGGAATGCGTATTTCTAGAGGGCTCAGTCGATTTTCTTCCTTATTCTTGCGTATCTGTATTTGTCAGCCTGTTTGGATACGCGAGCCCGTTACAAGCAGAAATACTCTGACGATCCCTCAAACCGTGAAACAATTATATCTGTGATTTCCAAGCTAACGAATTTAATTTTGTTTCTACTGATAAAACGTCTTGTGAAAAGAAGTATCAGTATTATACGTTATAGTGATATTCGTTGAATTGTATAAGAATAATTTCCGGAATGGACCACATTATTTTACTTTGACATGAACTGAAAAAAAATTGCATAGTGTTTCACATTGCAGGTAAAACTCAGAAGCGCATTATCCCCGTTAAGCAAGGTAAATGGTGAAGAATTGAGATTTTCACAGAATTACTTTTTGGATCTTATTCGTTTAACTATAAATTAGTTGTTACGCTTTTCATTTGTTCATGGCCGATGCGGTGTGTTTAGTATGAAACGATCTACGTTCTGTTCAATTCAGAATCGATGCCAAACAGAGAATTACGTAATTTTGATAATAAAGAACTCTGAGCAGTTCTCAGAGGCCTGTTCCTTTATTACGAAACACGTAGCATTGAGACACGCTCAGGTTGTTTCATGGTGAAACCACTTTAGCCGCTTGAGGATGGCCTTGCGGATCGCGAGGCCGCTCGCGTCGGAGGTTCGAGTCCTTCCATAATGTCTATGTGTCGTACTTATTGTAAGTAGTTTGCAAGTGGAGGGACGGATGAAATCGGCAGTCTCTATTCATTCCCCAAAGACACTACCCCAGGTTCGGTGTATCGCAGACATTTTCTTGCCTTTCGCACGCAGATTCGGGAATATTTCTTTTTCTACACTGACGGTTGCAAGACCGATCATGGTGTTGGGTGTGCCTTCGTACTCTACGACTATTCTTCCAATATGTATCGTCTTCCTGACCAGTGTTCACTTTTTGCCCTCTATCAGGCCTTACGGTACATCAGGCTACATGAGCGCTCTAATTGTGTCACCTGGTCAGATTCCCTGAGTGCTCTCCAGAGCCTTTGCGTGCTGTATGCGGCACACCCCTCGGTACAAAGAATCCAGGCGTGCTTTCACTCCCTCACTGACAGTGGAACCAAAGTGGAGTTCCTGTCGATTGCTGGCCACGTCGGTTTGCCGGAGAACGAGAAGATGGATTTTGCTGCAAAGGAAGCAGCCTTCCTCTTACCTATTCAGATCATCTCCGCGTCAGTATCTCTGGGAAAGTGATATCGCTATGGCGCTCGCACTGGTCTTCTCTTGAAGGAAACAAACTTCGGGACATTAAACCTCTTCCAACTGTTTGGCTCACTCCTCTCGGCCCCTTCCTCTCGAAGAGGTCATTTTCGCCCGGCTGTGTATAGGACACTGTCGTTTCAGCCACCGCCACTTACTAAGTGGTGAATTTGTGGTCACTGTTTCCAACAGTTGACTATACGGCATCTTCTGGTTTAGTGCCCATTTTAATAGTCTACTCCACAGTCCGAGTATCTCATCAGAGTTCAGTGGTATCTTAACAAATTACATGCGGTCTGCAGATCTTTTTATCCACCGTAGCAATATGGCGAAGGAAATTTAACATTCCCCAGCTGGGGAATCCAGCCATATTTCTACAGTGAATAGAAATCTATTTATGGATGGTCTGGTTTTTCACCTATTCCTTTTAGAAAGTTGACTGACTGCAATGAGCCTTCTCTTTTTTTGCCTTTGAATTTGTCATGCGTTTCAACTATGTTCTGACTTGGGTGCTTATGATCTCAGCAGTTCATAAAATCATAAAAAAACTCAACAGTTTGGTCTCTTAGAATTACAAAACTTGGATATTTTGAAACTACTTCCTCCTGTGACCACGACTGCACGCCCCCCCCCCCCTCCCCGGCCCCCCGATCTATTTAGCGACCCTCTTGACGGCCGAAACACTGAACTGTATTGAGAATGAAACTTTCACTCTACAGCGGAGTGTGCGCTGATATGAAACTTCCTGGCAGATTAAAATTGCGTGCCGGAACCGGGACTCTAACCTGGGACCTCTGCCTTTCGCTGGCAAGCGGTCTACCACCGAGTTATCCCGACACGATTCACGGACCGTCCTTCCTTCATTACTTCTGGCGGAAGTAAAGTTGCGAGGCGGCATCGTCAGTCGTGTCGGAATAGCTCAGTGTTAGAGCGCTTGCGCGCGAAAGACAAAGGTTCCAGGTTCGAGTCCCGGTTTTGGCACGCAATTTTAATCTGCTAGAAAGTTTCACTGCACTATATTGATTGCTTGTCTTTTATTTTCTACAGTGTAAGTATTTTGCTTTGTAATTTTGTGCTCTTAGGAGTTGTTGTTGTTGGTGGTGGTGGTGGTGGTGGTGGTCGTCGTCGTCGTCGTCGTCGTCGTCGAGTGTTCCTGTCGTTCCCTTAAGCGCCGCCCTTAGTCTCTTGTAGAGACAACAGTATCAGTAGACATAGGAAATATGAGACTAGCAGTCGCTCCAAGGTATATATAAAGGTCGCGATCATGACGCCAAGGCTGTTCTCATACTTGTTTAGATTTTTAAATTGGGGTTTTCAGTCTCGCCTCCTAGTAGGCGTTGTAAACGTACAAAATCGAGATATGGAAGTTTGGATCGGTCGGGTTACGTGCTTTGTCGTAGAGGCTTAGCGCAACTGCCTAGTAAGCAGGAGGTCCCGGGTTCGAAACCCGGCTGCAGCACAAGTTGTCGTATGTCGTTATTCGTTCACAAAGGGAACTAGCAGCTGAGGTTGAGAAATGACATTTGACATTATTAAGAAGAGCTGCAGCTTGACTGTTCCTCGAGGCAGGGTCGCTTCTGGTATTTAGCTGGCCCTGCTGAGGCGTCGGCTGGTTTCTGAGACAATGGGCGGCCGCTCTGCCGGAGGCGAAAGCCGCTCTGCCCAGCAGCAACAGCAGCCGCCGCTCCGGAATGCCGCTTTCCCTACTGCTGTGTCTGCTGCCCGGCACTGCGCGACTAGACTAGCCGTCTCTTCCATCTGTTGTCTCGCTTACTTTACATGGTCCAGGCGCTACTAACATTACTGTAATTTTATCACCATCCTCGAGTCGAGTGTTCAGATTACGAGAAATCCAGGCCGTTTCACGGACAAAACCTGGACCAGTAAACTGCTTACGATCGTGTGTCGTGCTATAAAATAATGTAATAATCAAAGCTTCAGCTGATTTTATCGGTAACCGATGCGTGAGGTATTAATTTTGTTTTGTATCTTGGCAGACCGGGATGAATACGGCGGTCTCCTCCAGAATGACACCACCTCGCTCGGAATGAGCACGTGCACGTATGCGTACCTCTGTCACACGGCATGAAACTGATTGCGGTTACAGAAGGTACTTTTTATGTGATTGTTCCTTCCTCCGTTCGAACACCAGTCCTGTTATTGTTGGCGAGATATAAGATTGCACGTACGCTTCTGTCTGGTGTCGACACTCACGGTCTTTTCGTGATGTATATGCAGGAGAAAGCAATTTATTGGTTGACTTTGTGAGACACGTACGTTGTCATTTTGACAGCAGCCGATACCGTGAGACAGAACGCCTGTTTCGCAGCGTCTGCCGCTGGAATTAGCTCATCACCTCCGTGCCTCGTATATGAGCCTGTAACTAAGCGTGTTACGCCGCGCGGTCTAAGGCGTCTTGCTACGGACTGGGCGCCCGTTTCTGCTGGACGTTCTAGTGCTCCCTTGTCTCTCTCTCTCTCTCTCTCTCTCTCTCTCTCTCTCTCTCTCTCTCTCTCTCTCTCTCTCTCTCTCTCTGTGTGTGTGTGTGTGTGTGTGTGTGTGTGTGTGTGTGTGTTGTCCTTAGTGTAAGGTACAGTAGTTTGTAAGATGATAACAGCAGTTTGGTCCAGTAGGTTTACAAACATGTTCGAAGCGTGCTGCTCTCGGTTGGGCCATTTCATCTCTTCAATGAAGGCCCTTCGACCTTGGTCCAAATATGAACTCCCTCGTCGGCAGAAACACGCCTTCTATTCCTCGTACTGCCACACTGATGAGCAGTATTGAAGTACTCGTTGATAGAGTGCATTGTAAGCTACTTCCTTTTTGGATGACCTGTACTTGTCGAGGATACTGTCGATGAATCCCCACTACTTAAAGCCGTAGAGAGGCTGGTGGCTGCGATAACACACGGGCAGTGAGTGCATGGCTGTGGCGGCGACAGACGGCGGCGCTCCACTTCGTGCCGCCACTGACGTACAGCGCGGACCAGCTCCCTGGTCTCACACACTGCTTCAACTAATTCATGTTAGCGACAACGCGTACACTTCTGCTCGACGGAGGATTCCAACCTCTGGCGGAAACGGCCGCGCAGTCCGTGACACGAGACCACACACACAGCTGGTGTCTTCTGTCACAGTTTTAACTAGCAGCGTTGGTTTATACCATCGTCGCGGTATCTATTTACATCAAGACAACGCCCGGAACACCTAGAAGTGCATCAAGACAGATTCATTTCGTCTCTTCATCCAGAAACGACAGAGTCGAAAGTTATTATGCGAAGATCTTTCTCTATCTCCGACATATAGGAATACTGTTGTTGCTAGGTTCTGCAGTAGGCAATTCTGGCGAACAGTTAAAGTGTAACAGCGAGGATAATATATATAAATGTTTGTCTGTATGTTCTCTGTGTTCATAAACCATTCTTTCGATTGCAATGAAACTTTGGTGAAATATTCATCTTACTCTCACGAAGCTTCCTGACCCAAAAACAAAAGAGCACGACACATAGCTCCTGAGATATATATACTCATAATAAAGCTGTAAATGTAGGTTCACTTCAATCTTCAAATTTAATGGTCTATTCTTCACGCGGTTTTCACAGGAAACAAGAGAAAAGTCTGAGTCAACATATAGGCGTAATTTCATCAAAATCGGATCACGGAAACAAAAGATATCGTAATTTTAAGCGTTTTCAGTAACCGTCGTGTCTGTCTGTTCAACTATTAAAAACCAATTACTTCCAAAAGTACTTCTCGAATTTGCATGGGTTTTTCACAGGTAACTTGAGCGTAACTCTCGACAACATACAGAGTTCGTTTCATAAAAATCGGATCACGGAGAAACAGAATATCGTAATTTGAAATATTTTATCAACTACCGTTATATCTGTCTGTCTTTTTGAACACGTCTATCTCCTAAACTATTTGACGAATTTTCATCTGGTTTTCACACGTAACTTGAGCGTATTGTGCGGTTACATAAACGCCTCAATACTTAAAATCGATCAGAGAAAATAAAGATGTCATAATGTAATCATTTGTTTAAAAGCCACCATGTATGTATGTCTGTTTGTTGAGGGTAATCTCCAAAAGTACTACACGAACTTTCATGGCTTTCCACTGGTAAATCTACAATAGTTTGGAGAGTAACATAGGCTTCATTTCATCAAAATCGGATCAGAGGAAAGAAAGATATCGTAATGAAATTTTATGTGTATACTATGCTTATAAGTATGGTGTAGTACAGTGTATCTCCAACAGTACTATACGAACTTTCATAGGGTTTCATAGGTCAACTGAGAGTATCTTGGGGCAACATATAAGCTTCATTTCATCAAAATCGGATCAGTGGAAGAAAAGATATCGTAATTTGTAGTTTCTGGTGTATGCTACACTTGAATTGCAGCGTAGTATAGCAAAGATCCGATAGAGGCGCTGTCACATAGCATACCAAATAATTAATAGATGACGATGCTGCGTTAGAATCCATGTGGAAAATCTGTCACGTACGATGAGGGCAATAATAATGTTGATAACGAAATAAATAGTTAATGTTCTTCCGATCAATAAATTAATGAACCCCCTAAAGAGAATATTTCGTTGCCAACGTAAACATACTAAACCGCTGCCACTACAAGTAAAATTTAACCCATGTACGACACAAAAAATAATTTTTTATTAGCTGTATCCCGCATGCCTTGCAATGCCATGGAAAGAAAAGAAAAGTTCTTTTTTCCGCCGGTATCATTTTAATTTAAAACATAACGACGTTCATCAGGTTACTTTGAATGGTTTGCGCTCCACGACTGTGATATGTTTCCAATACTTAGGGATTTTCAGCTATCGGTCGATCGTTTTTTTTTTTTTTTTTTTTTTTTTTTTTTTTTTTTTTTTTTTTTTTTTTTTTTTTTTAAATTCTTTATTAGCAAATCATGATTTCGGCCAGTAACTGGCCATTATCAATGCATGTGTTTAACTGAAGATGTTATTAATATGTATAACTCACACCACGCCATAACTGATATTTTTGGGAAAAAATGTCCAGTTGTCATACTTGGCGTTGTGTGTCTTATCCATATTAATAACATCTTCAGTTAAACACTAGCATTGATAATGGCCAGTTACTGGCCGAAATCATGATTTGCTAATAAAGAATTTTAGAAAAACGATCGACTGATAGATGAAAATCCCAGAGTACCGATAATGACGTTCCTTCGTGTCTACCGATGTTTTAATTCTTTGCAAGGAAAATCTAATTTATTTAGTTCCCTTTCTGATTTCGGTGTATCCTCATTACATTTTTAAGGCTTTCTCTTGAGGAATACTCGATAACGCCACAGTACAGGAAAGGACAAAGTGAGGCACGTTAGTTAAATAGTACACCAAATAACTAATTAAGGCGTTCTTTTTTTTTTTTATTCTTATAACTATGGTGTAATACACTACAAGGAGGGGTAAAATTTTACTTATGGCGGAGGCCTTGTGTGCTGATGTTGGCAACGACCGGTGAATGCTTTTTCAAAAATAAGTCACGTAGAATGAGATGAATAATTATTTATGTTAACAATGAAATTAATTTATGCCGTTCTGGTCAATAATTTAATCATCCTAAAGCGAATAGTACGTTTTGAAGAATAGCAAACTAAACCGCTGCCACTGCAAGTAAAATTTAACCCAGGTGGGACAAAAACTTTTTTTTCTTCCTAGCTGTGTCCCATATGCTTTGCAATATCACGGAACGAAAAGAAGTGCATCTTTCGACGGGTATAACAACTAAATGGTACACAGAAATATCTATATTCTTGCGTATGGTTTGTACCGCACTAGCTGCAACGAAGCTCCACCTTTTCGCAGAGTAACCACATAACATGAAAAACATTTATTAAATGTGTCACAGAAGCAACAAGAAAGTTGAGGAAGCGTCGCTAAAAGGACCATTTACACATTGTCATCCGACTTAACCGAACACAACACAACATAATGTCAGCGATTAGTAGATTTTTTCCAATATCACAAGACATTTCGATCTTACTGTTGAAGACACAAAATCTGTTCTGCGCATCTGAATGCTCAACCCAGAGATATTTCTGTTCTGTGCCTGCCACTAGAGATAATATACACACGCCAGCCACAAACCATTGATCTCTATACTATCTGGATGTTGAACTTCAGTTGTCTTAGCGTGCCAGCCATAGATATTCAAATTTAGTTTCTTGCCAAATTCAAACATGGCTGCTAAGAAGCATTTAAAGAAAAAGAGAAGAAAATGTGTTTCGATTCCGCTCCCATATCAGCCTACAACATCGAATATTGAATTAAATTCCGAGTCAATAGGTAAGCAAGCAATTCTTCGTCACGAAATGACTGATGGAAAATCGTTTGCCAAATTTAAACATGGCGGACACAGCGAAATCGTGCAAAACATATGAATGTGCAAGCACGCTGCAATTCTATGCTCAGACACCAGAGTTATACATCCAGTTTCTATAGAGATCACTGCCACAAACTCATCAGAAACCTCTCTGCTTTCATAACTGTTCGGTACAATATTGTGATTAAAATTGGTGATTACTTACTTTTGGCCCGGATTACATTAAGATAGAGAAAGACGTCTTCTTTTGCAGAGACAACTGTACTTAGTTATAATCCGGCTTCTGAATATATAGTGCTATTACACAAGGTAGATTTCAACTTCGTGCTTAAATACGTGGGGACAAGTATTAGCCGAAAGAGTGGCAGATGGTGGTAACACAGTCAAGACAATACTATATTTAATGGAAAGTTCTTTACAGACGATCAGCTGACGCCATTCCTTCAACGATTAGCCAGACTCACTTTATCGCACATTGACACCACCACGACGTCTTATTTAAACAGACATGAACTGCTCTGTTGATTGAATTACCAGACTTTCAGCATTCGTCGAGTTTTCGATAACAGGGAGCACTGCCTACAGAATAACTACGTTGTCCCCAGTACAACAATGCAACATCCTAGTAATTCAGCATGCACTTACTGTGAGATAAACAGTTTAGTACTACGCCATAGAACAAATACTTGGCGCTGTTATTATTACTATTTCTCATCTCAATGATATAAGTGTTTTCAGAAGTTTACGCCAAACAGACAATTGGACACTTTATGGAACTTTATAAATTGGAACTTTATGAACACAACCTAACATTGATTTTACCTCGTTCTAGAGTACGGACTTAACTTAATTTCACTTTTTGTATGAAAAACTTTACGAACAATCATTGTTTTCGACAATGACTTCTACTTACATTTGACGTCTAGGCTAGGAGAAATGATTTTATTGACAGAGCGATCCGACAAGGAATCTGTTTTTGCTAACCTAGGTCCGGAACCCTAAAAACAATGCTACACACAGGTCCCTCTTTAACAACCGTTGCGAAGCACGGGCATGTAAGCTAGTGATGTCATCTGCCTTTCTACGCCATACCAAAATTCTTGTAACACCACCACGACATCACTCCGTGCCACAGCGTGTAATAGAAATATAAATTTTGCATAATCTGAACTGTTTAACAGCAGCAGAACCGCACAGGTGTCCTTGCAGATGAGGCCGTGTTGAAATAACAGCCACAGGTAAACATCTGTCTTACTAACCGGCTAATCCACTTCAAAGCGTCCAGTACCGGCTGTCGGTTGCCACTGTAACGGCTTTCACGGAAAAAAAGTAGCTTTCTTTTAAAATACCAAACCTGAACATTCAAAATAGTATTATAATCTACTCATTAGAAGGTATCATCTCATAGGGACTGATGACCTGGCTGTTTAGTCCCCTAATAAACCAACAACAACAAGCATCATCTCATATTAAAAACGCAACTATTACGCTTGAAAACTGTATACAGGTTTGAGGCGGCTTAACTGAATGGCCGGAGATACACAGACCACAGTCTGTTTAACTAGTATCTGAGAATGAAACTTCTCAACGAGTAGCAGCAACCTTTACCCACAATTTCAGTCTTTTACAAAACTTTCTCTCACAAACACCGCCACAAAATTATAAAAGGAAATAAATAGTTTGTTGTGTATGAGTATATTAAAATGAAGCACGAATTACTTTCCTCTTATTCGCCTACTGTTTCATTGTGAGGACATTTACAAACTAGCAACAAACTTTTTCGCTTTAATACTTCACGTCAAATAGTTCCATTTTTTGATACAGCATTTTGTTCTAGTACGTAAAGCTTTGAAAAATGGAAGCTATGTACAAATAGAATCGAAAATTGTTGTGAGCTATACACTAAGAACAGATAGATTTATTTATTATTACTTAATCTGTTTAATTAACAAGTAATTTTTGATAATATGTACCATTAACATTTTTATCAAATTTCTTTATAGATCACGATGTCAAGAATTAAATATAGTGAGGTGGATACCATATTACTAAAACTGCGCAAGAGTTACAAACGAAAAATTTGTGTGTATAAGGGCAGTTTGAAGTTTTCTTCTCTGGAGACATTTTCAGCTTTGATAGCCCTTTAAAAATTTAATCACATAGTTAAGCTTCTTTGAAACGTACTTTCATTAATAAAATCCATACAGGCTGTCAACTAAATTAATGTTGCATTTTTTCTTAACATTACTATTATCACACGATTGCATTTTACTAGCGTCATAACGGCTTTAAAGCTTCCGCCGATGGGTATTACCAGAGTTAATGACTAATTAATCGAATATAGACTTCACACAGAAACATAGTGTGTGTGATAGAGAGAGAGGGAGAGAGAGAGGGGGGGGGGAGTACTGGCATTGTGTAATCTCTCTCTTATTTGACTGAGCCTCCACAGAAATTCGTTAATTAAACATACGTAACGTAGTTGCATAAAAACAGTTCTCCAGGTTTTTATTGCCGGCCGCAGTGGCCGAGCGGTCTGCGGCGCGCCAATCACAGTCTGCACGGCCGCTCCGGTCGGTGGTTCGATGTTTGTGTCGTCTTTAGTATAAGGTAGTTCATAAGTAGTTTGTAAGTTTAGGGACTGATGACCCCGCAGTTAAGCCCTTAAGCTTAACAAACGTTTGAACAGGTTTTTATTTTTATTTCGATAACAAATTTTTGTAGATCTATCGGACTCAACGGCGCCCCAGTGCGCAAGGCTAATCCGCCGCGGCTTTCGATGGTCGAGTCCGGTGACTGGGAGTTTCGCACACCAAAAACGAAGAAATAAAGGGAAATGTTTGCGTAAGGACCCACTGAACCTCTGGTCGCTACGGCACACTCTTTAACTTCCACGTACAGTGTCTTCCAAAATCCCTCGGTGTTTGAGCATTCCTATTTCTAAATTCTACCTTTATACAGGGTATTTCAAAAGGGACTTTACAACTTCGAAAATTAATGTATATTTGTTTAAAAAAGGGTTACAGATGTTTTGAGTGTTGTTTCCAAGGAAAACACAATGTTTTAACTCGCGTAGTTCGGTAGTGCAGAATCGCGCCGCAATAAGTACTAGCGACTGTTACATTAAAGATGGCTGCCTTCACTGGACCCGTGCGTCTTAGCTGTGTTTTGGTTTGAAGAATCAAATTCGGCAACAAGAGTTCAGCGTAAAGTTTGTACGAAGTATGTTAAAGATCCTCGTAGTAGGCCTACAATTTATGAGTGGCATAAATGTTTTGTAGAAATGGGGCACTCAGTAAGACAAAGTACCAGGTCGTCCAGGCACATCTGTCGAAGTCATTGAACAAGTGAGGCAGAGTTTTGTCAACAGCCCTACGAAATCGACCCGGCATGCATCTCGTGAACTAAAAGTCCTATATGCAACAGTTTGGCGTTTGCATTTGAAACGTACATATTGAGCTTTTAGAAGCAATTAAAGACACTGATAAGACTGCCAGGAAGAACTTCTTTGCGGATATGTTAGACCGAGTAGGCCGGCCGCGGTGGTCGAGGTGACTGAGGCGCTCCAGTCACGGTCAGCACGGCCACTACGGTCGGGGGTTCGAATCCCCCCTCGGGCATGGATATTTGTGCCGTCCTAGTTCGTAAGTAGTTCATAAGTAGTTTGTAAGTTTAGGGACTGATGACCCCGTAGTTAAGTCCCATAAGCTTAACAAACATTTGAACATTTGAGACCGAGTAGATGATGATCATTTCTTGGACAATGTAATCTCCTAAGGTGAATGTTTATGTGCGTTGAGCAAGAAAAAAATGTACGGACCCCTCCCACACACACACACACACACACACACACACACACACACACACACACACTTTTTTTTTAATAATAACGAACCTCAACGGGATAGTGTAGCTGGATATGTTGCAACAATTTTTGATACCACAGATCGATGACGACGGAGAACGAAATGTTTACTTCGTGCAAGACGGTGCACCACCACACTACCTGACTGACGTCTGGAATTTTCTCAATGACCGTTTTCCAGGTAAATGGATTGGCCGTGCTGCGCCAATTGCATGGCCTGCCCGTTCCCCAGACCTGAAACCGCTAGCCTTTTTGCTCTGGGGCTTCTTCAAAGATACGGTATACGTGCCTCCTTTGCCGGCCACTCTACCGGAACTTCGAGCAAGAATCTACGCCGCCGCTGAGCACGTTACACCTGCAATGCTGATGCGAGTTTGGGATGACATCAGTTACCGATGGGCCGGCCGCGGTGGCCGAGGGGACTGAGGCGCTTCAGTCACGGTCTGCACGGCCACTACGGTCGGGGGTTTGAATCCCCCCTCGGGCATGGATATTTGTGCCGTCCTTAGTTGTAGGTAGTTCATAAGTAGTTTGTAAGTTTAGGGACTGATAACCCCGTAGTTAAGTCCCTTAAGCTTAACAAACATTTGAACATTTTAGTTACCGATGGGATGTCTATAAGATAACCGACGGAAGCCACATCGAACACTTTTAGTTTAAGGTAAAAAAATTGTTTTCCTTCGAAACAACACTAAAACCAGCTGTGTGCCTCTTTTTAATAAATTATCAGTGGCGGCTCGTACAAAATTTGACCAGTGTGCTACAATATTACAAAAATAAACAGGAAACAAAATATACTAAAATAAAAAGCCTGACTGACAATGGAAATAACGGAGCTTAGCAATATTCCCACCACGTCATCTGCATTCTACACAAGTGACCAATGAAACTGCTTGGCTGAAAAGCGCATTTTCACTCGCATGTTGACTATACATCACTAATGTTGTTTGTGATTGAAGTTTTATTTACAGAAATTAAAAATTTGGTCTCAGAGGTATTTGAATACGAGCCTCACGCAAGTACGTTTGAGAGACAACGCGTAAGACGCCTGAGCCAGCGCGCTATTTGACTCTGTATGCCGCAATATTCGTCATATACTATTCTTCCGCAATCGTTCCACGCAGCGCGAAGAGAAATATTGGTCTGGTGCTGCAGTCGGTCTCAGCACACGAGTCGCCAGGCCTGACGTCACGTCTGCGCATGCGCACTAGCGACCAGACGGCTGCGCCGCCTCTCTGCGCACGTACCAACACGGTTGAATCCCACTTCAGCACGCGGAGCTGGTTTCCAGCTATCGCGGCGAGAGCGCTCCAGAATGCGTTTTTATTCTCATTACTAGCATTCTAATACGTATTAGAAGGGAATTGACATAATTATATTGTGATGTTTGGATCGCATTCCAAGAGAAAGGATGTAATTTTACAGCGATTTCTCGCTTGCTTTCGAAGAGAAATGGCATATTTACGTGATATATTTACAGTGTGCTGCAGCACATTTGCACATTGTCACCTGCCGCCATTGATTAACATGAATTTTCAAGTCCCTCCTGAAACGCGCTGTACTTACACCCAAATCTTCAGATGTCAGACACTCAGATCCACACCAAACTTTGTATATCGATAGAGTATCAACCAAAACTTCTGTATAATTCGTGATTTTTGCTGCCGTCCAGTAGAACATGCGTAAATTATAATAATACGTAATATCTAACCTACGGAATAGAGGAAAAGCGTGTCTGTGAGGGGCAATCACGTCACGCCACCGTGGGCTAGTTGGTAGAGTGTTAGCTTGTCGTGCAGAAGGTCCTGGATTCAAGCCGCACCTCGCTCTGATTTTTTTTTCATTGTTTAAGCTACAGTACGTTGGAAATTGTTAAAAGGGGCAACGTGTTCCTCATATGTAAAAGGACTGTTTCGATTTTGTAGCAATGTGTTATTGGCAGTTTACTCTTGCTTCCTTTTATTTGAAATTATGAAACCTGCACAGTATAATTACTTTAATTGCGCTTATTGTTTTTAACATTACTATTATTTTTGTTATCGTTATTACTGTTATTACTATTAATACAGCTGTTTGTGTGATTCATATGTTCTGATTATGTTTGTTTATTCTGTGAAACTACGAATAAACCCTACAGATTTGCTACTTTCAAATAAAACGAAGCAAGAGTAAACTCCAATAACACATTGCTACAAAATCGAAACAGTCCTTTTACATATGAGGAACACGTCGCCCCTTTTAACAATTTCCAACGTATTGTAGTTTAAACAATGAAAAAATTTAAGGCATAGGTGGGGCTTGAGCCCAGGACCCTCTGCACGACAATCTAATGCTCTACCTACTAACCCACGGAAGCGTGACGTAATTAAGCCTCACAGATACGCTTTTTCTCTATTCCGTAGGTTAGTTGTTACTTATTATTATAGTTTATGCATGTTCTTCTGGACGGCAGCACAAATCACGAATTATATAGAAGTTTCGGTTGATACTCTTATCGATATACAACGTTTGGTACGGATCTGGGTGTCTGACATCTGAAGGTTTGGGTGTCAGCAGCCTGTGCTCGGCTGCAGCAGCTGACAGATGCCGTCAGGTGGCGTGACGGCTGCCCTGGCTGCCGCTCTCGCTGGCCGCGGCAGCGGAATGCGGCGGCTTCCCAGAAGGCGGGCTGCGCATGCGCATGCGCGCACCTGGCCGGGCCGCCAAGGCCGCCGTCGCCGCTCTGTATGGCCCCCTCTGAGCCCGGGAAAGGGCCGCATTCCAGCAGAACGAGGCGACAGCCAACTCAAAACTCGCTAATTCGTATTCCTCCAGAAGTTCCAAAGGCTTTTCTTTCCTCTGCAGGTGATTTTTCGTCATTTTAATGCTAATTCTACAGTCTCTCACGTCTCGAAATGCCGCTCTCAACCATAGTTACAGCTGGCCATAAGAGCACGTTACTCAACTAATTACGGACCGATTTTTAGTTCATCACTTTATGTATTTGACCTTACAGTGGATCTACCTGAGAGATAATTACTGGCGAACTCTGCACCTTTATTTTTTCCGTCGTTGTCGTCGTCGTCGCTGCTGCTGCTTCGGCGCTCAAGACTTTACTCATTCCACATACCTTCTACACTTACATCCACTTGAGTCTTCTTTATTGTAGTCGCGCTTTAGTCCCCTACAATTTTGACCCTTCACCTTTTTCCTGCGTCACTAACTTAGGCATCTCTTGATGCTTTGGGATGTGCTTTTCCTTTAACCACGTTGTGGCAGAAATCTTTTCTCCAGGTGGATTCAGTACCATCCCATTGGTTATCCTAACTACACATTACATTTTAGCAATTTTTCTCATTTTTGCATTTAAAACGTTTTTGTTTCATTTCCACCTGCACTGTTCATCACCTACGTTTCACTTATGAGTTTGACTAAGTTGAAACAGTTTCACAAATTACTTCGTAACATATCAATTTCATATGATGCGTCTGTTTCAAAGGAACAGACATTGGTCTGCAGGTATTTATATTCAATAACCAGATATTAATTCCTAATTTGCAAAAACCTTAGACTTTAACTTGATTTTATACATTAGAATTTTTTTTCTGAAAGCCTGCGACTCTGAAATAAATGGATTTGTTTATAAATAACAATACTGCTACCAGTCACGATTTTATATTTATTTAGCACGACGCGTTTCGAGAAATCATTCCCATCTTCATATGCGTTTTTGTGCTGTTTCAAATTATTTATGTTTTGAGTGTGTGAGTTGCTGCTTCACTCTGCTGTCAGACGAAAACTTAATGAGAGCAGAATGAAGCAGCAACTCACACACTCAAAACATAAATAATTTGAAACAGCACAAAAAACGCACTTGAAGAGGGAGTCTTTTGTCGAAACGCGTCCTGCTAAATAAATAAAAAATCGTGACTGGTAGCAGTATTGTTATTTATAAACGAAACTACAGACTAGCTGCTCTGCTTAAGGTGGTCTATTATATGGTGACATGTGAAAATGTGTGCTGGACCGGAACTATAAAGCCGGATCTCTCGCTTTTCGCAAGCGGAAGACACATGTTAGAGTCCCGGACCAGCAAAGATTTTCCGTCACAATTTGATAGTCTCACCTTCAGGAGAACAGCTAAAGTCAAACGTTTTCGCACATTTCGAATTAATTTCTGTTTATTTAAATTAAATTTTAACACCTGATTTCAGGACTGTAATGGCATACCCTACACAGTTCCACTAGCGTAGTTTGCTTAAGCGACCAATAAATTGTTTCCTTCTCAGTATGTCTAGTATATATATCATGAGGACAATATTTGATTAGAGCCCTGCGGTCCTTTTTCCCGCGAACCAGGAAGAAACAGGAAGTGACTGGTATAGGAAGTACCCTTCGCCATATGACAAGATGAGGCTTGCGGAGTGTGTGTGTGTGTGTGTGTGTGTGTGTGTGCCGTAGTCACTTATTCTCCGCGCGAACAGCAAACTGTACACTACTTATATTGTCTTATTGACTAACTTAAGTCCGTCAGCTTTCCTGAATTAAATCAATTACAATCCATTAACGAATGTGGGTTGCCGACACAGTAGAGAAGAGTCGGATTACATATCGAAAGGTCGTGAGTTCGATCCACGGTCACTGTGCTCTGGAGTGTTGACTGCTTTACTCACTAACTTTTAATTATAGTCAAGTCATCAAATCACTGCGCCGATACTTTAGAATAATGTTATTATTGCATTATGGTTGCTTATTTAGTATTCGGGGGCGATTCCGTGGCTACGGGGTATTCTCGTATATAATATTTCAAATTTCACAAGAGTAAAACGAGGGTAATGAAATGTAGTGTCAGAAAATCAGGCGATGCTGAAGGAATTAGATTAGGTAATGAGACGATAAAAGTAGTAGATGAGTTTTGTTATTTGGGTAACAAGATAACCTCCGATTCCCGAAGTAAAGAAGATACAAAATGCAGAATGGCTATGGGAAGGAAAGCGTTTCTGACGAAGCGAAATTTGTTGACACCCAATATTAGTTTAAATGTTAGGAAGTCGTTTCTGAAAGCATTTATCTAGAGTATAGCATTGTATGGAATGAAACGTGGACGATAAGAAGTTCAGACAAAAACATTATAGCTTTCGAAATGTGGTGCTATAGACGAACATTGATTAGATGGGCAGATAAAGTAACTAATGAGGAGGTATGAAAATTAAAATACACAATTTTGTGTTTTTTCCACAGGTTTATTTTGTGACTCGATTTTCGGCTTATTAGACCATCATCAGACATTTACTGAAGTTCAGTCAAAGAACTTGTGTTGTCAGTAAACCGGAAGAGATTTTACGTACAGAAAAGTAAATTAACTTCTTTGATGGAGCAGTTACCGTGTAAATAAATATTCGTATGACATCTGTAAATTAATACTACTGAAAAAAGGAAACATAAATACCATACATAGAGAAACAGTGTAAACATAAATTCTTACAACATGACTATAGTGAATAAAAATAAAATTAAATAGGAATCTAATGTTTTAAGGGTTGTTCAAAACACGAGTTGACACAAGTATTAGAAATATTAGAAACCTGGCACACTATTATAACTAAATAAACAAATAGACAAAAATATAGGGGTGGGATAGTAGGGTATAGGTGGGGTGCATTGGAGAATTGAGAAACTTAACAAATCGAAGGTATGCACTGGAACTGAAAAACGGTGAAAATAAACATATTCAATTATAGTGTTCACATTTAATTAAGAATTGCTGTAACGACAGCGTACACAATAATTTGGAATTTTAGAACTAACAAAGAAAGATACAAAGCTGGTGCTATACACTGGAAAGCTAGATTGTTACTAACACAAAAAGTAGACGAACAGTGGCTGTACCAAATTTAAATGTCTAACAATTACTTTACTGATATGAAGTTGTAAATCTAATTTAAATTTTGTACAGCCACTGTTTATCTACTTCCTGTGTTAATACTAGTCTAGCTTTCCAATGTATCACACCAGCTTTGTACCTTTCTTTGTTAGTACTAATATTCTAAATTATGCTGTACTTTGACCTTATAGTAATTCTTTATTTATTTGTCAACACTATAACTGAATGTTTTTCACCGTTTTTCAGTTCGAGTGCATTCCTTCTCAATTCTCCAACGCACCCCACCTATACTCTCCTATCCCACCCCTATATTTTTGTCTATTTGTTTATTTAACTATAATAGTGTGCCAGGTTTCTAATATTTCTAACATTTGTGACACCTCGTATTTGAACAACGCTTAAAACGTTAGATTCTTGTTTAATTTTATTTTTATTCACTATAGTCATGTTGTAAGAATTTATGTTTACACTGTTTCTCTATGTATGGTATTTGTTTCCTTTTTTCAGTACTATTAATTTACATATTTCATTAAAATATTTATTTACACTGTACCTGCTCCATCAAAGAAGTTAATTTACTTTTCTGTACGTAAAATCTCTTCTGGTTTACTAACAACACAAGTTCTTTGAAGTTCAGTAAATGTTTGATGATGGTCTAATAAGCCGAAAATCGATTCACAAAATAAACGAACTGTAGAAAAAACATAAAATTGTGTATATTAATTTTCATAATGAATTTGTTCTACCAAAAAGCAACGGCAGAATCAGTTAACATGATACTGAGGGGGCCCTAAACAGGATTGGGGAGAAAGGAGGTTCTGGCATATGCAGACTAAGAGAAGGGATAGGTTGGTGGGGCACATTCTTAGACATCAAAGAGTCGTCAACTTAGCATTAGAAGGAAGTGTGTGGGGTAAAAATGGTAGAGGAAGACTGAGGGACGAATACAGTAAGCAGATTCAAAAGGATGTATGCTGCCGTTCGTTTTCTCAGATGAAGAGGCTTGCACAGGACAGAGTACCGTGGAGAGCTGCATCAAACCAGTCTGCGGACTGAAGACCACAACAACAATAAGAACGTTTTGGTGCACATACCAACTGCGAAAAGTCTTGTTGAATGTAGCTCCAGTGCTATGGCAGGACATCACTTGCATCATTGCAAGGGAGGAAACCTAAGCCGTGCAGTCTGAGGCGCCACGTTACGGATTGCGCGGTTACTCCTCGTCGGAGGTTGAGACCTCCCTCAAGCATGTGCGTTGTTCTAGGCGTAAGCAAGCTAACGTAATTTATAAGGCTAGGTACCGATGACCTCAGCAGTTCTGTCTCTTAGGTTTACAGATATCTGAACATTTATTTTAATTTTTTTGAGGAAACACTGTACAGTTTATTTTTTAGAACATTATCGAAAACAGAGATGTTATTTGCAATTATTAATTGAAGTAACAATAACAAGTCAGTCTAGATGGTAATTTCTGGTAACTAGGTTTGGTGACTTACCTGACGATCCTCAGACCAGCTGGTGGCCAACATTACGGTTGTATTTACAGCTGGCGCTGCCTCATGTCGACTGCTCAGTCTGTACTGTTTGATGGAGTCGTCTGGGCGACCAACGAAATTCTGGTGTCGCCTTTGCGGAACGTTTCGTCGAGTTTCGTTTCCAGCATCTTCAGGCGAATACTCTTCCCGAACAATCGTGTTACGGTAATTCTTTTACAGTTGCATTACCTTCATAGCTAACGTAGTTAAAGTGAAATAATTGTGGTTGCCGTGTTTAGCTGCGCCAGACATTTCTCCTCCCGCAAGAAGCAGGCGGCCGGCTGCGGCCTTTGGAATAATCGCCGTTAGCGACGCTTTCAGCGCGGAGCTCTGCCGCTCTGGCAGGCTGCTCGCCGGGGCTAGCGGCTCGCCTCCAAGTCCCAGCCACTCGGTGACCGCGCTGTGGACGAGGCGTCCTGCCGACCCGACTTTCCTTGTGCGTCTTTGTTTTCGAGTCCCATCGACTGCACATGCTGTTGCTATTGTCTCTGTCGCCTCGGATCGTGATAGCTGTGACCTCGGGTATCTGTTCCCTCCACCCCCCGTCCCTCAACCCCAAAATCTCAACCAACCGACCTGCCATCACGGTAAAATATTGCACAACTATATTCTGTGTTTCTGTTTTGCAAATTACGAACGCAGCATGATCCTTTGTAGATTTCATCCGAATGATGTGTGAGAATCGCGAGCGATATTGTCAGTATGGGAAATTAATCTTTTTTCCGAGGTGTCGTTCACTTTTTACTTGCGAGCCTAACTTCATATTTGAAGCGTGAAAAAAAAAAAGTACAATTACTTCGCTGCTTGCCGGCCGAGGGGACTGAGGCGCTCCAGTCACGGTCTGCACGGCCACTACGGCCGGGGGTTCGAATCCCCCCTCGGGCATGGATATTTGTGCCGTCCTTAGTATTAAGTAGTTCATAAGTAGTTTGTAAGTTTTAGGGACTGATGATCCCGTAGTTAAGTCCCATAAGCTATACAGACATATGAACTTCGCTGCCTTATGTTTGGGCAACAGTTAGGGCATTTACTTGTATCTGACAGCTTCACACGTTTGAACAAAGGGCACGCTCTCTTATGTTGAAAAACTGATAGATATTTCTCCATTTGTCGCACACTGTTTGCACCTACAGTAGGCTTCGGCGATTTCTTGGAACGAAAATCTTGAAGATAACTTTGCTTCCGTCAATGTATGAGGGTAAATTTGAAAACGCTGAAATTAATAAGGCAAGTTTTATTGGCAACCCTGGATTTGATCGTAATGGGACAAGAGCGATCTTACTTCAGTTAAGACAAAATAATATTTTGTTAAGATCGCAACAGTTATTTGTATTGGCGACATCTATTTAAATCTGAAGAACTATTAGATTCGTAGAGTCTTTCAAGTGCTCAATATGTAACTTTGCGTACGTACTAAAGGTATTCTACAATTAAAATATATACGATAAAATTCAGTATTATACAAGTATCGTGATCAGCTGTCATCCACAGGTTCACAAGAAGATGGTACCATTGCGTACCGAAACAACGTTACCTAAACCTAGAGCAAGAATTCCTAACGACATTTTATTTGCAACTGGTTGGTTGATTAATTTCAATCTTTTTAAATTCTTCGACAAATTAAACTGCACGCGGGTAACAGCTAAGGTTGTCTGAACGTAAACGTTTACGGTTGGTACAGTTTCAGGTATTCTCTCTGGGCGAGATTCTCCTCAGTATTTGCATTTTCTGGCGAAGCACGTATCTTCATGAGTAAGCCGGGTGAATGACTAAATTGCTAATTTTAAATATGCGAATGAGTGAACATTTCCTTAGTTTCTCGGCGCAATGCTCGCTGCCATAACTGAGGTTTGTTCCACGCTGAGGCTCATAGACGGCAGTTGTCCCAGAAGCGCGCTGCTTGCTGCACCTCTTGTGTGCCACTGAAGAACTCGGGTATCTTATAGATACCTCTGTTTGACTTACCAAGATATAAAAGTTATCAGTCACTGCTGCATTCCGAAATGAATACATGAAATAAAAGTCCATAGGCCTACAATTCACAGTACTCACCGTTTTATTACATTAATTAGCAAATTTTATTCTGCACTGTACTCGCTAGCATAACTAAGTCCTTACGAAATGCCTAAATGGCACGCTGTCCTCGTAGAAGCAACCACAGCGGTTGAATGAGGAATCCCTCGCCACGCATCGAGATGTATCCGGCCGGTGCAGCACATAACAAACTGGCGATCCCCCTAAACCGCCGTTACGAGGAGGGAGGAAAGCAAGGGAAAGCGACAAACAGCATCCGTGCAGTCAGGAATTTTGAAAATACCTTGAGAAAAACAGGACTCTGACTTTTCAAAAAAATTAAGTAAAAATATAGGGTTTCCCGTGATAGTTGGCAACACAACGTAAGATGAACCGAAGATCAGGCGTTAACGTAGTGTCCAACATTCACAAAGACTTTGGTCGGTACTACTTTATTGTGTCCAGTGTCGTGATTATCTTTCCTTATTCGCGTGAAGGTAAAAACAGTGCCTGTAAAAGCAGCGAAATAAGAGGTTGATCGTTTGTTTCGGGAGGTGGGGAGTAGAGGGGAGGGAGCTATCGTACAGCAGTATGTGGGGAGTCCGCAGCTGTGCAGAGTCACGTTACAGAACCGCCACAACACACCTGCCGACTGCCGCCCACCCACTGTCTAAACACCTGCTGGCCGTCAGGTAGCAATAGCACTACCAGGCGTGGCTAGCGATCAGTGGACGGACAGACCAATGCAGGATGCAGGATCGGATCTGCAAATATAACGTTTTCTTTGCCGACATGGAGGTAATGTACCGTCGTGTGCAATATATGCGCTGTTACAATCCACGGAGCCGCGGTGTAGTTGCCGAGCGGTGTAAAGCACCTCGCTGCGGAGCATGCGGTTTCTCGCCTTCGGAGGTTCGAGTCTTCCCTGGGCATTGGTGTGTGTGTTGTCCTTATGTTAGTTTATTTTAGTTTAAGTAGTTTGTAAGCTACTGACTGATGACAACGTAGTTTGGTCCGATAGATTTACAAACATTTGAACATTTGAACAATCGACGGAAGTGTATGGGAGAGGTGTGAGGCGTGCCGCCGAGGGACGGCGCTGTTCTCCGTGGATAAACTGAACAACCTCCAGTTAAAGGCGCAATTTAGTCTGCGTTTAAAAGTATGTGCGTTCAATTCAGTGTGCTGACGCAAGAATCAGCGAAAATAAACCTCATTCCAATTCACACTCTTTTGTCAATGCAACTGGTTCGCAAACTCACGAACCTTTTTAAAAGTCTCTATTTGCCGCTTAAAACACTACGTATATTCAGAATCATTCATTATCGCCCAGTTTGGGCCTTAACACTATGATGAAACGAATGTACACGTCCCGTGTTTATATTTCCGTACTACTACATTTTAATGCCGTGTATAGGTCCTTAACTGTGACATGTCGAAACATAATGAGTGACATTAAAAGGTAAAAATTCAACTTACAATATCTTTGGTATTCTTCCAGTATGACATTCTTTCCATTACCACGTTAACAATTTAAATAGTTCAGGATTAGTTACTCATATGTTTGACAGTTGCGTTCTGCTGTCAGTAACAATAACACGTACCAGCTATCCCCACCTACGCAATTGAAGTCTCTCTCTCTCTCTCTCTCTCTCTCTCTCTCTCTCTCTCTCTCTCTCTCTCTCTCTCTCTCTCTACGAGCTATGCCAAGTGCAGTGTACTGATTAAGTTTTCCTCGTTTACGCTTAAAATCAAAACACTGTCTTCACTTATTTTTCAGTACAATCAAAAGCTACTCGTGATTAACCATAGCAGTAAAGATACCATTAGTAAAAATACTACGCCTAGGATAAAGTGAACAGTTTCTCAGAAGCCTTCTACATATAGATGCCACCGCTGGTAACCTGACGGAGATGTCAGTTTGGATGTAAGGACGCAGTGCGTGGATGCTCACTGGCATGAAGCAGAGTGCGTGGCCAGCCGCGAGGAATAAGAGTAGGGGCGCGCTGTGCTTCAGCCGCCGCGCCGGCCGTAACGCCATCGACCCAGAGCCCGCAGCCCTGGCAGCGCAACGCTGCGGCGGGCGTGTTCGTGTGGGGCGCTGGCGCTGCCACAGGAGACTCCAGAGCGTCCGGCAGCACAGTAGAGGCGCTTCAGTCTGTCCGGGAAACTGCGAGCAGCAGAGGATAAGTTTCAAACGAGCAGTAACTTACAGACTGGCGCGAGGTGTTTCTTGTGTGTCGGAGGACACCGGGCAATGGAGCAGTCCAGCGTGTCATTAAAAGGTGAATCTGTAATAGTTTCGTGCGCGAAATATTGTTGTTGCGACAATGGTTCTCATACTCCAGGATGATAAAGTCAGTACTGAATCGGAAAATTTCCACAATTGTTTGTGCTGCATTTTCAAGGGATGTAGAATATTGTTAAGCTAATGTAACCTGTATTGAAATCAGGCGTGAGGATCGGGTGACTTTTGACGTCTCTGAAGGTGCAGCAGTAGTTTTTGGACATCAATCACACCCAGAATCTGTTTTAGATACTATAAAGTGTACTTAACTAGTTATAACCGTATGCTACTGCTATAAGTATCTCATCTGTCGTCGTCTGGACTATAAAGAGCCGCGGTGGAGTAGCCGAGCGGTCTAAAGCACCTCGCTGCGGAGCGCGCGGTTGCTCGCCGTCGGAGTTTCGAGTCCTCAATGGGGCATTTGTGTGTGTGTGTGTGTGTGTGTGTGTGTGTGTGTGTGTGTGTGTGTGTTGTCCTTAGGTTAGTTTACCTAGGTTTAAGTAGTTTGTAAGGTACGGACTGATGACAACGCAGTTTGGTCCGATAGATTTATGAACATTTTAAGATTGAACATTTGACTATAAAGAGTTATCCGTAGGTTTTCTTATGAGTATGCCACGTTTCAGCATTATCTGACATCTTCGAGAATAGCAGTGTCCATTTCGGGTGCATTAAGGACTTGTCATGTTGCCGTTAACTGCCAGACACACACACTGCACTGTTAAAAAGCAGATAACTTATAAATAAAATATCTCGCGCATGGGTCAACAGACCAGGTCTATATGTTGATCTTCATTCTGCCTTCCAGTTTTGTAAATAATTGCAGGAGAAGTACCGGGTGATTAAAAAGTCGGAATAAATTTGAAAACTTAATAAATCATGGAATAATGTAGATAGAGATGTAAAAATTGACACACATGCTTGGAATGATATGGAGTTTTATTAGAAAAAAAAAAAAGAAAAAAGAAAAGAAAAAAATGTATTGCTAGGCGCGAGAAAGATCTCTTGCGCGCGTCGTTTGGTGATGATCGAGTGCTCATCCGCCACTTTCGCCATGCTTGGCCTCCCAGGTCCCCAGACCTCAGTCCGTGCGATTGTTGGGTTTGGGGTTACCCGAAGTCGGAAGTGTATCGTGATCGACTGACATCTCTAGGGATGCTGAAAGACAACATCCGACGCCAATGCCTCACTATAATTCCGGACATGCTTTACTGTTCTGTTCACAACATTAATCCTCGACTACATCTATTGTTGAGGAATGATGGAGAACATATTGAACATCCCCTGTAAAGAACTTTAACTTTGCTTTGTCTTAATTTGTTATGCTAATTATCGCTTTTCTGATCAGATGAAGCGCCATCTGTCGGATATCTTTTGAACACACTTTTTCTTCCCCCAATAAAAGCCCATGTCATTCCAAACATGTGTGTCAATTGTTACCTGTCTATCTACATTACTCCGTGATTTATTAAGTTTCCAATTTTATACTGACTTTTTGATCACCTGGTACACAGACAAACGGCAGTGATGTCACATTGGTCGAGACGTTGACCAACAGAGTGATGAGAGAGATAGTGACTACCGCGATTGATTGTCGCTCCTCTGGATGAAAGGTCAGACTCCACACGTGACGTGTGGTGACCGCCGCTGCTCTAGGAGAGCTGCTCGCCAGGCGTCTGGCTGGACAGCACGGTGAGGCCGCGGGTGATTTGCCGCACGCCCGCCTGGCGTTTCCCTACCACCACTTGACAGGAAAAGCGAAGTAGGCGAACGCGCAGACAGTGGAGGACCAAAGAGCTGCTGCTCCTGCCGCCAGCTCGTACAAGTGCCGACTGATGTCTGGCGCATCCTGCAGGCCTGTCGGATGTCCGCAAATTCCTACGAATACAAGGGGGAGCGAGCGTATGTCTTCAGTACAGCACGCTGAGAGGCATTCCAGTTACCCAGGCGACCGGCCAGGATGAGTAGGTACGCGCCACCTGTCAGAGTGTAGTAGTATCCAGGCGTATCAGGGGTCCCACGTCACTCCAACTGACAGAGCCTCCACCAGCTCCAACAGCTTCCTGCTGACATTTAGGGTCCGTGGATTGCCACCACACGACACGTTTGCAGCCACCACGGACCCAGGCGGGGCGTAAGGCTAGGCGCAAATTGAGACGCGCTCAGCACTGGCGCGGCGCGCGTTGTAACGGGAGCAGCACGACGCGGACGCGGCCTGCTCTGCGTGCCGCAGTCTCCTGAATCAGGGAGACGCTCCAACCGTGGGGAAGGGAGCGGGATGAGGCTCAAATTCAAATGTTTGTATAGCGTATGGGACTTAACTACGGGGTCATCAGACCCTAAACTTACAAACTACTTATCAACTAAGGACGGCACAAATATCCATGCTCGAGGGGGGATTCGAACCCCCGACCGTAGCGGCCGTGCAGAACGTGACTGGAGCGCCTCAGTCACCTCGGCCCGGATAAGGCCGTCTGCCGCCTTCCACTACCCGCGCACCCAACTCCCTCATTCAGTAGTGTTCTGATTCTTGCTACACAAGCTCTCGGTATTTTTGTTATTGTTACCGTTTTCCAGTTATTTATATCGGCATACTTCCGTCGCTTTCTTCGCTATAGACCTTTTGCTTACAAAATCAAAGGGATATTAATTAAAATGTATTTCGAGTGTCCGTAACTCTTCTTGTAAAAGGGCATACCTCGCTACCTGTCACATTCATGACAGGCATTTTTCTCAGTTACGGTACACTGACCGTCGTGTTGCATACTGCATCGACTGCTTACATTTCATAACTTAGAAGAAAAGTCAACAGCGGCAGTGAGAGAGCATAGGAAACTGTATGATACAAAACATGCTGACTATATCAAGGTTCAAGTATCGGATTTATTGATATTGCACATGACTTGAATTTTAAAGATGGTAAGCATCACTTAATGTTTATTTCACATTGTGTTGATTAATACATATCACCAAACTGTATTTCTCATGAGCACATAACCTTTACATCACAATATTCATATAACAATCGAATGTGGCTATATTGTCAATAATTGCCAAACATAACTGATGTTGCCATGCAACTGCTCCGTTAGTGTTGAAATATGCAGTGAAATTTTTCCTCACTTTGAAAGCAGCTGATCAAGTCATCATCCTGTTTGCATCCACACGAAGTAACTGAGTTAGCGGCAACTGCTCTGTCTAACTTGTCAACAACCACTACAGATGATCGTAAATAGTTGTGTACAATACGAGCTGCGCCCAGCCGGGATTCGAACTCGGGTTCTCCTTATTCTGTCTGACCACTACACCACCGGGGCACAGTGATCACCACGACTGCACGGACTCCCCTAGAGATGTATTTTCTCACTTATTCGACGTTCACAATAATTCTTGTATTTATTTTCACTTTTTTTTCAATCGGACGGAGCGACAGTAAAACGTGGGGAGCTTAGCTAGAAGTTAATGATGATGCAGGTCAGTGGTTCTCAATCTTTCCTGTAATGGAATCCACATTCTCTTAGAAAATTTTTCGTGACCCAGTAGGGAAATTAAACCGATTTAAAATTAAAAAAGTGAAGTTATTGTTGAACACTATTAAGAAAAGGAACAATATAATATCTAATAAGAAATTTCCTGTATACAGATTAAATGGTAAGTTCAGTGAGACTTGTGAAGTTGTTATGCGTTGGTATTAATGATACTTTGCACACCTATATTAAAGTTCGGTGGTTTCGTTTAGCACGCAAAGTTTGTTGCTATATGGTATAACGGAAACAGCTGCAAAAAATCCACTTTCGCTTAAGTACATGGTTGTCAATAGCATAAATTTCTTCAGAGCTGTAGGTGCAACCGTTGTGTACTCTCCCTTTTATGATCCAAAGTGACTTTCGCTTCAATCTTTAAAGAACGTTTACAAATAATACTCACATGGTAGATTCGTCAGAGAGATTTTCTCGGATGCTGATAGTTCACCTCTACAAACATTACATTAATAATTCATAATGAATTCTTGGAGATTAACTACTAAAACAGGAAGAAATTTTAAGTAATACTCTCTGATGAACTAACGACTTTTCACATCATGTAGCGTAAAACTGCAAGTACGGTACGTAAAACCTTTAAACTTAATGGCATTAATCCGCAACCATTATCATTTAAAAGTAAGAAGCGGTAGAACTTAATTATTACTTTTCTTTGTGTGGTGAAATATGATTTTATGAGAATAAGAACTCTTGATTTTGAGTACGTAAAATGTTTTACTCTATTTTTAATTGCTCCGGCGAACCAGTTGAGAACGTGAGTCGACCCAAAGTTTTGAAACAATTTATGTACGTGGTGGGCGGTTTAAAAAGGTACCAGACGTGTGGTCTAAGATGCTTGATTACTGTGTAATTAAGTTTTAAATTTACTATAAAATCACTAGTTGACTTACATAGCAACAGAAAAGAAACAGCAGTGTTGAATGTGTTAATATGATTTTTCGGTCGATATCCAGCGACGATAAATTTGACAGATTTACTTTGAAAAGCGGTAAATGTAGCCCTGGCGATTTCGTCCCTGAGCGTTTTTTCTACTTGTTACTGGTCATAGTCACAGATAAATCGTATTCCAGCGATGTATCGCTCATTGGTTCACTTTGGTGGCCAGTTTGAACGATCTGAGCGTTAGTTCTGCAGCGCTACTTTATTGGAGAAACGGACAGCGAAACAGCAGCCATTATTACAGCGTTACCGCGGCGGAGCGGCCGAGCGCATTGAGGCGCTATGCTACGATGCGCGTGGCCGTTATCCGTCGGGGTTCGAGTCCCCCCCCCCCCCCCACGAGCATGGATGATTGTGCCGTCTTCAGTGTAAGTTAGTTCATAAGTAGTTTGTAAGTTTAGGGACTGATGACCCCGCAGTTAAGTCGCATAAGCTTTACAAACATCTGAACATTTTATTACAGCGTTACTGGGGTGTAACAATCTGAAGAGATGACAGATAACGAGAAATCATGATAATTGGGCAAGAACGTGGTTACATACTGATGAATGTAGTCGTTTGAGGTTGCTAAAACACTTTGTCGCAAATGAACCTAATGACTTTAAAAATTATATTGGAATGGTTAGTACTTCTTTTCAGTCGCTGCTGAGTACGGTAGCCGAAATGTAATGTTAGACACGATAATGCGTCAAGCTATTGGAGCAGGAGAGCGCCTCAAACAACACTTAGCGTACATGTTCGGTAGGACAGTGCTCACGTATGATGCTTATCAGGCAAGTCGATTTATATTCGTAGTTACCGCCAAACACACTGCACCAAATGCCGAGACAATTCGATTGGATTCGCCCGGTTTTGAAAGATTAATCTGCTCGTCGTTAGGTCAGCAAGCAAAGAAAATGTGTTGCGACGTACCGTTGCTGGATCTCGCCGGATATTCGGTATGAAAATATGTACATGGTAAAGGACACATTGGTGTGTCAGTTGTGATTTTGGACGGTAAATGCGTGACACGAGGCGTGGCATTAGCAGCCTCGGCGGCGGCTGGCGGCGGCTGCCCCTGCGACGCAAGCATCCCGCGCAGCGCGTCTGGGGACCAGCTGACGCCCTTACTCGCAAACTACTCACTACTGCATGAACCTGCAACTTTCATGAAGGACGACACTACATTTTTATTTTAGTTTATTAAGAGGATTTACTGACAGTTTGCGAACATGGACCTACTGACGACGTTACGGAATTTTCGACATGCGCATTAAGTTTAGTAGCTGCAAACTACAAAAGTGCTGTGTCTATGTAATATTCACTTTCAATTTTTCAGTTATATGAAAAGGACATTGTAAATATCTCAATATAGAGTGCTTTATTATGTGAGGAAGTGAGAACAAGTCAGTTCATTAGGCAGCGAAGAGTTTCTTGGTATCCGTCGTTTTCTAGTATTCTCGCATAAAATCCACATTAGATTTAGTAAATTTCGTTCTATTACTGCTAGGTGTTAAATTGAAGGAAATGTAAGTCGTATTAGTTTTTACAGACTGAGTAGTAGGTCTGAAACACGTTGGACAACAAGCAAAGAAATAAAATTTGTGAATGATAAAGGAATACCTCTACACTGATTAATAAATCCCTAACATTATTCCTTTTCGTTCCAAAAAAAGTTTTGTGTAATAACCGTATGACAAAATACGCCCCTCTTTGCTTATTATAATTTGCCAAAATACTATTTTGACACCTCTGACCGTGTATGAAATATGCGATTTTTCATTCTGGCCTTATCGCCATCCCAAATGAGTTCGCTACATAAAATAAATTTTAGCAATTTGAGTGAAATATAGATATCTCCTGTTAAGTTTAAAATAAATTTCAATACGTCAGGTACAATGGTACATGTAATTCACAATAACATCTCTAAATTATGTATTTATTACAGTCTCCAATTAGCCCCTTTCCTCCTTTCCCCATTTCTCTGTTCACCGGCTGTTCCCCCTCTCTTTTTGATCTGCTCCTGTGACTTGCCCATCATGCTACCCCCCCCCCTTCCCAACACAAAACACCCTTCGTCAGTCTCTTCCTCACCTCCATATCACCTTCCTACTGCTGTGTCCTCCACTCAAGAGTCTAATCGATCATACAGGGCGTCTAACGAAAGACGCCTGCCAGGCGTGCTCGTATCGCGCGCTACGGCTCCCGGCCGCCGCCACCGCATCCGCCGGCCACGGCAGCGAAGCGGCTGCGTGTTGCCGTTAGTATAGGTTAAAGTAGTTTGTCACTCTAGGGACTGATGACTACTGCAGTTTGGTCACACAGCTTAGACTAAAGCTTTAATAAGTAAATAAAAATCCGGGTAACTCCCGGTTTTCAGTTAGCTACAAATCTGTGGAAGAATATTTGAAATACTGACTGTGTAAAGTAGTGTAGCGCACCGAAAGACACCAAACATATTTACTGATTTCTATCACTATCAAACAGAACCGTTTTTACTCCAAACATGGCATAAACTCAAACAGGGAGAAAGTAGTAGCATGATTTCCAGCAAAACTGACGAAACAGTTGGCATCCAATCGTTGGATATCAATTACTTTGCCTGTTTACTGTGTAAATTTATATTATGGAATACAATGAACTGTTGTTCAGTACAGTGAAATACTACAAAGAAATAAGGAGCCGCTCTCACTCAGATATCTGCACCACTGCCCAAATGTTTGTATAGCTTATGGGACTTAACTACGGGGTCATCAGTCCCTAAACTTACAAACTACTTATGAACTAGCTAATACTAAGGACGGCACAAATATCCATATCCGAGTGGGGATTCGAAGCCCCGACCGTAGTGGCCGTGCAGACTGTGACTGACGCGCCGCAGTACGCTTGGCCACCGCACCACTACTCCTCCTTTGAGAAGTGAGTGATTGGAATTTTATTAAGAAATGGCTACCCTGGTGTTTGAATTACAAGAAGCGTCATACAAGCAAGTAGGGAAAACTTTATTGCGTAGGTAAATTTTCAGGGGTGTATGTATTTGCAATAATTGAGTGCCCACTTTTTATCATCAGTATTTACCAATCTGAATGAAATTTTTGCACGAAGTAGTCTTGATGTGTTTCATACCTCTATGCATTAAAACTATCGAACATGTAATTTGTTTGTTTTATTGCCACATTTAAGGACCAATAATTAAAAAAAAAAGGTTGATATTTGAAATAAAATCAGAAAGCAAGTGATTAATGTTTCTCATAAGATGAAAGCACAGAACCGTTCAACTGTCTTGTGAATATACATACAAAATCTTCCGTGTGCAAACAGTGGCGTGAGAACCAAAAGTTAGTTTACTGGAATACCATTAAGAGCATAATAAATTCATAGCTCGAAAAAGAGTGAAGTTAAGTTCTTAAAAGCCGGCCGCGGTGGCCGAGGGGACTGAGGCGCTTCAGTCGCGGTCTGTACGGCCACTGCAGTCGGGGGTTCGAATCCCCCCTCGGGCATGGATATTTGTAT
The DNA here is from genome assembly GCA_026315105.1 of Locusta migratoria. NCBI lineage: Eukaryota > Metazoa > Arthropoda > Insecta > Orthoptera > Acrididae > Locusta > Locusta migratoria. The sequence goes on along the minus strand of CM048747.1, from coordinate 556,238,119 downwards.
CGTCCTTAGGTTAAGCTAGTTCAAATGTTTGTAAATCTATCGGACCAAACTGCGTGGTCATCAGTCCGTAGCTTTCAAACTACTTAAACCTAGGTAAACTAACCTAAGGACAACACACACAGCCATGCCCCAGGGAGGACTCGAACCTCCACGCCGAGCAACCGCGCGCTCCGCAGCGAGACGCTTTAGATCGCTCGGCTACTCCACCGCGGCGATAAGCTAGTTGATAAGTAGTTTGTAAGTTTAGGGACTGATGACCCCGTAGTTAAGTCCCATAAGCTTAACAAACATTTGAATTTGATTGTTCTTAAATCCTTGGTTATAGCTTACCTAATAGACAGCATTTGATAATTTCTTTGCTATTGGGAAAGTAGAAGAAGAGCTAAATTTTTGGGTGCAGTCTCCTTTTACACTCTACGACGAACCTAACTGTGATCAGTCTCCTGAGGACGGCACAGTGTTCGCACTTCTCCCCCGCTTGTGGTACGTAACGACGTCGGACCGTTCCATTTTACCGCGAGCTCTCACGGCCGACGGCGAGCGAGCCCAAAGCTGCCTGCGGTGAACCCCACTTGTGGAACAGACTGTCCACTACCTGCAGTGCCCGGGCTAGAGGTCTGCAAATCGCCGGTTTCGCTCGCGCGTACTCGGTCGAGTGCGCAACGCTCGGCGGTGGCGCGCCGAGTGTGTACGCTCGCAGCGAGCGAGTTGACACTCGAACGAGGCTGCGTGGGGCGGGGCGGGCAGAGGCCACACAGCGTAGTGCTGCCGCTGTACTCACAGGGAAACCTACCGCTCTCTGTTTTTTTTATTGAATTTGCATATGTTGTAATACATGAAAAACAATGGGACACGTATTTTTTTTTAGCGGCGGAGAAACATATTTAAGGGGTGAAACAGTCCTTCCAATATTGTCGCTTAAATAGAAACATGGCGATAACTTAGGGACTGGAGAAGCGATTTTAATGATATTTGGTATGAAAATAGCTATTGAGGAAAGACAAATTCCATAGATTCAACTTCGATAAAATCAAAATAATTTTTTGAGCTATCCCCCTAATTGTCTCTCCCCCTGCAATGTACTTAGGCCGATCTCTTATCAAGACACGGAAGAAAGCGAGGATACTATTTATTGCACAAAAGCTTGCATACGTTCTTTATTATGTAGATAAGAAAGACGACAGTGGCGGTGGGGGATATATGAATGTTACAATTGGAAAAATTTTCATTAAGGACTCACTCGTAAATGGTAGAGGCGCAGCTACCACGCACAGTGCCAAAATGCTACGGGAATATATATTAACGGGGTGCAACAGAGAGAGAGAGAGAGAGAGAGAGATATGCACAAAACTAACCTAACGGGTGCACATCAATATGGTGTATTTAGTATCAATATAAAAGACGGACAAAGTATTCCAGGACTTGAGAGTGATAAGAGGAATGGATATAAAATACAATCACTTCCTCGTTAAGACGGCAAGTAACACCTACCACTAAACAGGCACTAACAGTCCACAAAATAGGAACAAGAAAGAAAGAAAGATCCTGGAAAACTCATTTAGTAAATTATCTTAGCACAGAAACTTTATGTTAATCACGTATAATAACCTGTATGGTAAAGTATAAAATGCGAAACTGAATGGCTAGTTCAACTGGATTGAGAGAAAAGCTTTCGAAGCACCCGGTAAAGGAAACAATTGCAAATTTCGAGGTCAGGATGTATTCTCAAGCATCTAGTTTGCTCCCGACACTCGCCTTGGATTCGAGTGGCGCTGCGGTTGGCGACCGAGTGGCGAGCGGGCAGTGTGGACGGTCGGGCCAGTCGAGCGTGCGCCGCTCGAACGAGCGCGGAGGAAGTCGAGCGTAGCCACACGCTTTGCCGCAAGCTGCAGTACCGACACCTGTCGGACTATCAAGAGAACGACATGTATCTCGCGATTCGAGCGAGCAACCGAGCGAGGTGCAGACCTCTAGCCCGGGCCTCCGGTGTAGCGTCTCTCCGGGCAACTGGCCCAAACTGCGCGCCCTGGTCACGTGACGGGCGGCAGGCGGCAGGCGCCTGGCGCATCGACCGCATAGCAGGCGCCACCGCATTCCTGACGTCCACTCGACGGCGGTCACTGCTCCCCTGCCTCTGCCAGCTGAGGCTGCCGTAAGCCGGCAACACTGACAGTTTACCAACATGCACGTTCTGGCGGCGTTACGGATTTTTCGATATCCGAGGAATTTTATTTGAATTGAAGTTAGGTGAACACATTAAGCGAATAAAATGTCCAAAACGCATAAAATTTTCATTCATTCCAAACTAAAATTGTGATAACTTTATAACTTGAGAGAATTTTCCTTAAATATGATGCACTAGGATTTGGTCGTCCAGCAAGTAAAAACTCTTCTTCAGTGTTAGATCTTCTAATAATTAGGCATAGATTGTTACTGTATAACACCCATACTTCGAGATACTGGTAACGACTCCTTAGTCGTTACATTTAATAGTGCAAACTACCAAGTCCTGTGTCTAAAGTTCTATGTGATATTAAATTTCAGTTTTTCACTTCCACGAATAGTACGAAAGGAGAAAGTATAGAATTGCATCAGGCAAAATGGAATACAGACGACTAAGAAATAAGATTCACAAGAAGTGTAAAATGGCTAAGCAGGAGTGCAAAGAAGCCAAATACAAGTCTATAGAAGAATCTATAACTACGAGAAACGTAGATACCGCTTACAGGAAAGTAAAAGAGACAACAAAAATAGCTGTCTGAATATCAACAACTCAGACAGAAAACCAGTTCTTACCAAAGAAGGGAAAGCTGATAGGTGGAAAGAGTACATAGAGGGAGTCCACAAAGGAAATGAACTTAGACACAATTTTGTAGGAAGGGAAGAGGAAGTAGATAAACATTAAATAAAAATACTATAGTGAGAGATGAATTTGACGGAGCCCTGGCAGACCGAAGTCGAAACAAGCCCCTGGAGTGGACGACATTCCCTCAGAACTACTGAAGTCTCTGGAAGACATGCCATGACAAAACTATTTCATCTGGTGCATAAGATGTATGAGACAGGCGAAATACCCTCAGACTTTAAGAAAAATGTAATAATCCCCATTCCAAAGAAAGAAGGTGCAGATAGGTGTGAAAATTACAGTTTAATAAATCACTGTTGCAGAGTTTTAACATGAATTATTTACAGAAGGACGGAAAGGCTGGTAGAAGCCGACCTCGGGGAAGATCAGTTTGGGTTCAGGAGAAATGTAGGAACTCTGGAGGCAATACTCACTTCACGGCTTGTCCTAGAAGATACATTAAGGAAAGGTAAACCTACATTCCTAGCTTTTGTAGATTTGGAGAAAGCTTTTGATAGTGTTGACTGGAATACACTATCTTAAATTCTGAAGTCAACCGGGGTAAAATATATGGAACGAAAGGCTTTTTACAAATTGTAAAAAAACCAGACAGCAGTTATCAGCGTTGAAGGGCGTGAAAGGGATGCAGAGGTTGGGAAGGGAGTAAGAGAGCTGTGTTGGAGGGAGTGTATAAGGTGAACATTGACAAGAACAAAACAAGGGTAAGGTAGTCTCAGAAAATCAGGCGACGCTGAAGGAATTAGATTAAATAACAAAACAATGAAGGTGGTAGATGAGTTTTGTTGCTTTGGCAGTAAAATAACATACAATGATCGCAGTGTGGAGTATATGAAATGAAGAACAGCTAGTGTGTACATTGCAGTGATTTGTAATGTATGTTGACATGGCCCACTCCTTCGCCATATTTGTAATTTTTCATTTGGTAATGGTCAGTATCCTGGCCCATTGAAGTGCTAACTAGATACAAAAGGAAATTTCCATGCCATAGGTGTTTGCTGAAATTAATTAAAGGGTCTGTTTTCGAGGGTAATTTATTACTTTAGTTGGTGTAATTTGCTGCTAAACGAACAGTCTATTTTTAGAAATGATTTAACAGGTGAAAATACAATAATCTCTTTCTGTGTGAAACACTAGATGGAGTGAATGCTAGGTGTCGTCTTTGACAAAGACGTTTTATTCAGTTGATAACAAAACATTACTGCAGAAGTTGCATCCATGTAGAGTACGGGGAGTAGCTGACAATTTCCGCGGATTACACACATTCACATGAAAGTTTTGTATAGAAAAAACCTGCTGCCAACGCTTTCATTACATACAGAATTCAAAGGTGATACTTCGTGCAGTTGTGCTGAAATTGTAATCGTCGTCCATGTCCAAGCACGTATTCGAGTTCTTATCAGTTTGAATTGTGCCTTCATGGTGTTGCAGACTTAACAAGGAGCTACATAGTTTTTGTTTGTGTTTAGTATTCACCCATAAGTGTGACTTAGTACGCTCTGTGGGGGACGCATGATAATAAGGGGAATCTATTAAAAATATTGACGATCGTAATCAGTGGACGCATGTTTGCGGCGGGTCCATTAGTTTGCCTTTGGGGGGTGAAAGAAGCGGTCCATCGTCGTGACGTCAGCAGGCGTGAGTAAGGCGGGGCTAATGGTATTGGGGGTGTCTGGCAACCCCCGCGGCCACCTGGCAAGTTGGGCAGGGCGCGCGCCGATGCTGCGTCCAGATAGCCCAGGCCGGCTGAGCAAGCTCTCCATTTCATCCGTACGTATTTCCACTTCTATTTTAGGGTAGCATCAGTGGATTCGTTACGTAGAAATTACATTTCTGTTTACAGGTGTACCATTAACAGATTGTGGACAGTTCACTTCGTTTTAATCAAAGTAAATGAGGGCTACTCGTGGTTTATAGTCTTCCGTAATTCACCCATTTTGTTTCTCCCTCCTGGTCGTACACCTCCACAATTTATGCACTTTCTTCTTCATTTTTTCACTTAGAGAATGTGTTACGATTACTGTCTTGTAGCTGTACTTAATCCCGGAAATCATTTCTGAGGAGGAGGATTTAAACCGACGTTCTCACAACTGCGCGACATGTTCAAATGTTTGTAAACCTATTGGACCAAACTACTATGGTCATCAGTCCGTAGCCTTACAAAATACTAACACTAAAGTCAACCCACTCACCCATGCCCCATGGGAGGACTCGAACCTCCGACGGGAACAGCCGCTCAATCCGTGGCTTGACGCCTTAGAACAACCGGCCATTCCGCGCGGCTACATTTTAACATTGTTGGAATCTGTCATAACCCTTACTGGGGGTCAAGATTATAGGCGAGTCCTGGGAAAAATGAAAATTAGTCTAGTAATATGATATAACACTGTCCTTTAAGCACTAAATGATTGTTGAGTGTGTCCGGTAGCACGTTAATCTGAATTAAACGCTCGTATTTTCTTTGTTTGTTACACGATATCTCGTTTCGTACAGTGTGATTGTGTAGGTAATAGATGAACTGCAAGACATTAAGCAATGTTTACGGTTCACTAATGTATTAGCCGAAGGAGGTTCATATGCACTTCCCATTCCGTACGACAAAATCCGTAATAATTTCAATGGTAGTGTTTGCATTGTCGTGTCGTCATTATCCTGAGGATAAACGTTTGTAGTACACTCTGCTCTGTTGCTTAGAAATAAAAAATGGTAATGATGACGATAATGAGCCTGACGAGTTCCGGTATATGGAATTTATTCACTTCATTAACATGTGGCACTTCTTCCGGAAGGCGACGACCTAATTTCGGAAGCCGTTTTTCGCTGTCGTGTTTACATGTTAAAGCCTGAAGCGGATTTGCTAGACCAATCAAATATGGCGCCTGGAAAAAAGCTGTTTCCATTTCCTGCTTAAGTCATGACTGTCGCTGCTTTCCTTCCTGCAAATTCAGATTCATACCTAGTTTAAATATTTATACTGTTCTTTCGCTGCAGAAAGAGTCAGTCTTTCCATATTATCCGAAAATCCGTAGTCGTAGACGAAACCGGACAAGCAAAGAACGTTTAAAAAACTGTAGTGTTTTTACGGGCACGAAAATCGCTTGTGAAAATGGAGAACATCTTTATAGAAGCTGATTTCCAGAATCGATTTTCGAATGTTTATGTGGGCAACCAAAATCGGAATTGGGAAATCTGTTTACAATATTCAGTTTATGGGAGCCCATGTAAACGAGGTGATGGTTTCCGGTGGCAGTTCGTCGTGAATGACTTTGTAACGTCCTACCTTAATCTATCGTGCAATCAGATAAGGAGACTGGTAGCAGATTTATTTTGTTGTTGTTGTTGTTGTGTTCAGTCCGGAGACTGGTTTGATGCAGCTCTCCACAATATCCTATTCTGAGCAAGCCTCTTCATCTCCACATAAGAATGACAACCTACATCTGTCTGAATCTGCTTACTGTATCCATCTCTTGGTCTTCCTCTGCGATTTTTACCCCACACACTTCCCTCCGACGCTAAATTCACAATTCCTGTATATCTAAGAATGTGTCCTACCAATCTATCCCTTCTTTTAGTCAAGGTATGCCAGAAATTTCTTTTCTCCCCAATTCTGTTCAGTACCTCCTCATTAGTTACGCGATCCACCCACCTAATCTTCAGCATTCTTCTGTGGCACCACATTTCAAAAGCCTCTATCCTATTCCTGTCCGCACTGTTTATCGTCCATGTCTCACTCCCATACAAGGCAACACTCCACACAAATGCCTTCAGAAAGGACTTCCTTAGGCTTAAATCAATATTCGATGTTAACAAATTTCTCTTTTTCAAAAACGCTTTTCTACCCATTGCCATTCTGCATTTTATATCCTCTGTACTGCGACCATCGTTTGTTATTTTACTGCCCAAGTAACAAAACTTATCTACCTCCTTTATTGCTTCGTTTCCCAATCTAATTCCTTGATCGTCACCTGATTTTCTTACACTGCACTCCATTACCCTAGTTTTGCTCTTGTTAATGTTCATCTTATATGCACCTTTCAGCACACTGTCCATTCCCTTCAACTGTTCTTCCAGGTCTTTTGCTGTCTCTGAGATTATTACAATGTCGTCGGCAAAACGCAATGTTTTTAATTCTTCCCCCTGAACTTTAATTCCTTCTCCAAATTTCTCCTTGCTTTCCTTTATAGCTTACTCAATGTACAAATTGAACAACAATGGAGAAATACTACAACCCTGTCTTACTCCCTTTCCAACCACTGCATCCCTTTCATGCCCTTCAACTCTGACAACCGCTGTCTGGTTTTTGTACAAGTTGTAAATAACCTTACGCTCCCTATATTTTACTCCTGCTTGCTTCCAGAATTAACAAAAAGCTTGATAACATCTGTCGTTATTGAAGAATAGTTGAAAGCTGTCACTGAATGCGATAACAGCCTCGCTATTGTTGTGTTTGGGACGGCTGCCAGAGTGCAGACAGCCCGGTGTTGTGAGCCTGCAGAAGGCAGCAGGGCGCGGCGGCCCAGAAGACGCAGGCGGCCGTTTCCAGGAAGAAGCCCGCCTGACTCACTGGCGCCATCTTGGCGCAGGTGGCGATCGATGCGCCGGCGCGCCGGCCGAGTCCAAGTGCAGCGGGCAGCGAGTCCAGTTTAACAGCTCCCAGCTGCGTATTTAAAAACAGTGGCGGCGCTTGGCGTCGGCGACCGCCGACGGCCTCGCGCATGCAGGGGCCTCGCAAAACATTGTCAAAATTTTAGTTTTTTTCTTTTTTTTATATTTGAAGTTTAACGGCGCTTTTCAACTGCTTGGTTATGTAGCGACGACCTACATCTAACGTACACTAGCTTAACCAAAGGACAAACACAACAGCCGTACCCAAGAGTGGGATTCGACCTCAACAAGAGTGACCTCGCACACCATCGTATGACGCCTTAGTGCGCTCGGCTATTCCCCGCAGGCAGCTATTTAGTTTCCCTATTTATTTCGGAATGAGTGCAGCAGTGATGAAATTTTTAGTTAAATACTTAAAAAACAAGTTCTTCATTACATTTTAGAAAACAATTTGTAAGCAGTACAGTATATCCAAATGCTTGTATAACAATCAGAATTAAGCTCACATTTAGTCAGTATAGCTTCGGCCGAAAAAAGTTTCTCAAAGTTAAAATTGTTTAAGACATACATAAAAATCACAATGACCCCCCCCCCCAAAAATATATATATCTCCGTTGTCAGCACTATTAATTAAAGCCGAAACAGCGGCTAGTATTAATTATGCTGTGATTGTTAAAAAAATCAGTGAGGCGAAAAGCCGAAAAGTTTCTCTATGTTAATTTGTCTTTGTTTATTGTAATTATTGTCACTGCAATAATAAAAGTTTAGTATAATGATTATTGATGTACAATTCAACTCATTTTATTCAACATTTTCTTCCTTACTAAAAAAATGAAAGGGCCTCGCAAAGACGTGTTCGCCGACGCCCAGTTTTCGTCTAGCGTCGCCACTGTTTAAAAACAACCCAGCGTAACTCGTGACACGGTCGAGGCTTCGAGTAGGCCCCTTTTCTCTGGTATTCTGATTTACTGCGTCCGTCCCGGACGGAGGCGAGCTGGCTCCAAGTACGGCGGAGAAGGCAGTGTGACGTCATACGTTCGTTGGTGGGCCCGTATTTGTTGTCGACTCCGGACCGAATATCGTCGCTTTCGCCTAATTCGTAAACAGAATACCGACAAAGGCTTTTACGTACGCGATACGTACACGCCACACAAGCTGTACTGCCCGAAAGATGTGGATCGACTGTAGTTTACAGTTAAGACCCTCTTACGATCTGTTATGCCCGATGACTTTGAGAATGAGCAATAGTGTTTGCCCGCAGCCAGATACGTACGGCCTGACTTTAAGCGAGTATGATGTCAGGAACCCCACTGCGCACAATTTGATTGTGTGCGCGACATTCGTAGGTCAGTTAGTTTCCCGAGGCCCACGAGCGCTTTGGATGTTGGCTATAAGTCTTACTTCGCGACACAATGGTTGAAGGACCACGAGCTGAGCTTGGTCACAAAGTTTCTGTAGCTTCCGGTAAACACGGTGGTATTCACCAAGGTGTTCTCTTTTTTTCATTTATTGGGTGCTCCCAAAAATACCGATACAATGCAGGAGTTGCTCTTTACGGTGACTACTCAGTTTCCAAAAAGCTGCAAAACACTTTCACTAGTGCAAAACAGTACTATGAGCGTGCTGTGCGGTCTGCATTATATGGCTCAAACACATGCAAACAGATACGGGCAAAAAACACCAAACATGCAGTCGCACAGACAACAACGCAGCAAAGCAGCACACAAACACACACAACACAAACCACAGTACAAAGAACACATGAAAACAAAAAAGAAAATTCTAGATGGTACACAATGACATACAAACACTAACACACAAAATAACAAATATTTTCAAAAGACAAGGCATAAAAATAGCTCTCAAAACAGACAACCCAATCCAAAAATATATTCCAAAAATAAATATATAAATATATAAATAAAAAAATAAAAAAACAGATATCTACCAAAGAGCTGGAATATACCAACTACAATGCAACTCATGTGATGGAAGGTATGCAGGACAAACCAGCAGAACATTTGATCCCCGATACAAAGAACATATCACAGCATGGAAATACGGAACAGGCCACTTCACTCTTGCAGAACACCTGAAAGAATATAACCACAAACCAACCACAATAGAAAAGACATGAAGATAATTACAATAAATAATGAAAAAACATCTTCTAACAGTACAAGAAAATTAAAAGCTGAGAAAAAGATGCTACTAAATGACGAAATAAACTTGACGAACCGATCACTGTTTTCAGTGATTGAACATATGATAGACACAAATCCCAATACATAATCATAAATCCACAATCGCCCCGCTCACACACACACACACACACACACACACACACACACACACACACACACAAAGATACCTTCAACATTCAACACACTTTCAGTGAAATAGTTGAATTACGAATAAGCTGAGAAAGTTGGCAACACTACACAACAAACTACAGTGGTCACAGTTACGGCAGCAGATGACACTGGAACTAGAAAAATGCCAAGTTTTTCAGAAAATAGTTGCCAGAAAGAGACTGATACGGAGTAACAAGTGCTGTAAGTACACCATTTTATAGCAAAAAACGAATTGTTTTGAGTCAGAAACGAAACGTTTGTAAACAGAAACATGTAAACATTTGAGGACACCCACTGGTGATGCCTTGTGACAAAGGCGAAACGCGTATGGGCGAATTGTAAAAGTTAAAGCCCTTCATTTTCAGTAGCAAAAGGCGTTTTATTTAGAAACACTCTTGTGAAAACACTCACGTACCGCTCTGTACGTGAGCGGCCGTGTCGCCGACCGCCAAGGAGGTGACGCGATCGAATACCGCGTGCCGTGTGTGCGAGCGGAGGAGAAATGTAAGGTGGTGTCGCCAAGAGCCCGTATAAGCGAGGCGGCCGGCTGCGGAGACAGGTGCGTCGCCTCGGCACCTGCCCCCCACAGCTTCCGGAGGGGCCCGCACCGCTCACCACCGAGCCGTCGCAGTTTGGTCGAAAACTGGCACTTTGAGGCCGCGCCTGTGTACTAAATACAGGTTGCTCCCTGCAAGGATGAAAACAGAAATCCCAAATACGTCTACTATTGTTTACTTCTGGATTATGTTATTGACAGGCACTTGTAGAGAAGTATTCTTGGATTGGTGGTGCCCTACAGTACAAAGAAACACGACTGAAATGACCTATTTGAAAGTGACTTCACTAATTTCTGCGTAACACACTGTAAACAATTCACGATTTAAGTGCTGTTTTTACATACATAGAAAATCACATACTACTTATTTATTGCCGCGGCGGAGTGACCGAGCTCATTGAGGCGTTACGCTCCGATGCGCGAGGCCGTTCCCCGTCGGAGGTTCGAATCCTCCCTCGGGCATGGGTGTTTGTGTTGTCTTCAGTATAAGTTAGTTTATAAGTAGTTTATAAGTTTAGGGACTGATGACCCCGCAGTTAAGCTTAACATTTATTTATTTATTTTTCAAGTTATTGCTTCTACTCACAAAATAATATTAGATCATTTGATCGTCACTTGTGTACTGTAGGGCACCAACATTCGAAAAATATTTCGTCACGAGGGGCCGCTAAGAAAAGAACCCAGAAGTAAACATTATAATGTGTTGAACATGAACAAGCTTCTGATGTTGTACTTTTAGGTTGGAAACCGCTAACACCGCTATTTTCTTTTAATAACCAGCGTTATTAATACCGTCTCGTTGGTATTTTCTTCTATTCGAGAATCAACCTGAACGATGCTATTTCTCTCTCGCAGTCTTCAAAATTTTTGAGAAAATGCACGGAAAGAGCGGCTATATAGGGACTGAAGTGCGAGATGGAATTGCACATACACACTTTTTTGTTCCGGCGATAAAGTCGCTGCAGAAAACGATGAAGAGGATATGTTAATCTGCTTCACACAAGTTTTTGGTAAAGTATGCAAAGCAGGGTTTGAAAATTAATTTCAGGAACACGAGACAATGGATCAGGAAAGGGCAGGCTCTGCAGAAATTAAGTCAAAAACTCGGGTCCTCATAAATAATTATAAAAATTACCAAACGTCCATATAACTCCATCGTGGAGACGGTTGTGGGGCTGAATCTTCCGAAGGAAATAAAGATACGGATCTCTCTTGAGAAGAGTGGGCGTCGTGCTACCATCAGCCCACTGGCCGAAACCAGGAATCTCTGTCAGATCGGTACACTCACTTAGATTAGCGTCGCTGACGACCTTATTAAGACAGCGTTGCGCGGCTTTGCGTTGCTGGGAACTGTCGCGAGTTGGTCTTGCGTCAATGAACAAATGAGTGTGTCGTGTCGCGTGCTGTCGCTCTGTGGCCTGGGCTGGAGAGGCGACAGCGTCTGCGCGCTCCGTGCTCTCCACACCTGTCTCCTAGGGCTTCCCTCACATGTCTGGCCGGAATTATTGTTTTTCAGAAAATGTACGGCTTTCTTTAGTAATAAAGTTGTAATTTCATCATCTGACGAATTTCAGTGTAGCTCAATTGCACCCAAGTGTATAATCTGCACAGCATTGGATATATATTTTTTCACGAGGTTCCCTACCGATGATGTAACTGTGGAAGAAACGCTGCATCCGTAGTCGACATACACGGTATCTCGATGGGAAACATTATTTGTCTAGCACTATATCCATGTTTTAATAACCTACGTATACGATTCGATATATTGTTTGTCAGTTTTTCTTTGCTTCTAGTGAATGTGGTTTTTCTCTCAGAACTACTCAGTGGACAAAAAGAGAGGACCCGTTTGTTGGATTCATTAAAAGAAATTTTACTTGTCAAATACAATTTCAAGGACATGTCTTGTGAGGAATTTTATAACTATGTCCTTAAAGATAATAATTTACCTCTTCTCTGAGCAGTACATTCTAATGAAAAGTACACTTTCAAAAAGGAAACACAATTGAAAAATGCTGAAAAATATCTTCTAAGCGATGGTATTGTATTTGTAAGCATTAAATACTATTGTTTAGTACTATAGCATATTTTCAATACATTATTTTTTGGTTCTATTGAGAGTAGAACATGTTTATTATCAAAATGTTTAAAATATGAACAACTGTTTGATTCTAAAGTAAATTTTCCTCAAGTGTGATCACTACTCAGATTGGGAGTGTGCTGAAGCCAAACAAGTTTAAATAGTTGGTAAGTCTGGGGACGGATGACCTCAGCAGTTAACTTCACAAACATTTCAAGATTTAGATTTCTTATCACATTCGTCTTAGTTTTCATCAAATGTGGATGAAGATAACTTTTTGACCAAGTTTGTTTCGTGGTATACAATTATGAAAATACCACTGTGATTTATTGATAAACATGAAGCAATGAATTAAAATTTGTGGTGCGGCCGAGAATCGAACCCGGACCTCCATGCTTACTAGGCAGACGTCTTAACCGTTAGACAACCACACCACTAACAGTTAAGGTGCCTTTGAATAGTCTAAGTACGATTTCCCTCCACGTCACAAACTTTAATTCAGCTTCTTTGTTCTAAGGCGCCTTAATCGTTAGTTGTGTGGTAGTCTAACGGTTAAGACGTCTCCCTAGTAAGCATGGAGGTCCGGGTTCGATTCCCGGCCGCACCACAAATTTTTTAATTCATTGCTTCATGTTTATCAATAATGTCTTTGACATATTTGAGACGAAAATCCGTCTCAGGGATTGTTTATTTGTATTAAATTGATATTTATACCACTGTGATTGTTCAAAGCACAATTATACTTGTTTTGTGTTTGTTCAAGACATAACCTATTTCCGTAATTATATCTTTGTTGGTTTTTCATCGACAAACATCGTCTTTTGAGAAATCTAGTATAGCCCCTGTTTCTAAGGACAACTGATATCGTTTTAAGAAATATAAATATCGACATTTTGTTGAAATTTTCTAAATGTGCGGTACTGCAGTCTGAATCGAACCTAAAATATGTGTGATCGGTGTGTTTTGTGGTATCACACCTGAATACAGCCTTCTACGTTTTCAGTCGCATCTATTTTGATTAAATCGAGAGGTTTCGACAACGTTCCCCGCTATCTTCAGAGTGCGTCCGGAGCGACGCACTTGCACGAGCCTTGTGCAAATCACGTGCGTGGGGTCTCTTGAGAAGTCGCGCTGGGTGAATACTGCCTACACAATGGGTACAAAGTACCCCTCTGTTGTTCCACGCTTCCGTTTAGTGGGAGGAGGTGATGGAGCGAGGATTAAATTTTGCTGACGCTAGGAGGTGCGGCGTCGCAGCCCCGTGCCTTGTGACGTCACTGGGTCCCGCGGCGCGGCCTGGGCAGTCAGCCAGGTGACTTGGCAAGAGCAGCGCTGCGCCACGCGGTCGCGGAGCTGACTGGTTAGCCGCTAGATCCCCGTTTACACCGAAGCGAATACAAGCGAACGAGCATTCGCCCCGGTGTAAACGCTACGCGCTCGGGTCGCATTCGTAAGTGCTCGCTTGTGATCCGCTGGGCGTCGGTTTCAGGGCGAACCATCGAAGGAAGTTCGCGTCCTCTCCGCTTCAGCGCTAGCGTATGCGACAAACTGCGTACACTCACCTTGCGGCAGTGTACCGTTTCCCCTTCCGTTCGCTCCGGTGTAAATGCTTATTCGCAAGCACAAGCCAATGCGTGCGCGCACAGTCGAATTCCTGGCGAATGCGCATTCGCTCGTGTTTGTTCGTGTTCGCTCCGGTGTAAACAGGACCCAAGAGGCAGTGGGCCGTGCCCCAGCGGCTAACCAGTCAAATCCGCGACCGCGTCGGTGCAGCACTACTCTTTCCGCGTCACCTGGCTGAGTGCCCAGGCCTGTCTTTCTCGCTGGCCACGGTCCCGCAGCTACCGGAAGCTTCCGACTCCGTCTTTTGGTGACGCTCTCATTGCCTGGACGGCGCTACGTCGATAATAGGTGCGTGGTAATAATATGCTCGCTGATCAGCGTACGTGTGTGGCCCAATATGTTGGCTACAACGAAGCATGCAGAAGGCACGACGAAGCTTGCGCAGCTGTAAGACAGATAAGTGAATCTGAACGACTACTAACTGTAAAGACTGGTAAGAGCCGGCCGCGGTGGCCGAGGGGACTGAGGCGCTTCAGTCACGGTCTGCACGGCCACTACGGTCGGGGGTTCGAATCCCCCCTCGGGCATGGATATTTGTGCCGTCCTAGTTCGTAAGTAGTTGATAAGTTGTTTGTAAGTTTAGGGACTGATGACCCCGTAGTTAAGTCCCATAAGCTTTACAAACATTTGAACATTTTTTTGAACTGGTATACGAAACGTCGATTACTTTTGAAATGACGCTTGTCTTTTCGACCGCTGATGTTTGGTCCCTGGATTACCTTGTATTTATATTTTTTCCTCGGTCGGGATTTGGTCAGTGACACAGTGGTCAGAGGAAAGCTGCGGACCAACTTGTCATTCCAGAGGCGGCAGGCGGCTCCTCAGGAATATGCAGCAGGCGGCCGGCCGCGGGAGGCCCATGCGGGTCGCGTGCGCCGATGGCGGGCTCCGCGCTTACCGATGGACCGCTCCTTCCTCTCCTCTCCTCTCCTCGCTTCTAAGCTGCGTCCTGGAAAGTTGGCGTCCTTCTTTATAAGCGCAAGCACTCTACCTAAATAATCATCTTTTGTGTGCTCCTGCTCTGTTTTTGCTCAAAAATAAATGGTGAGGTTTTTTCCGAATTACGCGAGAAAATTTATATTATTCTTCCCAGAAATATTTCGGCACATTCTGTGCTATTGTCAGTAGGATAATTTTACTGCGTTATGAAAGTTATCGTAATATTGCACTCTCAAAGACATGAAGCGTGATACCAGTTATTTAACGGTTTACATGTTAGTCACTGTGCATCTCACATGAAAAAGAAGTAAAATCGTAAGGAACAATGCTGTTAATGCAATTTTGGATTCGAAATATAATAACGTAAAATACAGACTTTTTTTTCAGTGGACAAGTTGTATGAAAACAAAATAGTACTCACGAATAATTGAACATAGTATTCAATCCTTGTAACACAACTTTAACAAAGTGTGAACAAAAATGCGCAACTGATATCTAAAACTGTTTATCATGTCCAAATTTCTATTCTACGTCTAATTTTCATCATAAAAAAACAATTTCGTGTGCTAATTGAGATCTACAGTGAAAAGTAAAATGTAAACTAATTGGTAGGTAATTTCGTCCATCACTTCTTTACGTACATATTTTGAATTTTAGATCAATTTAAAATGTTGGTAAACATTATTACAATAATTTTCTGAATACAATAAAATTATACCACTAATGATAGCACAATATTACCTAAAACGTGCCTGGGAAGAATAATACTGTTCCTAAAGTTTGTGTATGTTGTCCTTAGAATAAGTTAGTTTAAGTAGTTCATAAGTTTATGGATCTATGACCACTACAGTTAGGTCCCGTGGCTGTATAACCATTTAAACCTAAAGTTTGACCTTTCGAAAGCGTAAAATATATTGTTGATTCCCACTTACATAGGTAGAAATAATCGTCAGAATAAAATACGACAAATCAGAGCTCGAACGGAGAGACTCAGGTGATCTTTCTTCCCGCGCGCTCTTCGAGAATGGAACGGGAGATAAATAGTATATAGGTGATTCGATCAATCCTCTGCCATGCACTTAAATGTGATTTGCAGAATATCCCATGTAGATGTAGATATCGTAGCACTCATATGTAAACAAAATTTCAAGGAAACACATTAATAATACTTTTAGCGTAACGACATAACCCATTCCATTAAGTACAATACTGAATAAGTTAAATTGTTACAAACACAGTATAAAAATGTCTCTATATGACAAAATTGCATTATATTTAACAACGAAATACAATTTTTACGCGCGAGGAAACACTGCTAATAGTTGGACGATGCCCAGTAAACTGGCGTAAGGTGTCCACGTTGCCTGAATCCATCTCGAATGCGACCCTACTTCACCCATAAATTCACGAAATATAGTTTCGGCCGAGTCGTAGACACGGCTGAGTTCTGGCCGAAACCGAATATTCGGTCGGCCGCTACAAATTATCACGACTGCAAAGACGCACAGAATCGTTAGCATGTGAAATATAGTTCATTGCTCTGTAACTGATCGCTGTAACATATAATTAAATAGATATTGCATTTGCTAGTTCGATCTTCCGCTAAGCGATTAGATAAGAGTCCTTAGAGCATTGAAAGTCGCACATCATTTTTTCCGTGCAAGTCACATCCTCTATATCAAAACGTAATTTCGCGATTCAGTTTCCAAACTGTGGACCGAGCGGGGAGGGGCGGTGGTTCAGATCCACCTCGTGTCACTCAGAATTACGTTTTCCGTGATTTTCCTAAATCACACCAGACAAATGCCGGAATGGTTCCCTTCGAAGAGCACGCCCGATTAACTTCCCCATCTCTGACAACAGCGTATGGGACAGTCGACGTTAAGCTTCCTTCCTCTCAATACGCTCCTTTGACAGACAGCCCGCGACAGGAAGTGTTGTGTAAGCGTGAGGGGCGGCCGGTGACAGTTTGCTTTGGCGAGGGTCCGCACTCGGTGCTCTGTGCCAAGTTCAGGCGACCAGTCCCCTCCTATCAGTGCCAGCGCGTCGCTTATCAGCGATAAGCGGCTTATCGACGCCCTTTTAGAATGTACCAAACTGAGTTAACTGTGCGTATCTCTGGCGGGGGGCGGACGCCGCAGTCCTCGAGAGCAGCTGCCGCGGTCCACGTGGGCTGCCAGCCCGCTTCACTTACAGTCTCGTATTCAACTACACGTCTCTCACTTTGTGGCTCGTCTCACGGTAAATACAGAACTAGGCGAATTGGGTACTGCGAAATTTAACCGTCCTTGACAGATGGCGTCTCTTGTATTGGAACTCGGACTCAAGAACCTTGGCTTGCGGGAACAACCTTGTTTCCGTCTAAATATGAATCGGGGTTACCAGCATCTACGGATAATAAACTGGCTTTTTCGAAGTAAGAGCTAATCTGTAAGCCTATACGGTTTCCGTGTATTCCCTTAATAGGAAAGTTTCTTTTGAAACTAACACTGTCTGTTTACTTTCACCTTCTTGTTTACTTCCGAGGAATTTGACGTGGCCGAATTCTAATTTGCCTCCCTAAAAGCCTTTATGGAGAGAAATGTTTGTGTTACGGTAGACATTTCCGCTGTACTGTTCTATGCCCGTGACTTTTGTTGTGTCAATATCCCATGAAACCAGGTGGTAACCGATTCTAAATTAATGGAAATTGCCTTCAGCACATTACAATTTATAGAAATTTGTCAGTTAAGCTATCTGATCAATAGATTTATTATGTAAAACAGTAGGCAGGCTAGTTATTTTTATTTAAGTAATAGATTTCGGCAGGTACCGGTTGTCTAAATAAAAAAAATAGTGATCGTGGCTAGTGTTATCCTAAAAAGCTCGACTAGTGGGAGTACGACGTGGTAAATAGATCATTATTATTTCGTTTAGATGATTTGCCCTAGTGCAAGTCCAACTAACTTCATTTATTCATACAGGAGAAAGGAACCTTCAATGTAACGTTGAATCCGAAAAACTTATCGCTGCTAACGACTCTTCACATCTTCGACAGGTGGAGGTAAAGTTAAAACGAAGACTGTAAACTCTGTGTGCCGGACGACATCGAACCCCGGAATGTTATGTAGTCAGGGCATAGCTGGGCTTTGAGAGGTTTGCTGACTTGGATTTCATATGGAATAAATAAATAGTTTATTAAGTATTAACAAAAATATGATCGCGTTTTGGCGCGTGACCGCCAGTACTACAGCCAATCGGCGTCCAGTGTCGGCCGCTCGGGGACTTGTCTAGAATTCGGGGATACTTGCCGGAGCTATTTCCCACGAGAACCCGACATATTGTATCACCTGTTTTCCAGTTAACTGAAGATTGTTGAAAACTTGCGTACGGAGTGCACGGTCACCAGGGGCGGCCATCCAGGCGCTGATTGTGGCGTCCATTGGATCGTGCAGACGGCGAACACTCTCTGGGGACGCGTTGCTGCACGCCTGCTCGGCCTGTGCACGTACTTCTGCGAGGTACCGGCTGCCGAATGGCGCGTGTCAGATGTCGCCCGTCGCATCCCACACGTTCTCGACTGGAGACAAGTCCAGAGATGCAGCTACAGGACACACTGTTGCAAAAGCAAAGGAAAACGCATACTAAATTTAAACGAACACAAAATCCCCAGGATTGGCGATTGTACTCAGAAGCTCGAATTTAGCGAGGATTTTAATGCGAGATGCCTACAATATTTATCACAACGAAACTCTTTCCCGAAATTTGACTGAAAACCCAAAGAGATATACTCGGGGCAAATCACTACGTGATAGTAATGGCGATCCTGTCGATGACAGCGCTACTAAAGCAGAGTTACTAAACATAGCTTTTACAAACTCATTCACTAAAGAAGACGAAACCAATATTCCAGATTTCGAATTACGAACAGATGCCGTAATGAGTAACGTAGAAGTAGATGTCATCGGAGTAGTGCAGCAACTAAAATCACTTAACAAGAACAAGTCTTCTGGTCCGGATTCTATACCCATTAGATTTCTATCGGATTATGCTGAAGCGATAGCTCCTTACTTAAGTCATATACAACCGCTCTCTCATAGAAAATCTGTACCAAAAGACTCGAAAGTTGCACGGCTCACACCTATATTCAAGAAAGGCAGTAGGAGTAACCCACTAAACTACACGCCTATTACATCGACGTCCGTTTGCAGCAGTGATTTGGAACATATCCTGTATTCAAATATTATGAATTATCTCGAACAGAACGATCTATTGACCCAAGGTCAACACGGATTTAGTAAATATCGTTCATGCGAAACACAACTAGCTCTTTATTTACACGAAGTGATGGGTGCTATCAATAACGGTTCGCAATTCGATTCCGTATTTCTTGATTTCCAGAAAGCTTTTGACACCGTACCTCACAAACGGCTTTTAATCAAATTGCGTGGTTATGGTATATCGCCCCAAATTTGCGATTGGATAGGAGATTTCCTGTCAGAGAGGACACCGTTCGTAGTAATCGATAGTAAGGCATCGACTAAAACAGAGGTGATATCGGGCGTTCCACAGGGTAGTGTTATTGGTCCTGTGCTGTTCCTTATTTACATAAACGATTTAGGGAAAAATCTAAGTATCTCTCTTAGGTTGTTTGCAGATGACGCCGTCATTTACTGTCTAGTAAAATCATCAAAACCAACCGCAGAACGATCTGAATAAGATATCAATATGGTGTAAAAATTGGCAATTGGCTCTAAATAATGAGAAGTGTAAAGTCGTCCACATGAGTACGAAAAGAAATCCGTTAAACTTTATTTACAAGATAAATCAGTCAAAAGTGAAGGCTGTAAACTCTACAAAATACCTAGGAATTACTATTACTTGAGACTTAAATTGGAAAGAACACGTAGATAATATAGTGGGAAAGGCGAACCAGAGACTGCGTTTTATTGGCAGAACCCTTAAAACATGCAACAGAACTACAAAAGAAACTGTATACACTACGCTTGTCCGTCCATTTTTGGAGTATTGCAGCCCAATGTGGGATCCTTATCAGGTGGGTTTGACGGAGGACATCGAAAGAGTCCAAAGAAGGGCAGCTCGTTTCGTATTGTCACGATACAGGGGAGACAGCGTTACGGAAATGATACAGGATCTGAGATGGGAATCATTACAACAACGGTGCTTATCGCTGCGGCGTGGGCTACTTGCGAAACTCCAATCGTCAATATTCTCCTCCGAATGCGAAAGTATATTGTTGACTCCCACTTACATAGGTAGAAATGATCATCAGAATAAAATACGAGAAATAGGACCTCGAACAGAGAGATTCAGGTGTTCTTTCTTCCCGCGCGCTATTCGAGAATTGAATGGGAGATAAATAGTATAATTGCGGTTCGATGAACCCTCTGCCAGGCACTTAAATGTGATTTGCAGAGTATCCCATGTAGATGTACATTTCTTGCAGAGCAAGTAGAGTTTGACGCACACTGTGTGAGCGAGCACTCTTCTGTCGTAATTCTCCGAAAGGACAATGTCGCCACAATTTGACCGCTTTCACAGTCGCTCAGTTGGCTGTAGGAAGCACTTGACACGGAACCCGTTTGCTTCACACGTTATCACACTGAGCCTTTTGGCTGTAAACACTCCCTTTTAAAGGCTACACACAGTTGGCGCTTTTGCCGAGATGTCACTACTCTACCCGTTGACGAAAGACTTTCAAACGATCCACAGTTGTGTAATTTCCTCCCTTGTGACACCTGCCGTCATCTGAGAAAAAACTATGTCGTCTTTGGAGGTGTCGTGGTTCAAAAATGTTCAAATGTTTGTTAAGCTTATGGGACTTATCTACGGGGTCATCAGTCCCTAAACTTACAAACTACTTATGAACTACCTACAACTAAGGACGGCACAAATATCCATGCCCGAGGGGGGATTCGAATCCCCGACCGTAGTGGCCGTGCTGACCGTGACTGGAGCGCCTCAGTCACCTCGGCCAGGTGTCGTGGTCTCTAATTTGGCAGCGGTAGCTTTCAGAGTGTCAGTAGGTATAGAGTTATCAGCCGCTACGTCCCTTTCTATGGGGCTGTGTGGCAGGTGGGATCGGCGATAAGATAGGTGGGCGCGGTGAGAGGCGGGGCGGCTGGCACACGCAGCTGGCGGCCTGCTGGCACGCGACTGCTCACGCGGCCGGCCTAGGCTGCGCTACTCGCTGCCACTGCTCGTAACTTATAAACGACTGGCCGCGCTGTGTGTCAGGAGAGCCAGCACCACACTGCGGCCCTCTAAATGTCCTAGCCCGTGTTGTTACCAAAGGACGTTTCCTACCTTCCAGGGATTATCACTGACTTCTTGAACCATCTCGCAATACTCGCGAGTGGAACATCTACCTGCCAGGCTCTTCAATTGCTTCTCTGCCTTCCTTTAAACTGTTCTGGATCCCAAACGAGCAGTACTGAAGAAGGGGTCACAGTAACGTTGGTTGGGTTGGGTTTTCTGGTTACGAATGCTAATTATTGCTTTTCTGATCAGATGAAGCGCCATTTGTCAGACTTTTTTTGTTCGTATTTCTTGTTCTTATAAAACCCCAAGTCATTCCAAGCATGTGTGTCAATTTTTACCTCTCTGTCTACATTATTCCGTAATTTATTAAGTTTTCCAATTTTATACTGACTTCTTGATCACCCGGTACTTAACTAGCGGCTTCTAACGAAATGAAATGGAATGTCGCAACAGTTGTGTGACTGGATTCGCGATTTCATGTCAGAAAGGACAGAGTAAGTTGCAACTGACGGAAAGTCGTCGAGTAAAACAGAAGCGATATCTGTCGTTCTCCAGTGATACAGGGTCACGACTGGCCCGTGTCTTTATAAACGTTTTAGGAGAGAGTGTGGGTAGCTCTCGTATGATGCTATCGGTTACTAGTCGCCAGAAGATCAAAAGCAACTGCAAAATGATCTTCATAAGCTGTGTGCATGGCAATTGGCCCTAAGTAATAAGTGTGAAGTCATCCGTAAAAAGCACTGAAAGAAATTGGTTAAACTTCATTTTCACGGTAAATCAGTCAGATCTATAGGACGTAAATTCAACAATATACCTAGCAATAACAATTACGAACAACGTTAGAGAACACACGGAAAATATTGAAGGGAAGACGAGCCAAAGGTTAAGTTTCATTGGTAGAACACCTAGGAGATGCAACAGTGCTACTAATGAAACTGCCTACATTACACTTGTGTGCCCTACTTTGGAATATTGCTGCTCATTGAGGGATCGCCACGAAGAGGGACTGACAATGAATATCGAGAACGTTGACAGAAAGGCAGCTCGTTTTGTATTATCGCGAGACAGGGGAGAGTGTGACACGGAAATAACGTGCGATTTGGGACGGAAATCATTAAGAGAACGGCGTTATTCGTTGCAGCGAGATCAATTTGCGAAATTTCTTTCAACATCTTTCTTCTCCGAATGCGGCCGTATTTTGTTAGCACCCAGTTACATATGGAGACATGATGATCATAATACTGTACAAGAGAAAACAGATCGATATTTGGAAAATTTAATTTTTGCTTTTTAACGCACGATATTAGAGAATGGAATAGTAGAGAAGTATTATGAAAGTGGTTCGATAAACCCTCTGCGAAAATTACATCGTAGAGAATATCAATTCCTGGAGTCGCTGCAAATGCTTCCAAAATACCGAACATAATCACTTGCAACGATCGCATCCGTTGCCTGTAAAAACAGCCGAAACCTTTATGGAGACATCGCAGCAGCTCGTTGACAACGCGAGTCCATGGCTTCGTGCTGTCACTAAAAGAAATCGGGGTCTCGTGTAACCAGGCGTAAGAGTCGGTCGTCTGCTGCCATACCCCATTAACGACCGGTAGATGGTTACCAACCTGGGACTGATGACCGTAGCAATGTGGTCAAATAGACATACAAATATTTGAACGTTTTTGAAAAGAAGCTGCAAATGTAAATGTCCTATAGAAGTGTTGTAATATCCCACCGAGTTATTGTTTTTATTTATTTATTATTTTTTTTAATAAAAAATTGGTATTTTAAAGCCACCGGAGGTGGCAGGCTACCAGCAGCTTTTTCTGCTCTTCAGCCGATCGTATTGACAAAGTTGACAAGTCGATAAAAACAGAGAAAGGTGATAAAATCTGATGCATTTAGACGCTAGATTGGAGATTAAAATGAAGAGAACAGACATAAAGTAAAGAAGTTAAAGATATTCAGAACTAAAACTAGCACGGTGGTGAAAATCGCAGAGATAGACGTAAAAACTGCAGGGTGGTTAAAATCACATTGGTGGAGCACACTACACGATGATGAAGACACTGCTTAAAATACATGGCAACACTAATATTCTGCGTGATCGGCGGCTGGTTAAGTATTAAAATACCACTTAGGCACGAAGCACATACACTGGGACAACACTAAACGGCGCACTGTTAAAATTAGTCGAACCGGGGGCCCCACAGTGTGAAAAGGGGAGGGAGGGGAAACACGGTGGGAGAAGGACTGGAGAGGAGTGGGAGACCGAGGAGGGGGGAAGGCGCAAGGACTGATCGTAGGGAGGAGCTGGGAGAGGAGAGCCAAGCGAGGGAGTGGGGGGAGGAAGGGAAACGTACAAACACGGGGAGGGACTGAGGTTGAAAGGAGGGGTAGATGTCGGGACTGAGGGCGTCATCCGGGAGGGTGAGTTGACGGAAGTTACCCTCGGAGAGGACGTGGAGAGTGTGGAGGAGAAGGGAAGGACGGATAGTAAGGTGTTGGCGTGGAAGAGGTCCGGGATGCAGCAAGAGGTGGAAGACGACGGGGTGGTGAGATTCTATTTTACGGGACACACAGCGGAGGCGGAGGTGTTGGAGGAACTTCCGGAGGTGAGGATTCCACGGAGTGGGTTGAGCTACTTATCTGTCCTCACACGGGGTCCTTTTGTTACAGGTACAGGTTTCACGGATTATATAAATGAAGCTCGGTTTACTTGGCACGTCAAGTTGTGATAAATTCCCAATGATACGCTTGGTGGCAGTCATCAGGCTACGCGTGAAAGTAATTTAACGTAAGAGGCGACACTGTTGGGACGGTGTGGTGCCCGCAGCGGCGGCAGGCTGGCGCGGTGGATTGTACAGATGAGGTCGGCAGCGCGGCGTCCTTGAGCCGCGGCGCTATCTTATCGCCGAACACCGGCCCACTGCCCCTCCCTGCACCTGTCACACGATAAAGTTAAATGCTGCCCAAAACAGACTGACCAGTGAAAGAGAGGTTCCTGCTGCTCTGCGCTTTCTTAATTTAATCACTTGAATTTTGGAACAATTATAGCCCAGACACTTAGGTATTGAAAGTGGTAAGAAGAGCAGCACACAGAGACTACACAAATTTTGAAGAGAGAATCAACTTTAAATTACTTACCGTCGCGAGCCTAATCGGACACTGTTTGTGATAATTAATAACGAGAACAATGAACTAATAATCACCTAACTGGGTGTGGCACAACAAAGGCTGACACTCACGACTTCAGTTGTTTCAGACTTCCTACGAAAAATAATGAAATGTGTATATAGGCTTTGAGTAAAAAATAATTGCAAACAATTTAGGAAGTAAACTTGCTCAATGCAAATAAATAAATAAATAAAGTGCTAGCATCAAGAATCGACGTCACCTCAGATTAACACATGCTCGCTTGGTTTCCACGTCGCCAGAAAAACATATAATATATGTTTAATTTACTCGTTCATCAGTTAACAACTCCTTTATCGGAGAATATCAGTACTTCAACAACGCGATACACATACAGTACAGAGCACAAAGTATATAAAGGTTATTGGTACAAGTTAATTTTTTCATTCGTACCGGCTTCCATCAACAAGAAAATTAATTATTGTGCTTTGATTACCTTAAGTTATATTTGCATTATTGCGAATAAAATTTCTTGAATAAAGCAAATGTCGAAATTAAGTCTGAGCTTTAGCTCTTAAAAAGTTAATTTTGCTTGGCACTTGAGTCGCATTTAATGATTTTAATTATTCTTTTTAATGATACTCAGTTATCACTTTACAGAGCATGATAGGGCCCTATAGAGATAACAATGAGAGGATAATGAACAGACAGAATTACTTCAAGAATACACTAGTATTGTTTAAATGTTTCAGAACACACACACTGGAAAACGCCTAATCTGTTTCGTGGACGAAACATTGGAGAGGTCTTATACAGGGTGAATCACCTAACACTTGCACGGCAAACATTGCGAAAACGGAAAGTGCGACTGATGTGCGATTTTCACAGAATGGATTGGCAGTGGCTCGTTTTGTTAGCCAACTAACAGATTGTAAAAATACCTAAAAAGTCTATTGTTATGCAAACATACAATTTTTCAAATGGAATAATAGTTGTTTCTATCATGCGCTGGAATTTTTGACACCAGCTGCGTACAAAGAATTTTGAATGACATTTATATCACGCTTAGGTTGGCAGCTACAACTATTCAAAGTTTTGGGGGCAGAGGTTACGACAGCGTAGCTGACTGGCTGTTGGTCATGAGACAGTGGGCCGTGCCCCAGGGGCTAGCCACTCGACCAGTCAGCTACGCTATTGCAGCCTCCGCCTCCGAAACTTTTAACGGTTGTAGCTGCCAAACTAAACATGATAAAAATGTCACTCAAAATTCTTTGTACACAGCTGGTGTCAAAAATTCCAGTGCATGACAGAAACAACCACTGTTCCATTTTTAAAAAAACTGTATGTTCGCATAAAAATACACTTTAAGTAATATTACAATTTGTTTGTTGGCTAAAAATAGAGCCCCTGACTACCAATCCATTCTGTGAAAACGGCATATCAGTCGCACTTTGTTACCGCAATATTTGCGGTGCAAGTGTTAGGTGATTCACCCTGTAGCTGAGACAGAGCTGCGGTAGAAAACAAAAGGGCACCGGAAACGCAACCATTTAAAGTGTGATACAGCATACAACTATACCCTGTCAGAGCCACAGCGCGAAACTTTGCTATTCGATGAGGACTGTTGTGCATGTCGTGCGCACTATTTTTGACGGAGTATGCAAAATGTCGAAGGGAAGGAAGTCTTTGTGTGTCTCAATTTGTATGGAAGCGAGACAGCATAGAGATCGTACACTTTACACGGAATTCATCTCCATCTCCCCTTAGCACTGGTCCTAAATTTTCCTTGTATGTCGGCTTCAATTTTTCTCTGGCTTCTCATTAGCATTGGGCAGATTATAAAGAGAAGACGAATTAGCGACGTCGAGCATCATCTGAGGAGGTGACGCGGCTGGCGCTAACACTAAGCGTATCTACAGGTCTGCTGGTCTAGTGGCACTGCGTGAACCAGAGAGCGCGCGATCAAATCCCGTTCAGACCACAATTTTTACCGCTACGATTTTTAACCGAGCATTCACTGCTCAAAGATGGTGGAGTGGCTACGAAAGAAATGTAGTTCGGATTACACTTTAAACTGCAGGTCTCTATTTTCCGATCTGGTAACTAGGGAAGGTTAGGAACACCTAAGCAGCTTCAGTGGCGTCCAGTTGAAAGACCTGTAAGAGGCCTACCGGGTACACCAGACAGGATTTTCTTTTGCTCATTCTTGTTAGTTTGTTTGCTCTGGTGAACACCTGGCTTTAACGATACAAACATTTTTTGAATAACTTGATACCGACAGATCAACTTTTGCACATGAAATTCTGATAAAAGTGGTTAGCAGAGAAAATAAATTAACGACAGTGTCTGATGTCATAGACGACTTCCGTCAATGTGGACTTGTAATTTGTTGAAATGAAATGTGTCTAGCAGTACCACATTTTATAACAGTTCCTGTCGGCCATTCCTTAAAACAGTTTTTGAATTTTGTGCATCTGACTATCATTGAAATATTTCTTTGGTTATTCTATGTAGTCGTCACAAAAATGAGAAGTGTCTATTGAATGACAATAACAAATATTTTTCTTGAACCAGGATACCGGACAAAGGAAAAACTGATGCATTCGCAGTAACCACTATTTTTATTTACACAGAACTGGGACGGAATCAGAAATGGTCCCGGCCGTTGTTCTGCATATTGTGCTGCATACCAGGCATACTTGATCAAATTCGTAAAGCGTGGCGAAGAAAACTGGTAATGCACAAATGACTGGAGTTTAAGAATACTGTTCCGCTGATAAACATGAAATGAGAAAGAGGTATCGGAAATTATGTTGTCTGATAATTTCCTAAAAAATGCTTTCCACTGTCGAAAAAATTCTTTATTGAGAAGTTCAATCGCATTAGTAGTTCCAGGCGGAATCCACATTACATGCACAGATTTTTCGCCGTCCTCCACAAAAACAGAGGCGTGATTATGTCCAGACCACGAATCCAACAAAAGTAATGAATTAGTTTCTGCAACTGGTAGGAATACGTTTCGGACGAAATGTTGAAAATTATTCTTTCCCATTTTTCCAGATTTTGATGCGTCGATTACAAGACTTTTGCAATTAAACAGTCCATTTTTTTTTAATTTTTGGTCCTAATTTACGTTGAGGTTCTTGAAGACAGATATACAGCTGCGGAAACAGTAAACCACTCATACTTATCACTGGCGTTATCGTATATGAATGTGTCATTGCATTCATTGATTGGATAATTGACTCCGTCTTTCAAATGTTCAAATGTTTGTTAAGCTTATGGGACTTAACTACGGGGTCATCACTCCCTAAACTTACAAACTACTTTATGAACTACTTACGAACTAGGACGGCACAAATATCCATGCCCGAGGGGGGATTCGAACCCCCGACCGTAGTGGCCGTGCAGACCGTGACTGGAGCGCCTCAGTCCCCTCGGCCACCGCGGCCGGCGACTCCGTCTTTTTTCACACCGAAATGATAAAGTGCGGTGTGCACGCAGCTCTTTCACGGAACCTGACTGATCAGCGTTATAAACAGCTGTTGCATAGATAACAGCAAGTTTTATCTTAGTCACTTCTGAACTTCTCTATGGCATTGTCCATCACTGGTACCTGCTCTACACGTTTACGTGACGTAAACTTGGTAATTTTGTGACTACCTATTCTGTACAATTTCTTGAACCTTTGTAGCCAGGTCAACGAAACCTGGAAATTAGCAATGTTCGTGTCAGATGCAATTCGGAGGGCCCAGTCTCGTAGATCTTCATCGGTAACGAGCAGTTCTAAATCTTTCAAACAGTTTTTCTTTCACATGTTTTCCAGTTTCCGTTGGCGCATATTTCTTACTTCACGTAATTCTTTCTTCCATTTATAAAGTTTACTTTCAGATTTTACGAAACGGAAACGCCTTTGCACACTGCTTAACTTCAAGCGTTTCTTCCCTCCTCCGTTCAACCAATATTTCAATGCCTTTTCTTTGTCGCTGAAAGCTGATGTAGTACGTGTTTTTTTAGGCTTGGAAGGTATTCTTCTTCAGAACTGTTACTGGCACAACTGACGTCGTCAGAGTCACAATTCGTGGAATCTTCACAGTTATTTCCCATTTCTTCTAACGTTTCCACAATTTCAAACGAAATGTCGATATCATTTGAATGAATGTCAAAGAAATCAATCAACAAATGACACATATGTACGTTCTCAGAAGAAGTAGGTGATTTCGGCTGGAAACCACGTTCTTCGTATTTAATCTTTGCTAAATTGAGAACGTTAATTGGATTCCACATTACTGTGAAACTGGAAAAAAAAGATACTATAAGCAGGCATGCCTGACGAAAGCACAATAAATATTAATTCAGCTTTATTTTTACTGTCAATACTTTACCAATACTGCAAAATTCAACTGATAATCGTTAATAGACGAACGATAACCTGAAACGTTCTTTACAAATTAGGATCTGGTTGTGTCGTGTTTCCTGTTTTGTTGCTACAGCGCCAGTAGGGGTGTACATTTCTACCGCCACCTGGCGCGCTACGAAATTGGCAATTTTTAGCTATTAAAAAAAAATAATAATAATAAAATAAAATAAAAAATACTTGTAGTGCCTCTTAGCAGCTAAAATTTTGACAGTGCTTTTCTTTCGTTGTCTTCTGCCTGTGTAAAAAATTTCAGGATAGGTTTCGACATGTCTTATTGGACCGTTCCCTTGTGAGACCAGTACTGTACAGGTGCTGCAGGACAGTGTTCTTGGTTTGAGTCCAGGCTTTATTCTGGCAGGAAGGTTCACAACACCGCAAACTTTACTGCATACAAAGAAACTTTAGTAATAATATACGGAGATGGTGACCGACACACACACACACACACACACACACACACACACACACAGAGAGAGAGAGAGAGAGAGAGAGAGAGAGAGAGAGAGAGAGAGAGAGAGAGAGAGAGAGAGCCTGGAGGTGTCGGTGGTACTATGCAGTATGCAGCCATGACGTCACGTCCAGTGGGGGCAAGCTGTTCTCAGTTGTCACAGTGTCAGCTGATAGCCAGTGCGATAACATGCTGCCTTTGTTCTTAAGCATTATAAAGGAATGTTGCCACTCCACAGAACAGCTGCCAACCACTCAGTCTCATTTGCCATTTCCCTTTGTCGTCAAAGGCTTTCCAGCTAGTTCCATATTGCCCTCGATTCCTTCCAATCTTTGTGACCTTCCTACATTACTGCTACAAGGAACATCCGTGATAAAGTACTCTGGTGTATGCCTCCACCACTTCACCGTTCTGTTGCTGCTCTGAGACTACTAACTTGTCGCTGTCTACTGTACCTAGATAATTCCGCCTGATTTGGACGTCTAAATGTCACGTTTCATGTTACTTTGTTATTCATATTTCAGTGCAGAAAAAATTACACAAATAAAATCTGGTGGGGTGCTTATGTTCGCTACGTTGGATGGACGAGCCGATATCAGGAGTGAGCTTTTGTGTGGCATGTATGTGATGGCTTAGTATTTCTGTAATGCTTCCGAATGTGTTAGGGCTACTAAGTTGACCTGAAGGACAGTGACTGTCTCATTGTTGCTGATTTTGCAATATTCCCAAACAGGATGCGGTTTTGCACCAGGAATAGTATTCAGAAGTTCATGGGCGACAGAAAATAGTTTTTACAAATAGTGCCGACAGGAGACACAGTCTATGTTAGCAATGTTGTAAGTGTGGCCAGCCAGAAATGCTCGCTGTCTGCTGCGAAGGATGACCGTTTCAAAGTTGTGAACAAGCATTTACTGGTACTTTCTCCATTTCTTCAACTGTGTTAGTGGCAATGTTCACCCAGCACTGTCAAGATGTGCGAGGTGTCAAAAAATCGAAAGGACCCAGCTCAGGCGAGGTTGGCAACTGTCTTTTAGAGTATACTACCGCTGACCATATCGGCGCGTTTGATACCTCCTCCTCAGTATCCAAAAAGGTCTCTGGCGTTTGTACAAGGAATATTCACTCAATATTTCCCCGACGGGAAATGCTATCCCATAAACTTTAGCCGGCTAAGCTACCGAGACAGGAAGTACGACGTGCCCTCACAGCTCACGAGTATAGGCCGAGTGTTCCAGTTCCAATCTAGCACGCAGTTTCAATCAATCAGGGAGTTTCTGCCCTGACGTTACGGGCTAGAAACATTCACCATCGATCCTGAAAGATGAGACGTTAGAAGTCGAAAGATCATCCAGATTTTTGTCCTCAGAAATTATCGTTACCACTTTTCCTGGTGCTCACGCTTTGACCGGACCAGTATATAGCGACCAGTTTTACTTTGTATAGTAAAACAAGATTTTGAATCGTTGTTCATTGAAAGAGTTTGTCAGCACACGATATTCCCTGCACAGACTGATTTGGTGTCCAGAATGTCGGTCAGGATGTTAGGCATATACAAGGTGTGTACCATATGAATAGCCTCATGGGCGTTCATGCACTGTTGTTTCGAAATGGCGACAAGAGTTTTATTGGCAATGCTCATTGCTATAAGGTTTTGTCAGCGCACTTTGTGCCTGGACCGGGATACACCTGGGAAATTAACCCTCTCATGCGCGAATTACCAAGCCGACAGTGAACAAATTTCTGATACATCATTTTGAAACTTAAGGCTTACCTTGCGCAGAATTCAGCATAATTTATCTAAAAAATAGTTTCATAAACCAATAGGGAGGGATTCTCAAAAGAGGGCAGTGAGTACGAAAACTGCTACATTTTACATGGAACATCTATTAATAATATCAGAGAATACATGATGAGTGTACACTATTTTGTATTTTTCGTACAATGAAATTGTTCCAGGCACTCAGGGCACACAGCAAGTTTACACTTTTCTCAGATGTTACGTGCAGTCCCTATCATGACACCTCTTATCATTGGGTTCACTTTTTTTTCCGATGTGCAGACAACAACGTGTTTTCATGTGAAGGCCTGCCTCTACTCTTTCTTGTAATCTCTACTTTTCACTTCTTTGTTAGCCCAACTACTTTCACTGCCGTTAACGAGACATTTTAGCATTCATTATTAGTCCTTATACGAGGTACTTGTGCTTTTAAGGTCACCTCATATGTAAAATATGACAGAAATCACACGCAGGAGAGGGTTAAAATGGAGTTGTCTTCATTGGCAGGTAAAGGAATAACACGCCTTTACACACTCACCTGAGATGCGTCCTTTGAAATGACCAGGAAAGCCGGTACATAAATAGCGTTCACAATAGCTTGAACCGAATTTCGCGTTGTTTATTAGAAATTTAGGGGAAATAAAGATTAGAGGTACTTTTCGTTCCACTTGATAATATTGAGGAGATCCTCTTGAATGCAAAACATGTCAGAAAAGAACACACACGATAAATACTTACACAATGATATCAGACGTGTTACTGTACCTAGCACAAATCCCAAAGGTAATTGCCCTTGTGGATATGCTGGAATTGGTCAGAGAAAACGATATCGTAGAAATATTTTCTAAATGTTGAATATAGTAGGCGCATATAGAGAGGGCATTAAAGTTCAGGGAGAAGAAATAAAAAGTTTGCGGTTTGCCGATGACATAGAAATTCTGCCAGAGACCGCAAAAGATCTGGAAGAGGAATTGAATGGAATGGACAGTGTCTTGAAAGGAAGATATAAGATGAACATTAACAAAAGTAAAACGAAGTTAATGGAGTGCAATGTCAGAAAATCAGGCGATACTGAAGGAATTAGATTAGGTAATGAGACAATAAAAGTAGTAGATGAATTTAGTTATTTGGGTATCAAGATAAATTCTGATGGCCGAAGTAAAGAAGATATAAAATGCAGAATGGCTTTGGGAAGAAGAGCGTTTCTAAAGAAGCGAAACCTGTTAACATCCAATATTAATTTAAATGTTGGGAAGTCATTTCTGAAAGCATTTGTCTGGAGTGTAGCATTGTATGGGAGTGAAACGTGGACGATAAGGAGTTCAGATAAAAAGATGATAGAAGCTTTTGAAATGTTGTGCTACAGACGAATGATGAAAATTAGATGGAAAGATTAGGTAACTAATGAGGATGTGCTTAACCGAATCGGAGAGAAAAGGAGTTTCTGGCATATCCTGACTAAGAGAAGGGATAGATTCGTTGGGCACATTCTGAGACATCAAGGAATTGTCAACTTAGCATTAGAAGCAAGCGTGTGGGGTAAAAATCGTAGAGGGAGACCGAAGGACGAATATAGTAAGCAAATTCAAAAGGATGTAGGTTGCCGAACGTATTCTCAGATGAAGAGACTTGCACAGGACAGGGTAGCGTGGAGAGCTGCGTCAAACCAGTCTGCGGATTGAAGACCACAACAACAACAACAACATATGGTAATTCTTAGTCCTTTTTTTCGTGGCTCCGTTTAGAAACTGAACTGCCACTAGTACCCAGTAATCACCCAAACAGTGAGACGAATTGCTGAGATTCTCCCGCCGTACTGAATGTTCGAAAACTCGACAAGCGTGCAGCCGGGTGATGAAATGGACGACCGCCCGTAATTTTGCATTTTGTCTCACAGGGTTGCGGAAATATTATATGCAATGTATTTTTACCACTATATAAGGTTAAGGCGTTGTTAGGGGCCCTAAAGGACGATTTTGGTTTGCGGTCTTTCGTATCCCACGCAGTTGCCGCGTGTCATATATTGGTCATTCATCAGGACTGTGGAGGACCGGCGTACTTAACAGAAGCGTCACTCGTCTACAAGAACCTCCCTCATCTGCTGTTGCAGAAAACTGCTTAGACACAGATCACCCTATGGAATATACCAACAAGTAGATTCTAGCATGCACTTAAACCTCTTGGGATTGTTTAATTAAGAAAGCAATTGAAATTAAACCAGTTAATAAGAGATGGAAGTTTTGCTAAAATAATTCTGCTTGGAATAGTGATCTCTCTCTCACGTCGCCTCACCCGTTAATCACTGGTTATCGATATTTCGGCAATTTACAATCTTTGGTGGTGGTCGTTGTTAGTTTGTGGCGTGTTTCCCAATTTGTTTGAAAACTAAGATTTTAATTTCTTGTATTGGGGGCCGCAGCACGTTTGATGTCTTTTACAGACATAATATATATAAATAAATCCAGGAAGCTGCTTAACTGATGTTATATTTCATTGTGCAATACATATATTTCGGAATTGCGCTCCTTTCAAGCTCCTGCGAATTATAATGAACAGTATTGTAATTTATCTAGTTACAGTCATATTATAGCTTATTGTGATGATTTTATAATGTTTACCATTTTTTTAATTTTTTTTTTTTACTTTATGTTCTGATCTAATGTACACAATGTACTCTTGCCATTCGAAAACATACAAACATGCTTTCTTGAATACTATGATTAACAAGCTTCTACACCTACCACTACAACAAGATGCAATTCATAAAGAATTACAAACACTAAAATACACCGCCACAACAAAATAACTATAACCCAACTTTGATATAAAAACTATAATAAAATCATACCTCACCAACAAATAAAACACTTCACCAAGTCATCACTCTAGAAAAAGATTCTACACTAAAACGAAAAATAACTTACATACCAATAAACTACACAGCGACAATATCAGATAAATTAAACACACTTCTATAAAATACAACAGTAAAATTTGCACATAATATAAAAGCCCTACACCACTCGGATAGAACCAAATTACAAATATACACCAACGCAGGAATTTATAAATTAAACTGTTTAGACTGTGATAAATTATATATACGTTAAACAGGACGTAACTTCACCATCAGATTCAATGAACACATAAGAAATAGCGAGACGAACACGTCCACATTTTTTGAACATTTAAAAAACGAACAGCATAAAACAGGCAATATTAATGAAGTGCTGCACATAATTTCCAAAGGTTTTACGATGAACGTTTTGGAAGAAATAGAAATTTATATACATGCACACGAGCACCCAAATAAAATACTCAACGATCAAACAGTTGTAAAACATAAGCAGTTCATCGAAAACTTTATTAGTCATCTACATCTGGACGGCGGTTAAAATTATATACATTAAAATTCCAGCGATAAAAATTATAGCTAAGATAGTAAAAATGTGTAAATCTTCAATAGAACATATATGTCAACTGTGAACATATGTATCATCATCTTAGGTGCGCCGTCAAATTGATCTCACATTAAATACCGTAAAAAAATACGGAATCTTAATCATCAGTTAAACAGTGAACGAATTTAAGAACGTTCACATCACGGTGGAAACGTCTAAATAAATGAAAGTTTTCGACGTTTTACTTACTACAGCGACCGCACCACATGAATTATGTACATTAGATCAGAACATAACGTAAGTAAAAAAAAAATTATAAACATTATACGACCATCACAATAGTGATGTAAGTAGATAAATTACAATACTGTTCATTATAATTCGCAGGAGCTTGAAAAGGGCGCAATTCCGAAATAGATCTATTGCAGTTAAGCAGCCTCCTGGATTGTAATTGTGGATGCACAGTGGTCCCTGTTGTGTAGTGGCTTTGAAACGGCTGGGTGATTTCGGCGGTCGTCGATGCCGTTTCGGCGCTCCCTGTAGAGCCGGTCATCTCAGCCTTCAGGCTCGCTCGTAGCCACGGGGGGCGATGGGGCACTGCTGTAGTAGCCGGCCGCGGACAAGTCTGCCACCTGCTACCTGCTACCTGCTGAGCTCAAGAGACTCGCAGACTCGTAACGCCCTTAGGAACTCGCAGCGCCGTTTCTTACAATGACGACGAAAAAATACATTCTACGAGTGTTGGCAGTCGGGAAGTACGTTCTGCTGGGCAGCCCGGAACAAGCCGCGGTAGTTCCTGCTGGAAAAAATTATTAAATTAGAAATTTGTGTCATTTCATGTTACATAAAAGCGGTCCCACGTCAATATATCCGTTTTTTATTATTTATTTATGTATTTATTTTCTGAAATTTACTTTTATAGCCATTTAAACAAGTGTGTTGAAGATTTATTTTCATATCAGTTACCTTATAAACAGTTACACATTAAACTTGCGGTAATTATGATATTTAAACGTTCAGTTTGTTTGAGAATGTTGTTACAGATGCGACATTGCGCGTTCGTAACGGATATTCTTTACGAGTAAGAGATTCTAAACAGAAATATTGACTTAAGCATTTGCAGTCTTTGAAATAAATTTCTTCCACGCGCTCATCTATATCTACATCTACGTATGTACATACCCCGCAATCCACCGTAAGCTGCGTGGTGGAGGGTACCTCGTCCCACTACAAGTCACTGCCTCGAACGAGGGAAAAACGAATGCCCGTGTGTCTTTCTGTGAGCTTAAACACACACACACACACACACACACACACACACACACACACACACACCGGACATCATACATAAATGTTCCTATTGTAATTATAAATGATTTGCAGTCCTCCTTGTGACGTTTAGCCGGCCGCGGTGGCCGAGGGAACTGAGGCGCTTCCGTCACGGTCTGCTCGGCCACTACGGTCGGGGGTTCGAATCCCCCCTCGGGCATGGATATTTCTGCCGTCGTTAGTTGTAGGTAGTTCATAAGTAGTTTGTAAGTTTAGGGACTGATGACCCCGTAGTTAAGTCCCTTAAGCTTAACAAACATTTGAACATTTGTGACGTTTAGATTTTATACAAGGCCAACAATGAACTATTGTCCTTTGGATGTTAACGGTTCTTGTGGCCCTATTTGAATGAAAATGTGTTGGTGACATTCAGCGACAGTTAATTAAAAATATGTACTGACGCCGCTAATTTCGGCAGCTAATAATGCAATCAGGTTAATATGCAGTAAAGGGCAGTATTATGTAGTATAATAGAACCCTTTACCGCATATTATGTATTATAACAGTACACCCTTTATCACATATTAGCCCGATTGCATTATTTGTTGGTGAGATTAGCTAAATATATTTCCTTGTAAAACTAGCGGAATAGCAGATAAGCAGACAAAAGATTGCCATTTCCTGTTATCTAGTTTACCGGTATTGTTCTTCCTTTTATCTCTACCGTCGTTTAGACAGAAGGAATATTTTCTCTTGAGTTTAACAGTTCGTAATATCTGTTGTTATAATTGTTTTCGTACGGCACGTTATAAGATCCGATACACCGCACTCGGCCGCTATCCCTTCGGCTACGAGTCTGGCCGAGTTGGCCGGCTCAGTCTCTCTCTCTCTCTCTCTCTCTCTCTCTCTCTTTCTCTGTCCCGCCTGTGCTCCAGCCACGGGCTGCTCGCTGCGCCTCTGCCGGGCAGCGGCCGCGCAGGCGAGCAGTGCAGCCACATGGCAGAGAGAGAGAAAATACCTACAGTCTCACAAAAGTGTACCTACGTCTTCCTTACTCTCTCCCTGCCACCTCATCAATGCCCCTACATCAGGGGCGTAGCCAGGATTTGGGTCTGGGAGGGGCTGGATCCAGGAGTCCGGACAGCAGAGGTTAACCAGTTGATTAATGTGACATGTTACAATTTTGAAAAACTTTAAAATAAATATGTGGAATCGTGCTTCACTTGCTAGATTTGTTTCTCCAGTGACTGATCGTTACGGATTCGTGGAGTCAAGTGTAGATTAGGCCGCGAATTCCAAGTGCTCTGTTACAAGAGGATTACTTATTTATCGATTGGACAAGGGTACATTAAGAACCTGTCAACCATAGAGAGGAACAGCATTAATTAGTTTCCCCAAATAGGCCGCTGTTACACGAGGATAACTGATTTATTGACCAGACAAGGATACATCGAGACACTATCAACCATATAATAGGAACAGCAGTAATTATTTAGTTCACGGTCAGCACAAAAAGTAAATAAAAATAAAAAAAATAAAAATAAAAAGAGAGAGAGAGTCCGTCACTCTACACGATTCGATTTTCAAAGAGTAATGCTATGTATACAACGAATATCTAGCGCTTTGTTCATTATAACGTTGGCTGTCGCAAATGATGTAGCGTTTTCTTGCCATCATCTTCTCATTTACAAGTACTAACTAGTATATCGTCGAGACGTAAGTAAATAAGTCTAGTCAATGTAATAAAAAGTCTTTAGTTCATTGAAACAATGAATTTTTCTTGTACTGACATTTTCGAACATTATTTCCAAACCGACTCTTCATTCCATTGATACACATTGAAATCATATTTCCAATCAATTTTAAAGTGTCTGAAACAAAGTTTTCAAATTAATATTGTTTGCTATGAACAGAAAACAACTATACCGTCTAAAATGTCATTGGCGACTTCAAACTTTGCCACAATTGGTCGGCTTCATTCCAGCGTGCTAACAGCTGTTCTGTTGCCAACATTACCCGCTAGGCCTGTGTCGGCGACTGTAAAATTTTAACAAAGTACCTACGCGTCGGGGACTTTTGGATGAAAATTCCCTACACGATTTTAATGCTTAAAAGTAGCTACGCTGCGTCTGGCAACACTGCCTGCGAGTGTGTGGCGCCTGCTGACCTGTGGCCGGCGGTCTGCTGGGGCACGGCTGCCGCGGCCATCTGGACCAGTGGAGCAAGGCCGGGACAGCAGTGTACTGCGTCTGTCACACTCTGCTTTACAATTTTAAAAAAATGATTGCAATAAATGTGCCATTCCAAAGAAAAACGGTCATAAGACATTCATACGTAGTTTGGTGCCGTATCATCTACATCTACATGGGATACTCTGCAAATCACATTTAAGTGCCTGGCAGAGGGTTCATCGAACCACAATTATACTATTTATCTTCCATTCCATTCTCGAATAGCGCGCGGGGAGAAAGAACACCTGAATCTCTCTGTTCGAGCTCTGATTTCTCGTATTTTATTCCGATGATCATTTCTACCTGTGTAAGTGGGAGTCAACAATATATTTTCGCATTCGGAGGAGAATGTTGGCGATTGGAGTTTCGCAAGTAGCCCACGCCGCGGCGATAAGCGCCGTTGTTGTAGTGATTCCCATCCCATTTCCTGTATCATTTCCGTAACGCTGTCTCCCCTGTATCGTGACAATACGAAACCAGCTGACCTTCTTTGGACTCTTTCGATGTCCTCCGTCAAACCCACCAGATAAGGATCCCACACTGGGCTGCAATACTCCAAAAATGGATGGACAAGCGCAGTGTATGCAGTTTCTTCAGTAGTTCTGTTGCTCTTTTAAGGGTTCTGCCAATAAAACGTAGTCTCTGGTTCGCCTTTCCCACGATATTATCTACGTGTTCTTTCCCGTTTAGGTCTGAAGTAATAGTAATTCCTAGGTATTTTGTGGAGTTTACGGCCTTCACATTTGATTGATTTATGTTGTAAACAAAGTTTAACGGATTTCTTTTCGTACTCATGTGGACGACTTCACACTTCTCATTATTTAGAGCCAATTGCCATACTTTGCATAAAGTAAGCTCTTATTACGGTGTGTGTGTGTGTGTGTGTGTGTGTGTGTGTGTGTGTGTGTGTGTGTGTGTATTTCTCTATCCAATAGGAGAATTTTAATAATTTTTCAGTTATGATTCCGTAAGTATAAAAATAAAACCCAAAAATTCCAAATACTATGCCCTATATCTCAGCTTAGAACTTCAAATTTTCCCTTTGAGACTTCAGTATTTATTTCATACTAGCTGAAAACCCGGCGTTGCTCGGGTATTTATTTATTCATTCCTGCCTAGAGTTAGTACTTCAACTAACCCTTCTCTCTCTCTCTCTCTCTCTCTCTCTCTCTCTCTCTCTCTCTCTCCTTTTTCTAATAACATGTTGTACTTATCGGATAATATTAAGAAATAACGCTGTCTTGAATAATGTACAAAATTATAAGTGCAGTATCCAAACAAGGAAAGATAGCAGTCAAAAAACAAATGACATATAATATTCGTACGATCTCGTATTTATTGAATTATATGTTCTACAATTTATAACTTTCCAGTTATTTATTCATTTGTATAAGTGCTGTATGTCAGTATAATCTGTTGGGAATACTGTTTATAGTAAAGAAGTAATAGATTAAAACTTAAGTGCATGATGCGGCGATGTTCCAGAACGTTACTACTTATGTCCTTATATCTAATGAACTACGTGTAGGACTGTAATTCAATTTATAAGGTACATTAAAATATTTGTGTGTATACTGTCGGTAAAATTTCCTGCGGCTACAATTTGTAGTGTACAAATTATAAATTGCAACGTCATATCGAATGCCGTAGTTTTAGCCCACGATCAAGGGAAAAGTAGTAAGCGAGAAAAAATTTTCCTTTCATAATTTTGCTATGGTTGCCAACGAGAAATAGTTCAATAAACGTATGAAATTATTTTTAAAGGGTGTTTTAAGTAGCTAAGTAGTCTCGTTTTCATACACAGTATTCATAAATTCTCGTGCCATTATGTGGCAGTTTCATGCAACCCCTGTTGTTTATGACCTTGTATCTCCTGAACCATGTGTCGTATGTCGTTCTTACCTTTACAGAATTGGTACCTCACGGTAAGGAAGATATGTACCACGTTTGGTCGAAATCGGTGCAGTGGTTTCGGAGGAAACGTGCATAAATGACGCACAAATTTGGATATTCTCACGCGGTGGCCTCATTATTTATGACGTCATATCTCCTGAGCTATGTGTCGTGGTCTTTTGTTTTTAGGTCACGAACCTTCGTGGGCGTACGGTGAACAGTTCACTAAATTTGATTGCAAGCGCATGAATGGTTTATGAACGAATAGAGGACATGCAGTCAG
Source organism: Locusta migratoria (assembly GCA_026315105.1). NCBI lineage: Eukaryota > Metazoa > Arthropoda > Insecta > Orthoptera > Acrididae > Locusta > Locusta migratoria. Next base: position 556,197,987 of record CM048747.1, on the reverse strand, counting down.
ACATTCATTTTTATATATATAGAAGAGAAAATGTGCAAAATATCATAATTCTAGCCGAAATAGGTTTTGCCAAAAGTACATAGAGTATTAAAAAACATTATCAGGATACGTAGTTTTAAACTTCAACGTTACATTCATCTTTAAAGGTCACGTCTTGATAATGTCCCGATCAATTAGTGAGTACAAGAAATCATATATTTAATGAAAAAGTAATATTTACATATTTATGCAACGAATATGTAGGAAGTTATTAATTAAAAAGATTATTGTATAAAAAGAAAATGGAACATTATGAAAACATTGCTATATAAAAACAATGAGATATGTAGAAACCAAAATTTGAAACATATCAACAAGTGAAAAATACTCAATAGGAAGACGAAAGCAAATTTATGCCTTAATGTAAAATAATTCGTGTAAAAATGCCTTTCTAGTGTCAAATCCAAATTTCTGAAACAAAAATCACAGAAGAAACTACTGAAGAGAATGAGGGCGAAGGGGAACTAGTAAAGAAACGGAAACAGCAGTAATAATTCAATAAAATAAATTGTAAAACATACAATTACATTTATCATTAAAAAAAAGAAAAGAAAAAAGAAAGAAAACTGGTACATCAAAACTAGACCAATGACTCGTACAGAAATTCCGCGATCCTGAAATTGTGTTATGTCAGTTAGTGTCGTTTTTCTTTTTGTTTGGTAATCAGAGGTCTGCAATAAATGAATATAGTAGCGTTCACAAATACGCTGTTGGCAACTGCCATTCCCAAAAAAGTAATAACTTTATGCACAGAGTTATTATACAAAAGTACAAATATGAACACGTACAAAATATTGATATTAGTGAAAGTGCAGCATTTTCTTCGTAATACATCTGTATAAATAGACGCACTGGGATCTTGGTGTGAGTTGATGGACTGGATAATGAAATCACTCAGTTAAAATATTTCATACTAGTATGATTTCTTCCATTCAAAATTTTAATTCAGCAGAAGTTATCTTCCATCTAACTGAAAACGTAATAGGAAGTGAAGGCGTCCTCTCTCTCAATATGTATAAAAAAATTGATCGTAATACTGCTTTACTTTTTTTTTAAGTTAAAGGCTGCAAATGCGTACACACTGTATTTGTGGCGTCTATGCACGAAAAATACAAGAAAAAATTAGATCGCTTTTAACATGTGTATGACCTGTTTCAGGCACGCTGCCTATCGTAGGATGAATTTCACAGTTACAGAGTAACCTGTCAGTTTCTGAACACGATGTTCTGTCGCAACGGAGATCGATTGCTACCCGGAACCGGTAAATGTTCTATTTTTTGTAAACCTGAGGAACCATCTGCTGTAGTCATTAGTTGCTAGACTTATGAATTGCTTAAACTAACTGATGCTAATGGCAAACACACAGACGAACCACCGTCGGGAGGGGCCGCGCAATCCGTCACATGGTGTCGGTCACGAGCAGAGTAAAAGGGAGCTAGAAACTGCCAGCAGATTTTCATTCAGATAGTTATGGCGACGGCGCGGCGTCTGCGGCGTTCGGCCTCATTTGCACGGCTGAGCTCCACTTAGCGACAGATTTGCCAAGGGCGCGAGAAATAGAGGCCGCGTCATCTGGTGCAATTGGCTGTTTGCAGTGAATGGGTATGGCGTGCAAATAGGGACCACCGCCCGCCCGAAGGTTAATGCTTCATGTGGGTGAGCCTGTGCACGTACAAGAAGGTCGCATTCGTTCAAAATAAGAGGTAGCATATACTGTTATACACATTCAAATGTGTACACACACACACACACACACGCACACACACACACACACACACATACCGGCGCAACGGCAGCGCAAGTGTTCACATTATAAACACATTGCAGCAAACTGCTATGGTCATCAGTCCCTAGAGTTACACACTACTGAAACTAACTTACGGGAAGGACAACACACCCAGGACTCGAACCTCCGGTGTCAGCGGCCGGCCAGTCCGTAGCATGAAGCCTTAGAGTACGCGGCCATTCCGCTGCACCTGGCGCCTAGAAGCGCTCGGCTATCCCCGCGCGGCAACATTTCCGTCGATGGAGTTACAGATATGGAAGTAGAATGGAAAATTTACCCGAAATTAGTGACGTCACTTTTCAGCCGTTGTGTCGAAATTTGAAATTACTTCCATGTATTAATTGGTCGTGTTTTATAGATGAGTAACTTTACCATAAAAATACTAAAAGCATACGGTAATTTAACAACAGGAGAAACTCAGATTGTTGTTGGTAGCCCTTAAAGGTTGCCTTCAATGTTACCTGTAGTAACATTACGTAAAATAAAAGCAGACGGACGGAATGTCTTTTCGCCCTTCACACACCTTAACCGGAAAATAAGTAAACGAGGGCCCCTGCTGCTGCAAACACATGTCGGTGCACTGCAGCCAGAAGTGAGCTGCCGCTGAGCAATCGGTCGCCTCTGGCGAACCACGGCCGCCGGAGTGGCAGGTCGATGTGATGCGAGAGTGAAAGATTTACATATTCCGCCAGTTTGATCGCGGTATTGGGGCTAAGTGTCGGGCCGGAAGTGAGAAACTAGGCGAAAGCGGCACCTCCCTGGTGCCCTCGGCGTTTTGCTGGAAACCGCGAGCCGCGGAAAAAAGCGTTCTTTCTGCAGCCGACGGCGGCGAGCAAAGAAACCCGTGCCGAAGGCTGCGGCGCTGCGCTGCGCTGTGCGTCCTTTCACTGTCGGCTGGCCCAGTTACCGCCGCGGGCCGCACATCCGTCTGGCCTGCCAGTCGCGCTACCACTGCCACCTCTCCCATCTGGACAGGCGATTAAGTCGCTCAGTACGATTCTCACGTCTCCTCCTCACTCCTTCTGCCCCGCTCTCTGTCCATGTCACCCGCATATGTAGCGAACCTCAATCATCATCACGCCATACCGCCCAACTACCTCATCTGTAATAATACACACACATACGAAAAAAAAAGGTTGCATCACCTTGGTTCCAACGTCAACTGAACACTGTGTTGTGTGTGTGTGTATTCTTAGATTGTCCATAGATGTCACTCGACCCCCCACAGCCGGCCGCGGTGGCCGAGGGGACTAAGGCGCTTCAGCCACGGTCTGCACGGCCACTACGGTCGGGGGTTCAAATCCCCCCTCGGGCTTGGATAGTTGTGCTGTCCTAGTTCATAAGTAGTTTGTAAGGTTAGGGACTGATGACCCCGTAGCTTTTTAGTGTTAAAAGTTATCGCTGCTCTTCAGTCCGAATTTTATATAAGCTGACGACTTTCAACCAATACATCTTCCACCCTCTTATAGCTATCGACACGGAACTGCTATGGTGTACAACGGGACACTTTGTACTACAACACAGAGAGATCGATCGTATCCATTGTGTAGTTTTTACTGCAGAGCAAAATATTGACAACCCACACGTAGAATTTTATATAAGTTGGTAACTTTCAACTCCCAAATTTTCCACCCCCTTATCGTTATCGAGACTGATACCCACTACTACATACAGACACTATTCGATTGCGATTTGTAGTTTTGGCTGCAGAGTGAAATATAGGCACAAATACCTCAATACAATGTCTTGAGCATTGTCGTAACACTTGTCAATTTCTGTTTTCATGAGCAATAAAGGAAACTGTAATGTTGTTTTTCTATATCTCTATTCCATCTTTATGTAAAGGATCATGAATCCTTAGAATCAAGGTGATGCAACACATTTTTATGTGAGTGTAATTACAGTAGAATGAAGCATTGCGAAACAGTCTACGAAAGAAGTTAGCAGTACAGGCACTATAAATTAAAACCTGAAACGAGAGGGGGCAATTTTTGTGTCTGTCATTGTATGCCGTACTAGGCATAATTTGGACGGTACATTTAGTGGCATATGGGCCTACTGTCAGTAAAATGTCTCATTACAGTTTGTAACATAGAAATAATAAATTGCAGCGTCATGCCGAATACCGTAGTTTTACAGCGTTTACAGCAGAAAAATAGTAAGCATTAACCTCTTTTAAACCTTTTTTTTGTTAGGTGGAGTTCTCAGCGCGAAAAGGTTTCGTAAAGGTCTGAAATGATGCGTAAAGTTTGTTGCAAATTGTTAAGTGCTGTCATCCGGAAATAGTGGATGAATAAAGTCTCGTTATTCACGCGGTGCATAATGCCACAGGTTTTTTGCATCCCGTCATTCCCTTTTGTTTATTGTTTTTGAGAGTCCTTCGCTTATTACTACTTTCTGATCAATGTACTTAATCGAAGTTTATAGAAATCATGATGTCTGGCAGCTAAGTATGAAGTGTAACTTGTTCTTTCCGGAGCATTTTATGGACTACTAGCTTTACATCCGGCGTTGCCCAGGTTTTATTTATCCTACACTCTCGTAGTCCACCTCCCGTTCCCCCCTCTCTCTGCATCCACCTCTTTCTCTGTTCGTTTCCACCTTTCCCTCTCTCGGGAAAGTTTTCTGCAAGGTACCCTTTGTCGTGTACGATACAAACATTTATGTACCCAGTGATCTTCCTCTTGGTTTATAAGTTATGTGTGCAAGAATTCATAAAGATTGGAACAAAGCTATGCATTTTGTAAAATTCCGTAAGTGAAGTACCCTCCGCCATGCACCGAACGAAATTTTATACAGACAATGACTTTTCTCTCGTTTTTAAGGTAGAGTGTGCAAAATTTCATCAATATCGGAATAAAACTATATAATTCTATGCAATAGAAAAACGGCCACATTGAAAAACGCACTTTGTTGTTTTCGAATATTCCAGTTTTATTTCATACAACGGTTGTTCTGAGAATAACGAAAACAACAAAAAAGGATCTGTGAAATCGGTCGAGCCGTTCTTAAGTTATGGCGCAAGCAAGGTATGTAGGGATCCATTTTTATGTACCCTCCGGCCTCCCCTATGCACCGTATGAGACTTAAGGTAAACGGTGACTATCCTCTTGTTTTGAAGGTCAAGTGTGCGAAATTTCGTGAAGATCGGAATGAAATTGTAGATTCGTGAATCTGTAGGTGAAGTATGCTCTGCTATGCACCTATCACAAAATACTTTCTTAGCTGACGTTTTCTATCTATAAACTACATTCCTGCCAAATTTCAGCTGCATGGGTGAAGTAGTTTTCGAGATTTCGTGTTTAGTGAGTGAGTGAGTGAGTGTGTGTCTTTTGGCTTTTATATAAGTAGATGCAAGAGAATGAAGGTAGACTTGCAGACATAAATAAATAGTAACATGCAAATCTGTAATGGTAACTTTATGTGATACAAAGTCGTGCCTGATGCAACAGTTTTACGGCATGTACAGCGAAACTGTTGTGAGCGGTAGACTTCTTTTCGTTTCATCATTTTGTGGGGGCTGGGGTTCAGTTACAAAACGCTTCATAAACGTTGGAAATTACATGCAAACTTTGTTGCACGTCCCTCCAATTTTCCAATAATTGACGCATAAATCTAGGTATTCTCACGCGGTGGCCTCTTATTATTTATGACATATCTCCTATGTGTCGTGCTCTTTCTTCTTCTTCTTCTTCTTCTCGTGTCAGGAACCTTCGTGGGCGTACGGTGAACAGTTCACCAAAGTTTCATTGCAATCGAATGAATGGTTTATGAACGCATAGAGGACATACGGACAAACATTCATTTATATATACACTCGTGTTGTTCACTGTTCTGCTCACTATATATCTGAGTTTCTGTGATCTCATTCTGCTTGATGCTGATATCGGAGTCATTATCAGAGTTGTCTTAGACCCAAATTAAAATGAGTGTACAGCTCTTGGGACGCATTCCAGCAGTCTATACTGCCGTTTTTATTCGTTATCCTCTCTCAGGGTTTCGTTTCCCGCAGTTTCCCCTCGTTTAGCAATATATATACATATATATGTGGAGTTGTACGCAGAGTGGTGTAATGTCTGCTCATTGTTGCAGGTAAACACGAGAGAGCGGAGCGCGCCAGCCGCCTTGTGCCCTCGCCCGCCTGTGGTGAGTGCCGCTGCTGCTGCTGCTGCTTCTACTGCTGCTAGTAGTGCTATAGTCGAGCCGCCGAAAGAACGACTCTGACAGCTAGCGGCTATGTTGCCAATACTGCTACGCGGCTGTTTGTTGTACCGCCGTGTCGGTCGCCGGCATACGAATATCACGTCCGAAAATTTTGGGACCGTTGCTATGTACTAAAAAAACGCGTGAACGAACGAGAACAATCACGAAGTAATGAAAACACTCTTTTTCATTTAAAAAGAAAAGGTTTAGAAATATATGTCGAGTTAAAGCTTCATATGTTCCAGTATTCCATTAAATATAACGTATGATTTAGTCTTTAGCCAAAGTTCGCTAGTTGAATTTTTTTATATATTTCATCTTCTATAACTATTTTTCAGACTCGCTGTTATTACTCGGACACTGTATTGTGGCAGTCTGCCGAGAGGGCAAACAAATAAGGACTACCACTTTACAAGTAGTAAAACCGCCTCTTCCAGTGAAATGATTTGTCGTCTTACATAGAGTTTTTGTCTCATTCGTTTATGGTCGCTGTTGACTGCCATAGTATAGTGTCCGAGTAATATTATCAGATCAGTTTCGACAGCTAGTCTATTGGTCACAGAAGTAGAAATAAAATAATGTAATTTTTCAGTAAATGATCTTTGGTTGCGAAACAAACTATACATTAAAACTCAGTCGCGGCCAGCATCATTTGCAATGCACCGCTGCTACTGCTACTATCGTCCCCTAAACTTATTATTAATTCTTCTACCCGTTCTTCTGGTGTACCTTTCGTTCCCATGCCTCTTCTAAGATGTGCCACGTATGTGTGACAACATTGTTCTATTTCGTGGGAGTAATACTGCCCAATGCTTTTGTTAATGAGAAACGTTTATTATTTCTTCAACGAACGATTTCACCTGAGCTTACAGGAGTTCTATTGCATTGAAATGGCAATGATATGGTGGAAGGCGCAACACTCTATCACCACTTTCTTCAGCAACTGTATCAATTTCATATATGATTTTCGGCTTTTGTTTTTGTAACACAACGAGACAAACGATGAACTCGCGACAGATGCTTTGCAGCGACTGAAGCACGCCACCCTGTGCGACCTTGAGTGGCACGGTGGCAACGCGGCACCGTTACCCTGGCAACGGTTATGAATTGCAGAGCTCAGGTTGGCGGTTGAGTGTTGCCCCCACCCTCTGCGGCCCACGTGCGCGAACTGTCAGGGTCGTTCTTTCGGCGGCCCGGCTGTAGTCGCCGGCGCCACGCTGACGCCCTGCCGTGCGGCCACCGCGTCCTAAACACAACCCGTGTTAGCACGTGCTTCTGCTGCGGCCGAGTATCGCCAAACACCTAGGCGGAGTCCGCGTAACTTACTGATTACCGTAATTGCGTTACTGCGTTACTGGCGCCGTGCTTCACTGATTACTTATCGCCTCGGACGGAAGTTTTACGGGAAGGTTATCGTCTTCATTACAGCAGTCGGAATCGGCTGAGAGTCAAGGTTGTAACTTGTTACTGCCGCGACGTTTCCACAGATAATTCTCGCCAACTGTTGTGTATGTTTACGCTTTCTGTCAGCCAACCTAACGTGCTCCGCCTCGTTTATTTTACTATTACTTGACTTTTCTTTTTTGTTCTAGGCGCATAGAAATGCCCTCCCGATCAACTCGGACAAAAAACAGAAAAACAAAACAAATAAAACTGAGTAAGTGTGAGAACAACTCACTCACTGACGGTTCCGACAACTTCATTATGTTTACATACTGTCCATCCCGATATCGAGAATCTCAACTATTTTAGCCTATTGACATTATCGATACTGCCATGATATCAGTCATAGAGACTGCACGGTTTTCAGCAATGTTTTAATTTTAAATTCTAATTTCAAATTGTTTGTGTAAATTTCGCATTCGCCAGTGCAATATTTCGTTAATTAATTTTCAAGTTTCATTACCATACTATCGTAACTGATAATTGGAGAAGCACTGACTTTGTCTGCGTTCGCCCTGTTACTATTACTGGTAAGGCTTGAGGGAAGTCTTTACAGAAGAAAACGCTTCACTCGGCCCTAGTGATTTGTTGCTTTGCAAATATCTTATTGCTGTGTCAAAATTTCATTGTACGTTTCGTGAGGTATCGAAACCTTATCCCAAACAATGCAACTGCAATCCTCCATCAGCAACAACATTACTCTGTATACTATGAGCAGTGTCCGCGTTTACTGATGGAAGCAGTGCAGATGTCCGTAAGGCTGTGGTCTCGGTGGCTCCGATATCGGTGGCTTTTACCGACGAGACATCGCCGGAAACGGCCGATCGTTTCGAATCAGTAGCTACTCCACTATGGACACGGTCACAGTGTAGCCGATCTCATCGTCCGAACGTAGAGACTTCGGACGACAGTCGGTAAAATTCAGATCAGTTTGTTTTCTTCGGTCAAATCGACCGACGTTCTCACATCCTAGAGATGGACAGTGAGAAACTGATACATTTAGTCAACGAAAGAAAGATTGTGGCATCCAGAAGACGATAAATATTACAATCGGGATATAATTCGGAATCTATGGTCTGATATTAAATTTTATTCGAAACCTCAAGTTGGTTAAATCCTGTATCATAAATTTACCTCAAAAAATGTGTTCAATCCGGGATTGTGGCGTATCTTAATGTTATTGTAGTGGCTCTCTTACGTTGTTTTGCACTGTGATAATCGGGTATTAGCTTCCCATAAATTATTCTTGCTGGTTCTGGTGTTCTTTAACAAGGTGGCGAGTGTTCTTATGAAGTGACCTGCAAATCTGGTGCAGGCCTACGTATGTTTCAGTTTTTCAGTGGTTTCTGTGTTCAAAATTATTCTTAATTTCATACTTGTCTTTCACAAATATATTGAAGACAGTCATTGTAGTCCAATGTACCGTAACTTCATTTCGTTCATCATAATCGGATGTTTCTGGGTGGCGTATAAGTGTGTTCTTCGTGGATTTAAGTACTGAAAAACTGCATCCATTATGTATTTTTATGCTTAGCACAACGTATTTCGAGAATTTTTCTCGCTTTTAGTCCATTTGTTTACATAGATACATCGTGACGTTTCCGCGTGTGATTTTATGCAGCTCTTGCACAGATCTAGTCTTCATTGAGGTTCCTGTAATGAGGGAAATCGTAGCATACATAATAAAATATTGGCAACCTTTTTACATCCTAAATAGTATGTCTGTCTATACTTGCAGGTATTGTGTCTGCTCCATTAAACTGGATATCACAACACAAAAATCGTCACTTACACTGGTTTTTGTACACAGGTAGGTCTAAGTCACGATTATTATGTTACATATTCTGAGTATTGGAAGAGGCACAATACCTTTAAGCAGACAGAAAAAGTTATGGTTCGTAACATTAGGATAAAATACACACCTCAATATTTATTCTGTCCGATTTTCAGTAGCTAACCTAGAATAGACACCTGCAGTGCAAGTGTGTCAGGAAATCACACATTGAAGCGTCGAAAGAGTACCGTACTTATGAAAACAAATGCACTATAAGATGCAAATAAATCCTCGAAATTCGTTTTATTTGCAATAAACTTCCCTAACTGGTTTAGTTTTTCATTATTTAAAGTATGGAGGTTAACTGATGTATGTCTGCACAACTTAAATTCAGCAAAAACTGTAATATTGCTTGTCAATGGCACCACGAAATATCACATGTATGTAATAAAAATTTCTCATTTTACCGGTACCTCACATTTTCGTAAAGATTGTCTGGGAGTAGCAATAACTGAGGACAGTACACAATCCTCGCCACTTGTTTCTTTCCAGACAGGTGTAGCTCATTCTTATGCATTAGAAGGCTTTATTAATAACAAAAGCCGAATTCTGGCACTAATTTCGAAGCATAAAAATGACGGTGAAATCCATTGTACCCCAGGGAATTGAATTCTAATACACTTCAAGTGACAAAATATCGGGTGATCAAAAAGTCAGTATAAATTTGAAAACTTAATAAGTCACGGAATAATGTAGATAGAGAGGTAAAAGTTGATACACATGCGTGGAATGACATGGGGTTTTATTAGGGTAAAAAAAGTATTGCCAGACGCGTGAATGATCTCTTGCGCGCGTCATTTGGTAATGATCGTGTGCTCAGCCGCCACTTTCATCATGCTTGGCCTCCCAGGTCCCCAGACCCTCAGTCCGTGCGGTTATTGGCTTTGGGATTACCTGAAGTCGAAAAAAAATGTTCAAATGTTTGTAATGTCTATGGGACTTAACTACGGGGTCATCAGTCCCTAAACTTACAAACTACTTATGAACTACTTACGAACTAGGACGGCACAAATATCCATGCCCGAGGGGGGGGATTCGAACCCCCGACCGTAGTGGCCGTGCAGACCGTGACTGGAGCGCCTCAGTCTTCTCGGCCACCGCGGCCGGCACCTGAAGTCGGAAGTGTATCGTGATCGACCGACATCTCTAGGGATGCTAAAAGACAACATCCGACGCCAATGCCTCACCATAACTCCGGTCATGCTTTACAGTGCTGTTCACAACATTATTACTCTATTACTCGACTACAGCTATTGTTGAAGAATGATGGTAAACATTGAGCATATTGAGCATTTCCTGTAAAGAACATCGTCTTTGCTTTGTCTTAATTTGTTATGCTAATTGTGCTTTTCTGATCAGATGAAGCGCCATTTGTCGGACATTTTTTTGAAATTCTTTTTTTTTTTTCCGGCTCTAATAAAACACCTTGTCATTTCAAGCATGTGTGTCAATTTTTACCTTACTATCTACATTATTCCGTGATTTATTAATTTTTCAAATTTTACTGACTTTTTGATCACCCGGTATTTCATTCAATCCTGCATTGTCTTGACTAAGAGCCTGTTAAGCAAGAGTAACTATCTCCGAACACTAGTAGCACGGCTATTTGTATTCCTGAGAAATATAAATGGGAAAACAGTATGGCTCTTTTTGTTCCTTTCTTAAATCAATTTGTGCGGTTGAATGCTGAGCATCTCTTCATCATCATGCTTCCTGTATACTACAATAATCAATACAGACGTAACTGAATATATATACCGCAGTATCTATATAATACACGATTTATCTCCCAACAAGACTGGTATTTATCTGACGGTTGCCACTATCATAGCGGCCAGCCGAAGGTTCAAATTATGCCGCGACAGCAGCGCCGTTAGTAGCTCTTTGGTGCTCCTATAGTTCATGATGTGAGGGCCGCGGTGGAGGAGCGGTTACTTCCCGTCGGAGGGTCGAGTCCTCGCTCGGGCACGGATGTGTCTTGTCCTTAGGTTAGTTTAAGTAGTCTGTAACCCTAGGGACTGATGACCTCGCCGCGGTGGAGTAGCCGAGCGGTCTAAAGCGCCTCGCTGCGGAGCGCGCGTTTGCTCGCCGTGGAGGTTCGAGTCCTCCCTGGGGCATGGGTGTGTGTGTTTATCCTTAGGTTAGTTTACCTAGGTTTAAGTAGTTTTTTAAGCTACGGACTGATGACTACGCAGTTTGGTCGGATAGATTTACAGGCACTTGAACATTTTTGATGACGTCGGTGGTTAAGTCGCGCACAAAGAGTCACGGCTATTAGAATTACCGCAAACCTCGCTGTGGCTCAGTCAAGTGTAGCGAGACTGGCGGCAGTCGTCTGTGCCGGAGCTACAGTGGCGGCATTGCCAGTTTGGGGTGGTCCGGGAGGCGTGCGCAGTTGGCGCGGTCGCTCCACATGTCGCCATCGCATCGTACACCTGTTACTGTTTCATATTCGTAGCTGCGAGTACACATTTCCTTGCATTTAACACATTCCACACTGCTTTGTATGTACCTCGACTGTGCAGGTGAACTGGCTATTTTTATATAACGTTAATGAATAACTGTACAGTAACTAAGAGTCAGAAAGGCAAATTTCCAGCATAATTTGAAACCACATCCTTTACAGCTTATATGTATGCTTGCATCGGTAGAGGTGTACCAGCATTCCGAAAAACATGAGAAACCTTTACATGGAAAACGCGTTTACATTTCATAACATGATTTCTGGTGTTTATAATAAAAGAAATGGTTCACAATAGGTTTTTTTATTCAATATTTCAGGATATAAAAAGAATATATATATTCACTTGCAGGTGGTAATCCTGAAAGCCCTGAGGTACGCAGAGTCCTACGTTGCAGTCTTTGCACCACCATCTGCTTTCCTTTCTTACCCGCTTGCTAGTCTCTTTCTTCCCATTGTCGGAGCAAACTTTGTAATACCGTGTAGCATTTACTTTGTTGGCAGTGTGAGGTACTTTTTCTGGAAAGTTACGACCAAAATTTCTGTCCAGGCTAGTGCTTGGTGTTGGCTCTACAGATCTAAAGCCTCCACTTTTTTTTCTACCAACGTCAAACTAACATTTTCATGAAGTACACAAGAGAGATTTCCTGTTTACTGGCGTCTTTGTACAAAATAAAACTATTCACACAGACGTTAGGAAAACATGAAAGAACAGTTTCTTCCAGCACTTCATTGTTTTCGTGCGAATGGGTAGTAAGTGTACAGCTGATTCACACGATCTACACCAGCCTTGTTCTTATTGTTGTCAATTACAACGCCTGGTTTCATTACTGCTGTAATCCCATCTTTTGAACGTACTGGGACGTCTTTTGTGGTAGCCTCATGTTTTGTAGAAAAGCAGTATACATCAAGCGTTTTTTTCCACTTCAAAGCTAGAATGGGCCCATTCCTCGAATATCATTTCATTTTGCTTCAGTTTCTTTGTTTTGAAGCTTGTTGGTGAGCCTTTTCTGTTTTTCACAAAAGTGCCGACGTCTAATGTATTTTATACAACTGATAAACAGAACACATCGGCGGCTGCTTCGTCTAGTGAACAAAATATGAAATACAGCAGTCATCTTACAGCCGCCAGCCATCTGGTGCGGCGAAAAACTCCTTTCAGCGACCGTAAAAGCGGCTCCCGTACGGGATACGGGCGCCGTCCACACGGCCGAAACTTGCGCGCCCGTATGGCGTACGGGCGTCGTGTTGAATGCGGTAATATTACTTTGCTCCGAAACACTACGAATGATATTCGTGTCCTAGGCGAGGACTGGCAGAGCAACGCCATACGGCAAGGCAACGTTTTCCAGCAGCGGAAGACTTTATTTTACTGTGGCTCAGCCAGTTAACAAAGTCTGTAAATTACATACTTAACTCTACCCGGGGTCAAGCTTTCACTATTTCTGAAACCAGATCGGCAATTCCTCAGATTTTTGAAAGATTGCGAATACTATGTAATTTTGTGATGGCAGATAAGTAATATTAACAAAATCTTTTCCCCTCTTAACTGCTTACTGTGAAAACTTACTTTTTTGAACCAAAATACATAATTCGATTTTAACTTGAAGTACGTGTAGGTTTTTATAAATCTGTACGAGTCTCAAAAATATGGCCGTATCTTACAAGCTTGGATTTTTTTGCACTTCAAGAGGGTGTAGACGTTTATGTCTGGCACCATTTTCAATCTGATACGTCAAACCGTTGCTATGAAAGGCCTCTAAAACTGTCAGATAGGCGCAAAGTGGGTTTTTAAGGGTTACGTTCTTATCGATTGGAGTACGAAACCTAAACATGTAATTTATACAAAAACGCAATACAGAAATGCTATAAGAACATTAGCATATTTTATTCTTCACAAGCCTCACGATACAGTGCGCATGGCAAACTTTAGGTACAGTTGCTCATAGCTTATCTTCAACGCTTGTAGTTAGAGGTGTTAATGGGAAAGAAAACCAGCCTACAACATGAAGGAATAATTGAGTTCGGGGACGAGTGTGTAGCGTTAAAACACCAAGGGAAGACAATCTCGACTACAGTAAAAGATTCAAGTGGTAGAGGCTGTAGTGGTTGGGACATGAAGGGACCTGCACACGATAGAAGTGCTGCTGCGTCAAACAATTCTTTCGAGCCGTGGAGGAGCGGCTGAGCGCACTGAGGCGCTATGCTGCGATGCGCGCGGGCGTTCCCCGTCGGGGGTTCGAATCCTCTCTCGGGTATGGATGTTTGTGCCGTCTTTAGTTATGCGGTAGTTTGTAAGTTTAGGGACTGATCACTCCGCACTTAAACTCTCCCATAACCTCTAGAAAAATTTGAACATTTTGAAAGGGACAGACAGAGAAATAAATAATAAATGTTTGTATAACTTATGGGACTTAACTATGAGGTCATCAGGGATTCGAAGCCCCGACCGTAGTGGCCGTGCAGACCGTGACTGAAGCGCCTCATTCCCCTCGGCCACCGCGACCGGCCTGCATACGCTCAATAATGTTTGTGTCAAGGGCATTTGGTGGCAAGCGGAGATGTTTATTCCTAGAGCCACAGTGCACCAGTTCTGGCCGTGTGGGGTATCGTATTGTCCTGCTGGAATTGCCCAAGTGAGCCGGAATGCAACAATGAACATGAATGGAAGCAGGTAATCAGCCAGGTTCACCTGTCAGACTCCTATCTAGACACGTCAGGGGTCCCGTATTGCTCCGGCTGGATACGGCACCACGTCATTACGAAGCCTCCACCATCGTGAACAGTTCCCTGCCAAAATGCGGGGTGCATGGATTCGTGAGCTTGTCTCCGTACCTATAAACTTACATCCGGTCGACGTAATCGGACACGAGACCCTCCAGGCCAGGCGACGTGTTTCCAGTCCTCAGCAGTCCACTCACTGTGTTGACGGACTCGGACGAGGCGTAAAGGTTGGAGTCCTGCACTCGGCAAGGGTACACGAGTGGGCCTTCGGCTCCGAAAGAACGTATCTACGATGTTTCATTCAACGATTCGTACGCTGAAACTTGTTGATAGCCCAAAATTCAAATCCGCGGCAGTTTGGAAGAGGGTTGCACTTTCGTCGCGTTGAACTGTTCGCTTCGGCCGTCATTGACTTTCGGGCGCAGCGAAGTCAGAGATTTGATGTTTTACCGGATTCATGATGCATTTGTGAAATGGACGTAGGGGAGAATCCCCATCTGTTATGCGCTGACCATAACACCACGTTCAAAGTCGCTAAAATCGAAAAAGAAAGAAAAAAAATAACCTGCTATTGTAGTACCAGAAACCGATCTAACGCCTGCGGCGGCACCAGTTGTCTCGTAACTGTGTTGCCGACCGCAACGCCATCGTCCGAGTGTTTCATATAGCTTCACAGTCGCGATTCGCGTTCAGTGTTTATAACTTTAATTTGCATTGTACGTAATCATGCTTAGCAATAGTGATCTCAGGTAGAGAGCACGCACTTTCTGCGTAGAAAACGTGGCGAATGGAAAGCTAAGAACATTGTAACTGGAGATTCATTCAACCGCTTGACGGAGTGATATGAAGTGCCAAGATCACGCAGACGAACGCTGACCGGTCCCACAGAAGTTGCGCGTATGAGGTGGGGGGGGGGGGGGGGGGGGCTCGCCACTAGAGCCCTGCATCCGCGTGGCGTGCGCCGGTGAGGGCGTGAATACACTTCGCGAGTACTGGCGAATGGTGCCGAAGATGTCCGAAGCTTTCCCGCGTAAAGACGGCCACACACGTTAGCATGCTTGTCAAGCACGCCGTTACGTGTGTGGCCGCCTTAATACGACAAGCGCCTGCACAGCTGCATAGGCCCAACACCACCTAGAGAGAAGGCCGCGGCGCTCTCGTGTGACGTCAGGCAGAATAGGTTGCGCGCGCACTGCTGACTGCTTAGCCGCTGGGGCACGACCCACACTATGCCGAAGCAGCGAGCCAGTCAGCTATGCGCGCGCAACCTACTCTGCCTGACGTCACACGAGAGCGCCGGGCCTTCTCTCTAGGACGGTGGTATGATAGGCCACGCGCTTAAACTCGTCGCACATTGGTTGCGAATGTGCAGTTGCGCATGCGCAGTGCGCTAACTGTCCGGTGTAGCCACTAGCTGTAGCGGGCAGTGTAATGGGGCAGCGGCTGCCGTGGCCGTCGACCGCACTAGCGACTACAGGTAGCTGGTAGGGGACACCTCGTGCCACGACTGCACTGCGCATGCGCCAGTCTGCCACCAGGACGCATGCGCCAAGTTGTTAATTAGGCACAGTTGGTGCCCCGTTTGGTGCTTGTAACGCGCCTTGTGATTTACTTTGTGTCAATAGTGAGTGCTAATTTAGTTATATTATCATAATGTATGTGTCCCGTATATGAACGTCAATATTAACTCCGCTCGGGTTTACGGAGGCATGTTAAAAAACCACTCTGTTCTAAGGAAGAACAGCCGCGCGCACCGCAGCAGGACGCCGCAGCTGACGTATCAGGAAAAACGGTTTCAGTCATTCAGTGATTTCACTTCTTGGAAATAAGAAATTGAAACCAATGATAAAGTTTCGTTCGTTAAATATAGAGGTGTTGAAACTTGCACGAAAGGAATGAAAATTTACAGCTACAGGTGTCAGCGGTCTGGCTCTTATACATCAAAGGCCACTTTGAGACGGCAGTTGGACATACAGAGAAACTACAGTATAAATGGATTTTGCTCAGCTGCAATCAAAGTGAAAGAATCCACCGATGTAACATGTTGTGCTTCCTGTCAGTCTACACATGTGGGTCATAAGTGTGATTTGGTCATTCGCAGCTTTAACCACAAGAAAAAGACGAAGTTGCGACTAAAATTGCTAGCAAAGTACCACTGGATGCAGTCTTAGGTGACATTCGAACTTCCATAACAAACGAGCTAGACAAAGTGCATCTGTTAAGTAAAAAGTCTTGCATGATACAGAAAGAAGGACGACGGAACAAGTGTCTCTGCATGGGTTAAAGAAATGGAAGAAAGTGGAAATTGTATTCTGTTGTACATGCCACAGGGAAAGACTTCCCTCAACTCGAAGGAAATGATTTTTTATTAATCATAATGAACGATGCTCAGAGTAGCATGGTACAGAAGTACGGTTGCGACTGCATCTGTATGGACGGTACACATGGTCTCAATAGTTACGGTAATGAACTTACGACTACATTCATAGATGAACTGAGGCAACGTTTGCCGTGTACATTTTTAATATCAAACAGGACCGACCAAACAGTGTTGTCTGTTTTTCTTCAGGAAGTGCGACAGAAGACAAAATACAATTCTAATATATTCATGTGGGATGGTTTTTGTGAACACAAGTGAAATGTACTCTCAGCAAATTCATTGTTGGCTTTCACACACCGGAAGTAAGTTCCGCTTTGTGTGCTGTGTTTTGCTACAATGTGTTGTGGTCTTCAGTCCGGAGACTGGTTTGATGCAGCTCTCCACGATACCCTATCCTGAGCAAGCCTCTTCATCTCCACATAAGAACGACAACCTACATCTGTCTGAATCTGTTTACTGTATCCATCTTTTGGTCTTCCCCTTCGATTTTTTCCCCATACACTTCCCTCCAACGCTAAATTCACAATTCCTTGATGTCTAAGAATGTGTCCTACTAATCTATCCCTTCTTTTAGTCAAGGTATGCCAGAAATTCTTTTTCTCCCCAATTTTGTTCAGTACCTCCTCATTAGTTACGCGATCCACCCACCTAATCTTCAGCATTCTTCTGTAGCACCATATTTCAAAAGCCTCAATCCTCTTCCTGTCCGCACTGTTTATCGTCCATGTCTCACTCCCATACAAGGCAACACTCCATACAAATGCCTTCAGAAAGGACTTCCTTAGGTTTAAATCAATATTCGATGTTAACAAATTTCTCTTTTTCAAGAACGCTTTTCTACCCATTGCCATTCTGCATTTTATATCCTCTGTACTGCGACCATCATTTGTTATTTTACTGCCCAAGTAACAGAACTCATCTACCTCCTTTATTGCTTCGCTTCCCAATCTAATTCCTTCAGCATCACCTGATTTTCTTACACTGCTCTCCATTACCCTAGTTTTGCTCTTGTTAATATTCATCTTATATGCACCTTTCAGCACACTGTCCATTCCGTTCAATTGCTCTTCCAGGTCCTTTGCTGTATCTGACAGAATTACTACGTCGTCGGCAAAACGCAATGTTTTTAATTCTTCACCCTGAACTTTAATTCCTTCTCCAAATTTCTCCTTGCTTTCCTTTATAGCTTGCTCAATGTAGAAATTGAACAACATTGGAGAAAGACTACAACCCTGTCTTACTCCCTTTCCAACCACTGCATCCCTTTCATGCCCTTCAACTCTGATAACCGCTGTCTGGTTTTTGTACAAGTTGTATATAACCTTAAGATATGTTTAAATATACATTTTTCTCGGATAAGTTTTGGAAATGTAAAATGAATATGTAGATCCTAAACATGATATTATTCGATGCGCTTACTAAAAATTTCAATACGTAAGAGCGCCACAAACGAGTTAAGACTAGCGCATCAGGGCGACTTGTGTTGCTCCCCACTCTCCACTATGCAGTCGCTTTGGTTTTTGGGAGAGAGCGCGCGGTGCCTGCGCGCACTCCGACAGTTGGGGCATGCGCAGTGCACGAGGTATGGGCTACCACTAGCCGCGTGGGGCGGCCAGCTGCCTGCGCGTGAGGACCGCGTGCTGGGCTGCCAGTGGCCGTATAGTGTGGCCGCCAGGCGGGCGGTCAGAGCCGATGGGCGGGCCTGGAAAAGTTACTTCTCCTACCGACCTAGGCTGAACATTAAAGAAAGGAGGCACGCAGGAAGATCTGTCGTCACGGTGAAAGAATGCGTCGCCCTGGCGGCTGTATCGACGGCGTCGGTCGCTCGGCTCGGCCGCCCTTCGACGTAGCAGACACTGGGCGAGCCGCGGACATTGCACCAGCTGGCGGTTGCCACACACCGCCAGCGGCAGGGGGCGCTGGGGCCGAGCGACCAGCAGCGAGCTACGCCGTCCAGATACCGCGCCACCATTCAACATGTCAGCAAGGTTACCGTTCAACGACATTAGAGACGGGCCAAAACCAAGATCAAGTATAGGGACGGGAATTGGCCGTACTCTTCGAAAGGCACCATCCCGGCATTTGCTTAAAGTGGTTTAGGGAACATCACGGTAAATTTTAAACAGGATGGTCGGAAACAGATTTGAACCGCGCCACCCCCCCCCCCCCCCCCGGAATGCAAGTCCAGTTTGCTAATCTATATCTATATATAAAAGGCTTGTGTGTGTACGTGCTGACAGACTTTTCTCCATGACCACATACTGCCGCCCCCACTCGTGGTTGTGATGGTAGATAGCCCTTGGTCTAATGATGTTAGTAAGGGTGCGTGGCAGTGGGTGAGTGTGACGAGCAAAAATTCGCAAAATATGCAATAAAACGATTTCGCAATGTCCGCCATCTTTAAATTTGGCAAACGAGTTTCCATCGGTTATTACGTGACAGAGAATTGCTTGCTTACCTCTTGATTTGGAATTTAATTCCATATTCGATGTTGTAGGCTGATATGGGAACGACATCGAAACATATTTTCTGCTCTTATTCTTTAAATGCTTCTTAGCAGCGATGTTTGAATTTGGCAAGAAACTAAATATGAATATCTATGGCTGGCATGCTAAGAAAACTGAAGTTCAACATCCAGAGAGTATAGAGATCAATGCCGCGACACTATCTGATGTGAAAGGTGTTATCGTTTGACAGCTGAGTCAAGAAAAACTATGCGACGTAGTCCTACTCATACCCCGGCGGCCTCCTGTGATAATGATGGCAACAGATGTTGAATAACGAGGATCATGTGACATCGTCATAAGCCAATCGAGTGACACGCAAATATTTTGTCGTGAAATCAAGCATACAGCAAGAACAGCAGTATTTATCTACACTCCATGTGCTTCGGTCATCTTTGCAACGATTTTATTTCGTGCTATTGATGTTGCCAGCATAAAAACACGCGGCCGCCAGAATAGAAAGTAAAATTTTACCGAATCAGATACATCCGTTGTTGTCACATCTCATTATGACCAGCACTTTCACGCGAAATTCTTTTGTATAGAGTCTCATGATTCACACAGTCTTACAATTCATTCCAAATTCCTATTCAAGAAGATATTTGTGAAAACTGTTACAAATCAATATTCACACTTATCCAATATCGTTTTCAGAAATGTTATTTGCCAGCTGCTTTCGGCGCTGCTGTTGCAATGTGTAACAAAATTGAGAATAACGACGTATAATATCAAATATATAAGTTTTTAACTTCTCAGCGCATTTTCCTCAATACTTTACCGACGATCGACAAAGTTGAAAATGCAGATAGGCTAACAAATGAAAATAGAGCGTTACACTACAGTCACAGTCATACTTCGATTAGTTGGTTGGGTGATTTAATTATTACTATTTCTCATCTCAACGATAGAAGTGTTTTCAGAAGTTTACTCAAACAGAGACTTACACACCGCAATGTTAACTTTATGAACACAACATAACATTGAATTTATATCGTTCCGGAGTACGGACTTAATTTCACGTTTTGTATGAAAAACGTTATGAACATTCATTGTTTTTGACAATTACTTCTACTTAAATTTGACATCTAAGCGAGGAGAACTGAGTTTATTGGCAGAACGATCCAACAAGGATTCTGTTTTTGCTGACCTAGGTCCGAAACCCTAAAAACCATGATCTACACAGGCCCTTCTTTAACAACCTTTGCGAAGCACGGGCATATAAGCTAGTCTTCACGTAAACCTTTACACGTTGTACGGAATAACGCGTAACACAAAATAAAAAAAAAAAATGAAGAAACAACAATGATGAATGTAGGACGTCGACAGAAATGCTGCCATTTTACCAGTCTTACACCCTTCTTCCTCTTTATTACAGTCTCTACGTTAGAGGAGGAATGGAGGAAATATAACAATGGCTCATAAGTGGAAATGATGAAATGGTCAGCTGATACATTGCTGTCTTCTGTAAACGTAAACCCGGCCGCGGTGGCCGAGGGGACTGAGGCGCTTCAGTCACGGTCTGCACGGCCACTACGGTCGGGGGTTCGAATCCCACCTCGGGAATGTATATTTGTGCCGTCCTTAGTGTTAGTTCATAATTAGTTTGTAAGTGTAGGGACTGATGACCCCGTAGTTAAGTCCCATAAGTTATACAAACATTTGAACATCTGTAAAGGTAAAAAACTGCTACACCTGTTAGTCACTAGACAACAGATGTAGCATACAAAAGAAGATGGCAAGGGAACTCCAATGACAAAGGGCGGCCATGTTTCCTGGGCGCGGGGAGGAGGAGCAACACGTCTTTTAAGTACCCACAAAGAGTTTTGCTTCCGACACTGTTACGTACTTCTGTTAACAAATTGACGACTTTTCCTGTGAGCTGGGCACTCCCCCCCCCCCCCCCACCCCTTGTCTGCGCCCGTAGCAACGACTTGAACGAGTCGCCTGCCAGACAAGGGACTACACTGACCTTCAGCACTCGGGAACTTACGACGCCAATCTTAAAATAGCGCTGCATCATAAAAGAAATTAGACGGGTGTGCCTTTTCCATTCAAAGCGTTGCACTTTGCCACGTTTTAATACACAGAAACAAAGTAACAAGACGTCAGTGAGATAGGGGGAATATTAGCATGATTACATTTTCAATCAACAGTGTCAAAAACCCATTAAATTACTGCATCATCAATATTTTTTTCGCAATAGCAAATTCACTTTGCGTCACTGTATAAGGTATAGATGTTCTACCAAATGGTGAGATATGAAAATATGTGCAGGGGCGGGACTCGAACCCGGGTTTCGCCGCGGTGGAGTAGCCGAGCGGTCTACAGCATCTCGCTGCGGAGCGCGCGGTTGCTCGCCCTGGAGGTTCGAGTCCTCCCTGGGGCATGGGTGTGTGTGTGTGTGTGTGTGTGTGTGTGTGTGTGTGTGTGTGTGTGTGTCCGTAGGTTAGTTTACCTGGGTGTAAGTAGTTTGTAAGCTACGGACTGATGACCACGCAGTTTGGTCCGATAGATTTACAGACATTTGAACATTTTTTTTTTTATTTTTTTTATTTTGAACCCGGGTTTCCCTCTTTTCGCGAGCAGTCGCCTTAACCACTAGGCTACCCGAACACGACTCCAGGACCGACCCAAACTTCCATAGGCCACACTGACTGCACTCACTGTATGAGTCAACTACAATTCATTGCGAAAAAATATTGATAAAATAACCGTTGATAAACGAAATTACAACACTGAAAAAGACACACATTCTTCACATCTGATGGTAATTCCAATTATTAACCCTTTATTTAATCCATAGAGTAGCTGATCAGCTACATACCTTCTTTTCTTTCCATTACCTGTCACACTGATCAATATTTTACCACAAATTCATTTGTAGCCGCTTGTATACACAGTGTCTCATATGCTAGTAGCTCGTCCTTGAAATTAAAAATTGCCGCGGCGGATTAGCCGCGCGTACTGGAGCGCCGTGTTGCGTTGCGCGCCGCCGTCCGCCGTCGGGGGTTCAAATCCCCCCTCGGTATGGATGTTTGTGTCGTCTTTAGTATAAGGTAGTTCACAAGTAGTTTGTAAGTTTAGGGACTGATATCCCCGTAGTTGAGTCTCTTAAGCTTTACAAACATTTGAACATTTTTTGAATTATAAATTGCAGACAGCAGCATTAAGTTACTCCTTTGTTATGTAAAAGTAGTCAATTACATGCTACTGTTACATTGAGTTACGTTCTGGAAATAAGAAAGCCATAATAGTGACGTTTACTGCATTGTGTACATAGTGGAAGCACTATATAGCCGACCAGTGATGAACTTTTTGTTACTAATAGTAAATCATAATATAATAATTTTTTTCAATATTTTTCTCAGTACATACGCACTATTACTCGTGTTGCTTTTTATAGCTTCAAATATAAAGTCATGCATTAAAGCGTTAATCTTCATTGAAACGGCTTTATTCACAAAAGTACTTCTAGTACCACAACGTCAGTGTAATTGCCGCTACATATGGCGCTTTTGCCACATGTCCTGTGCGTCTATTTCTTTTTATGCCCCGTATTGATTTGCTGAAAGCTGGTGATGCGATATCTGCGGCCGTCAAGGAATCGGTGGCGGGTTTCAAAGTGACTCTACTACCTGCCCAAGTAATCCGCCAAAAGGGCTGCAGCAGTAAAAAAAAATATTTAAAAAATGCACAATGTCACATACGTTGAGATTTTCAGAGGTGTGAAATAGGTGCTGGAAGATGCCTGCGGAGGGTTGTTCTGATATAACTTTCAAGGGCGTAATAGCGGTTTCTCAGTAAAAAAAAAAAAAAATAAAAAAAATAAAAAAATAAAAAAAAAGTATTTTAGGCGGTCCAGGGAAAATATGACCTTCATTCATTCAGGTTTCGGGGAAAATCCGTAGCGGCGATACCGAGCCAGGTGAACAGCGCCAACACACTGCACTCGCATTCGGGAGGTCGCTGGTTCAAATAAATAAATAAGTAAAAATACGATCGTGAGCTCGGCCTATTAAGGACCACGCTGTCGACGGGGCGTTAAGTCCTAATCTTTGCTCCTTCCTGCTCCATATAGTGACCCATTTTCTCGAGTTTCTTAAGACTCCAGATTGTCTAACAAAATGCAACAGGAAAAGGTGCCTATAAGCGTCCACAAGAATTTTCTTCGGATTGTTGTGATTGAAAACACGAGAAATGTAGGCTATAATAAGAAAAAGTAATACAAAACTGGTTCATTTGTGCATTTATCACAAAACCTGTTTCTGCCACATTTTGAAGCACGAGAAAACTGTATTCAGTACCATGTAAATGTTTTGTTAGTATATTCCAACAAAATACCGCATTGGTACAGAAGTAGTTCTTTCGTAGCATGCCTATCTTACAAGGGTTGTTCGATAAGTG
Source organism: Locusta migratoria (assembly GCA_026315105.1). NCBI lineage: Eukaryota > Metazoa > Arthropoda > Insecta > Orthoptera > Acrididae > Locusta > Locusta migratoria. Next base: position 556,174,209 of record CM048747.1, on the reverse strand, counting down.
ACTTGGTTCGATCTGATAGACGACAATCTTTTTCTAACTTGCCTTATTTAAATTAAATGTGTTTGTTAAGCTTAAGGGACTTAACTGCGGGGTCATCAGTCCCTAAACTTACAAACTACCTTAAACTAAAGACGACACAAACAGCCATGCCCGTGGGGGGATTCGAACCCCCGACGGGGCATGGCCTAGCGCATCGTAGTATTGCGCCTCAATGCGCTTGGCCGCTCCGCCGCTGCTCGAAGTAGTCCCCTCCAAGTTCAAAACACTTGCTCCAACGTTTCTCCACGTTCAACATTCCTCCTCATTTTCTTCAACACAAGAGTTTGGATCGCTTCTTCATTGCTCAGAAAATTTTTGCCCAGACAGGAAAGTTTTTAGTTTTGGGTAAATGTTAACCCTTTCATTCCCACATTATAAATTCAGCTTTGTAAAAATTAAAATTCAGGGTTTTCTTTATTGATACAGTGTACTAGACATCAAAATATGTATTTTAAAAATTTTGATAGAACTATTGTCTTTTTATTTCTTGTATTTCATGCGCAACACGAACGTTTGTATCGATGTATTTTATTACTTGGACGTTATTTTGTTGATAATTAACTCTGCAGATTAATAATGCTAGCATAATCTTCGCCACAGCACCAAACGCAAGACAATTCACGGCTGAAATAAAATAAAAGGAACCACACTCACGCTCACACTCACAGCCTCATACAGGCGACAACGTATGTTCAAATGTTTGTAATCCTATGGGACCAAACTTCCTTGGCCGTCAGTCCCTAGTCTTACAAATTACTTAAACTAAGTTAAACTAACCTAAGGACAACACAGACATCCATGCCCGAGGGCGGCAACACAACACAACCTGCAAGACGGATAAATTGGTGCCTCAGAACTGGCTACAAGTCGTACCGAGCGGCAAAATGTCGTACTAGAAGCATGTTGTTCATCAACAACAATGCGACTGATACGCATATCAGCTTTTAATACGTTGTTGTCGAGGAAGAGCACTGTGACCGAAAGGGTTAAAGTGAGAGTGGGCGAAATCAGGCGAACTGGGCGATTATGGAACCCGATGAAAACTTAGTTGTGGTGAGCGGAACGGCTGGAATGTGGCGGTGCGGGTAACGCGGCCGCGGCGAGGCGAGGCGAGGCACTAACGACCCGGCTGTTGACGCGCCGCTAAACGGCCGCTGCCGCTGCCGCTGCCGCCGCCGCCGCCGCTGCTGGGCTGGTATTCCAGGCCGACGCACACTGGGCCGGAATCCCCCAGAACCCCAAGGAGACGTTTAATTCACACGAAACTCATCACACGGGGTTTTTTAGGTCGCCGATGGTAAAAATGATGGTAAAAATTGTCTAAACAGAATGGCGGAGATAATATAGCAACGTGACCCATCAAAATCCATAACAATTTATTAATAACAGCGTGTATATATAAGTATTTGGGCACTAATAATTAATACACTGCCAACGTGATTTGTGTATTATAACAAAGTAACAGAATATTTGTCGAAAATACTTAGGAAAAAAATTTCACGATACCACACACATTATACTTCAATAATATAATGAAACACACTTCAAAGTCGTTGACAGATCGTGGCAAAGTCGATGGCAGATCATAGTCAGCCTGAGAATTACCACTAACAGTAGATGCCTGAAATGAAATGGGTGCACTATGCCATTCGTTCCCGAGGAATGAGGGAAGACAGACTTTCATATCCTCCGGTATCTGTTACGGTCGACTAATTTTCTCGGGAAGTTGTTCCTCCAGATAACGTATAATGGAGGTAGACCATCATTCAACCAGTGATTAACAATGCTGAATATTTCTTGCTGCCGGCCGCGGTGACCGAGGGGACTGAGGCGCTCCAGTCACGGTCTGCACGGCCACTACGGTCGGGGGTTCGAATCCCCCCTCGGGCATGGATATTTGTGCCGTCCTTAGATGTAAGTAGTTCATAAGTAGTTTGTAAGTTTAGGGACTGATGACCCCGCAGTTAAGTCCCAAAGACTCTACAAACATTTTGTATTTCTTGCTGAGTGAATTTCACGTACTGACCATTCGAACCTGTGTGAAAAAACACTACAGTAGCATTAGTAACACATTAAGTCAGATATTCCAAGTTTGTGTCACGGGAAACATGTAGTTCCGTAGCCTACGGCGCAGCGCGCTCCATCGACCATGTAGTGGTACGAAATGTCGGCCGCACGGGCACTTGGAAATATTCATTATACAAGAGAAATGGCAGTTTTTGGCAGCTGATTCTCGTCAATTCTATCGGACAATTAATCAGTCCATAGCCTGGGAGTTGAAATTTCGCGGTATATTGCGGTATACGCTACTTTTGCTCTAGTTGTAAATGCACGTTCGGCAAAGCACGGTCATTTTGCACAGGCGTCGGAAAAAATATAAATATCATGACCATGAAATTTATACCGATTTAGTGTACGAATATTTCGTACATCCTGTCGCAACCGTTTCCATCTTGTTGAACTGGAATTCTTGACTTCACTACCAAAATATTTACTCTCAGACCGAGAGTAAATTCGCGTCGCTTTCAGTGCGCCGCGTCTGCTCTCGACAGAGGTCACTTTAGAACTGACGCAGCTCGACACGTATCGAAGGTGGCGACCTCTCCTTCTGGAATGAGATGCACCGATCCTTCCCCTACCCAACCCACCCATCAACATTCCGACACTGATTTGTCGGTGTTTTGGCGACGTTTTGGGGATTCCGTCGCAGTGTGCGGCGTAAGGCGAGGGGCGGGCACTGCACCCGCGCGCCTTCCTGTCTGTCCCTGGCGGCGGAAACACTTCGGCCGACGCACCTGCCCTGAGGCGTCAACCGACTACCTGCTGCTGCAGAGTGCGCGCCTCTTTCCAATGTCCGTTGCGGCTTTTGCTTGCTTATGTGTCGTCCTTTCTTCTGATGCGTAGAGGGACCGAATTATTTCCTTAAACTTAGCTGCACCTCTTTGTTTCAAATAACACGATTATTCCACGTCCTCCGTGGCCCGAGCACAACTGAATCACGGAGTATGAAGTGCCAGTTTAGTACCGTGAAGCCTACAGGTGAACTGTCCGTTCAGTGGCTGTAGTATCTCGGCGCACAGTGGGTCCGAGTCCCCATAACGTGACCAAAACCACGAAAAATGAATTTTCGATTCTCGGAATTTTGACGGGGGGGATTGGGTAGGGAAAGGATTTGTGCATGTCATCCCAGAAGGAGAGGACGCCACGTACGATACCTGTCGAGTTACGTCACTTGAGAAGTGCCCGCCGAGAGCAGACGCGGCGCTGTGAAAGCGAGGCAAATTTACTCTCGGTTTGTGAGTGAACATTTTAGTAGCGAAGTGAAGAATTTCAGTTCTAAAAGATGGAAACGGTTGCTACAGGCATGTACGAAATGTTCGTACACTAAATCGGTATAAATTTCATGGTTATCCTATTTGTATTTTTTCCGATGCCTGTGCAAAACGACAATGCTTTGCCAAACTTGCATTTTCAACTAAAGCAAAAGTAGCGCATACCGCAATGTACCGCGGAATGTCAACTGCGAAAGTATATATTGATTAATTATCTGATGGAATTGACAAGAATCGGCTGCCGCAATCTTGCATTTCTCTTGGGTAATGAACATTAACAAGTGCCCGAGCGGCTGACGTTCCGTAGCACAATATGGTCGATATAGCGCGCGGTTGTCTTCATTTGCGACACTTGTTACTTCTATCATCGATTACACTGTTACATTTATTATCTATGTTCTGTCACCGACTTTGTAATTCAGTAATATAATGGAAAATATCTTCAATGAGTGTGCTATCGAAGAATTTTTTTCCCATATATTTTCCACAAATAACTTGTAATAAACAAATCAAGTTGCCAGTGTATTAATTACCAGTGTCTAAATACTATATATACGCTATTACTAATAAATTATTATGGGTTTTCATGGGTCCCGTTGCTATATTAGCTTCGCCATTATGTTTAGACAATTTTTATCATCATATTCGTAATCAGCACAGTGGCGTATCCAGGTGGACAGCCTTTTTTAGAAATCTTGTCAGCCCAGCAGGCTACGATCCTACATACGCCACTAAATCAACGACTTCAAAAACCGCCGTGTAATGAGTTTTGTGGGAATTAAACGTCTTGGCCACGTGTTGGGGATTCCGTCCACTGTGCGGTGAGCAGACACGTCGCCATTACCAGGTGCGTTGACCAGCACCACCCAAAAGACGAGGCCTCACAACTGGTGAGGTGGCGGACGCTAGCTGACTAGCCGGCCGCTACGTGGCGGTGGTCGCCGCACAGGCCAGCCAGTAGGCTGGGGGCCGCGGCCAGTTGTTCTGCCTGGTGTCGCGCTGACCAGCTGACCTGCTGGAGAGCGAGGTGGCAACACACTGGACTCGCATCGGGAGCACGTTAGTTCAAACTTTCTTCCGGCCATCCAGATTTAGGTTTTCCCGTGATTTCCGTAAAGCACTGCAGCCACTTCAAAGGGCACGGTCGACTTCCTTCCCCATTCTTATCACAAAGAATCCGACCTTGTTCTCCATCTCTACCGACCGAGCTATCGACGCGGCGGAATACCGAAAACGTCGCGCGGGAATGGCCACGGGGTCTGAGACGCCGTTGTCACGGGCTGCGCAGACGCTGCCCGTTGGAGGTGAGAGTCCTTCCTCGGGCATGTGTGTTTGTGTTGTCATTATCAAAATGTTCAAATGTTTGTAGAGTTTATGGGACTTAACTACGGGGTCATCAGTCCCTAAACTTACAAACTACTTATGAACTAGCTTATCCTAAGGACGGCACAAATATCCATGCCCGAAGGGGGATTCGAACCCCCGACCGTAGTGGCCGCGCAGACCGTGACTGGAGCGCCTCAGTCCCCTCGGCCACCGCGGCCGGCTTGTCATTATCGTCAGTGAGTTTAAGTAGTTGGTAAGTCAAGGGACCTATGACGGTAACAGCTTGGTCCCTTAGGTTTACAAACATTTGAAGCCCTAATCTTCTATTCTTCCTTCGTTTCATTTTAGATCCCCTCGTATTCTACGCGGTTCGACCCCGAGTGCACGCGTTAGTTCCCGAGGACGCAACGTGGGAATAGTTACATCGACCCTCCCTGGCCTTCAGAACGTTATGTTTGCCGAATATCTTCTTAAAAATACCCAGTTTCTACGCTCTGTTTGGACTTCATGCGTTTGTCGTTGGCCTCCCAACCCTCGCCGTCCCGTTATTTGGAAGTTTGTGCTCTAATCGTGGTACGTTCATATTTCGCGACCGCCAACTTGTTGATATATACACGTCGCTGTCTCGCTGGTGTTCTCGACATCGGTTTTGGTGATGCGCGCTGTTATTCCAACGTACGGTACACAGTAAGGCATCTAAACGTTTTCTGGAAGTATCTAAGACGGGGATGGGGAAAGGCCGGAAGGCGGTCAACTTTGAAATCGTAAAAATATTTCATAGTACCCCATTTTTATTTCTCATACGCATAATCGTAAAAAAAAAAAAAGAAAAGAAAAAATAGATGACACTAGATTCTTCCAGAAACCTAAACATTTATACACACACAGTTGATTTTCCACAACATAGTACATTATACGTGCTTTCAGAAATTATTCAAACGCCTTTTTTGATAGAGGTATGTATTACACCGCAACCGGTTCCGAGGTGTCTAGCAGCTCATCATCAGACGGTACATAAGTTTGTACAATCAGTTCATTCTGGTTGTGATTTTGTGAGGGTTGCTGCGTGTGGTTAGGAGTTTCGTTAGAAGTACATCTGTTACATTTATCTCTTCGGAAAACGTTCTTGATGGCACTACATTGCACAAACCTTTCCACCAGGCAACTCTCACGTATTTTACGTCCGATGAGGAACAACTGGGCAGCTCGGAATCGGCTATGGTGTAACAAATAGCTTCGTAACAAAAGGCGACTGGCTGCGGTAACTTCTGAAACCTGTTTTACTAAACAGTCGCAGATTTCACATCCGCAATAGATAAAAATGTCAGAATAAATTACTTTTGTCCACAATAAGGGTGCAATTTCTTTCACAGATGTTGCCGAAATGCAAAGCAGTTAGAAAAATTCATTGATTCAAAATGAATTTATTTCATCGTGTCTGAGCTAATTAATAGGCTACACATACCAGATGACAAATGAAAACTAAGTACTAATTACACATTCATATATACAGTCAACATTTTCACACATCACATGTCACTTTTGTTCACAGCAGGCTCATATCTCTCTCCACTGTTCGACACACTTCATTGAGAAACGTCTAAGTGAATTAAAACTACTTTTAACCTTGCCCACGAATGACGAGGTAGTCTTATTGCCGTTATGTTCCGTTCAGGGTGCTTTCTCAGTTGTTGGTTGGCTTCTCGCCATCAGGGTGCTTGTGCTGGGCGAGTGTCCTGATTGTCACCATCAGTCCGTGTTTGATTGACAGTAATATGAATGCTAATAGAAGTGCCACACAAAGTAATGACGTGTGACATTTGCTTATGATTTGGAAATGATTTTTATCTCATTCTGATCTTTGCTGCTTACAGCTCTATCACGAGATGGGGGAAAAAGTTAAATACGAGTTTTGCATATTTTTTACCATAGAATCTGAGTGCCCCGTCTCTCTCTCTCTCTCTCTCTCTCTCTCTCTCTCTCTCTCTCTCTCTGACAATGGAGTCTTTCCAGAACTACTACTTTTGTCACAACTCTTTTAATCCGATAGTTCGTCTTCCGGATACTTCCAAAAATGGTTTCAAACGCCTTACGCCGTATATCTTGCCACATTAATCTCTTATACACCGCCCTTCCACAAACTCAGGGTTTTTTTTTACTGTGAGGCAAAATACATTTCTAGCTCGCCGCTTTTTCAGTAGACTCTTAGATTTTGTCCTGGCTAGCAATGTACTGCTGATGAAAGTTCCTCATCTGGTTAACCAGATATCGATGACCAACATAATATACTGTACTACTGACACTGCTACGACGATTGGTGGAAATAGTTCACATAGGGAAAGAAGACCACTGCGGTTAACAAGGAATTACAATTTTTGCATTTAAATGAAAAAAATAAATAGCAGATATTTCGATTTAATTTCTTGTTAGATTGTACCACTGTTACAGATCGGTTTCGCATCACTTTTAATACGTTTGTAAATGGCACTGAAAGAATTGCTTGGTACTGCTACAGCAGTCTGAGGTGGACCGTCAGGCTATTGTGTACTCCACAGCTGTTGGAGAACGATCCCGTTCCAGAAAGGCATAGGACGTGGCTTCCGCACACGGGCTAGGAACCCATTTCCTCCGTCACGTAAGACAGTGAAAGGCATAGTTTAACGAGCGACTGATTGCTGGGACAGATCTAATAACTCGGCCTTCCCTTTCACCCAGACATAATACTTAATTTTTGTATTTGTGGAGAGACTGAAAGGCATTGGTGTATTGAAAGTCCATTGAAAACGGTGTGTGTGTGTGTGTGTGAGAGAGAGAGAGAGAGAGAGAGAGAGAGAGAGAGAGAGAGAGAGAGAGAGAGACCTTGGTGATTCTTCGAGAGGGCCTCCTCCTCCCGCACGTCACAATAAGCGGAAGTCGCATCGCCTCGGTGGAGTGGCCGAGCGTTCCAAGGCGCCTAGCTGCGGAGCGCGCCGCTGCTAGGCGTCGGACGTACGAGTCCTCCTTCAGGCTTGAGTGTATTTGTTGTCCTTAGCGTAAGTTAGTTTAAGTAAGCCTAGGGACTGATGACCAGAATAGTTAAGCCCCATAGATTTACAAACATTTGAACTTTTTTTCCCTCGCTGTAATCGCTTTCAACACACAACGTAGTGTCAACAGACAATGGCTGTAATAGGACAGAATTTCACGTTTTTTGCAGGTACAGTTAAAGTATTTTTGGAAAAAAATTGATTAATAGGAGCGCTGTGAAACCAATGTTTCAATAGAAACAGTCTAGGGCGACAGCAGTGAGCGCCTGGGTGCATCCATAGCATCTGCTCCCCTTCACGCTTCACCAGCTGCAAATAAATTCAAAAGTTTGTGCACTAGACTATGTAATAAAGAAATATGTTTGTGTAACTGAATGAATCTAATTCACTACTTCGTTGACTAACTTAGTTTTGGATAACATTTATGGACAACAAAGGAAGTACGAAAGAAATTCTAATAGGTTAGAGCTGTTTCTTGCCCAAGATAGGTGGACAGTTCATGAAGCTTTTACCTAACAAGGCTCTATATGTGGCGGTTATAAAGTTACGGCCTTTTTGTAGCAATGAGTATTTATTTTCATAGATTATTGGGGTGTACCGTTTAGTTGTTGACTTACATTACGACGTATACTGCCGGTATTTACACAGAAATCTTAAATATTTTAACGATGCAATCCACTGATTTTCTTATCATCTCCACTGGAACATTTGCGAACACTTCACGGGTATTTTGTTCCTTCGATTTTAATTTGTACAATTGTTCCTTGGCCATTTCCCGAAGGAAGAAGCCAGGGGCTCAGATAGGGTTGCTTTCACACCAACCTACGTGTCCCCTGCCATCAAGCCATTTTCTCAATGCGTAGAGGGCGCAGCTCTATCTTCAACATTTTCTCTCCATTTTCCAATTCTTGAATAAGAGACCACAAGTATGTTGGAAGCATTTGCAAGTATCATGTCGCGTAATCACGCTTGGACCAATGAATTTGCTTGACGTCTCCCATATCTGACAGTTACCTTTCGTCTCGACTGCATTTTGCAACCGATACATTTGTATCAAGATTTGATCAGTAATGAAATTGTGACGTTTCACAAAACCTCCAACGTGAAATACCGCTTCATCAGACCATAGCATATTATCGTACACCTTGAGAAATTGTCTCCCCAACCAGTCATAATCTTTCAAAATCTCATTCACCTATCGCAGTCCTCATCGAACAGTTGTTGCACTTAATGCGGCTTCCAAGGTCGGAAAATAATCTGTTTTTAAAATGGTCACTACCCCGTGACGTCCTATTTAAGGCGAGCTGCCGCATCTGCCACTTTGTTTCCCAGTGAATGCTAAACACATCACGTAGCTTATGCGAACTGCATTGTTTTGTTCAAGTTTAGTGAAATATTTTAGAAGAGTACTGCATAGCGCCTTTGAGTGTGTTGTTATGAGCTTGCATTCCACTCGTGTTTACATCGATGTGTGTTAGACACAAAAATCTTGCGTTTTCTTTTCTTACTGCTTATTTTCTTTGCTGCGCGAATAAAGAAGAAAGGTGTAAGAGACATACGTATTTCTGTGAGCAAAGCGGCGTAGTTTTGATGTGACCTAGGCCCTATCAACCCAGGGGCTTAATATTTTACAATAAGTGCTCGTATTGTTAAATGCCCGTAGTGAACTGGCGAGCATTCTGAACTTTAAAAATAGCAGATAGCTCTGCGTGTTATGATTACTGTCGTGATTCAGATCCGATGACCGCAGTTCAGTTCTGCCGAAACCTGTCATCTGAACAAAACTGTCAATATGCGAGAATTGTTCGCCGTCTTGCAATCTGCGTTTGTTGTACGCTGTGACAAATACAGCACATCGGATTTATTACTGACTTCTATTACGTCATTGAGAAAGTTTAAGAATGTGTTACAATCACTAAAACGGAAATGAATATTAGTAGACCTATACAGGATAAAAGTTTGCTTACGGCGATGGCAGCGCACTGTGCTGATAATCGCAACGACCGTTCGACGCTACTTGAAAACCCAGTCACACAGAATGAAGGGAATAATCCTTTGTGTTGACCACGAAATAAATAAATAACGCTGTTCCTTTTCTAAGGTTGACAGGTTTTGTGTTAAATTAATCATCCTTGTAAAAGCTAATATTTCCTTACCAACATTTGCACACTAAGCCGCTGCAGCCGCATGTAAACTTTACCCAGTACTCTTACGTGTGTTAGTTATAGTTTCTTATAGTTACGCATGTATCAACGTTTATTTATAAGAAGTTGAAATGACGGCGTCTTCTGCGATAAAACGACAGGTACTTTTTTAATTGCTCAATGCAAGTTATAACGCCAAAACTTCTAAATACCACAAATACCATTCAACGGTTGTTGCCAGAATCAGTACAGTACGCTGCCACCGCCGTAAGTAAACCTTTATACTGTATAGGCCTACTAATATTGATTTCCGTTTTAGTGATTGTAATACATTCTGAAACTTTCTCAATAAAGTAATAGAAGTATATTTAGCAATCAGGCTTGATTCCATGGTGGAATTTGTGCTTCACGACTGTATTTGACTTGTGGGAATTTTTTGAGCAATCAGTCGTAAAAATATTTATTTGCAGATCTAGATTTCTACCATTGCGTGCTCATTATCAATGCTTAAAAACGACTGAAATACTTAAAACATCTCGACCTCCATGTTGGAGGTCGCGTTTAAGCACTGATACTGACCACACAGTGGTCGATATCTAGATCTGCAAATAAATAAATATTTTTACGACTGATCGCTGAAAAATTCCCAAATAGTCAGTAATGTCAGTAAGAAGTTCGATGTGCTGTAATTGTCACAGCAGACAACAAACGCCTATTGCAATACGGCGAACAATTCTCGCATATTGACAGCCAGTATTCAAACACAAGCCAAGATCGCGAAAAACTTTTGTTCAGATGACAGGTTTCGGCAGAATTAAACTGCCGCCATCGGATCTGTATCACGACAGTAATCATAACACTTGGAGCTATCTGCTATTTTTAAAGTTCAGAAAGCTCGCCAGTTTCGCTATTGGCATTTCACAATATAAACACACATTGTAAAATATTAAGCTCCTGGGTCTAGGTTACGTCAAAATTTTTATCGCAGAAGTATATATGTTAGTTGTACCTTTTTATTCTGGCGGTATAGAAATGCAGCAATAAGTAAAGAAAACGCAAGATTTCTGTGTCTAATACACAAATATATGTAATGACGAGTAGGATACAAGCTCCACATAGCACAATCTGGGGCTCTATGCGCAGCGCTTCTAAAGTATTTCACAAAACCTGTACAAAACAACACAGTTCGATTAAGCAACGTGCTGAGTTTTAGCATACGTTGCGAAACAAAAATGGCGGATGCGCCAGCCTGTATTTTTAGGAGCGCTAGCCCCATTTCCTAGCAGGTCGTCTTACTGACATTGAAGGGCTCTGTTCAAATGTGAGCCGAACAGATTTCATATTGACTTCCAATCTGTATTTTGAAGGTCTTCCAGAGCTACTCGAATTTTTCACTGTCTCCAGCGTTAAGCCCTTTCTACACGGGAAGTGAGAGCTTACGAGATTACCCGTGATGCACCGTTCACGCCGGCCGGGTGCAGTGTAGACGCGTCCCCTTGCACAAGATGCACGCACACGGTCGCTAGTAGACTGAATAGGGTGGAGCCTATTCTCTCGCGTGTGCAAGTGCTTCGCGCATGCGCAGATGACCGAATGAGGAACCCAGCTGACACACGAAGCCAAGTCGGGAATTTGTTTGAGAATGTGTTCTTGTGTCCTGCTCAGAGGAAAGCAGTTTTACGACTCACTACTGAGGTGATACTATAGAGGAATTGCATTAAAAATTTCATATAACTTGTGTACAATTTTTATTCAATACAGAGAAATAGCCGTTATTATGAAAATCAAACAAACGTAGAGCAAATGTAAATGAAGACATTTTCATTGATTTATCCGTGTATGTTCTACACGTTCATTTCCACTTAGTTATCCGGTTTTCGGCTTACTAGAACATATTCAGACTTAAAAGTACGTCGAAAATTGGTTGTTTAAATAGAAATGAATTTGGTGATCTACCAAGAACCGATGAAACAATCAGTCAAAATATCTAAATTTGCATGTGCTTCAAATTTGTTGTACATATCAAGAACTGTATCTGTGTACCCAATAAAAACTGGACACACGTTATATGAAATTTTAACTGCAAATCGTCTTTATTAGCATCTTCTAAAATATTTGCTATGTTTCCTTAAACATTCTGTAGTTAATAGATGAAATTTTTGTTTTTGTTGAGCATTGTTTGAAGCTTGATCACAGTGAAAGGTCTGTGTTTAGACACCTGAGCTTGTTCCTCATATACAGAGGTGCCTCAAACAGCAGGGGCTGGAAGCATGTAGTCGCTTTTTATAATGTGGACGTTACATGTGAGCCACGTAGTTAGACATGAACTGCACGAAAACTATTTAATACAGTTTCACAGTGGCAGTCTACGACACAAATGTTTTAATCATCACAATAATGACATATCCTACAGTTTCGAAAAGTGATCTTACCTAGGCGATTCATATGCTGTAAGTTGACAACAAACCAAGTTGACACGTGAAGCAGACGATTCGACAAATGCGTACCGTTTGAACGCTTCTTTGTAGTTCGACGGTCTATCGCAAGGAGTGCTGAAGCTGACGACGACGTTCTTGTGCGTGTTGCACGTTTCGTATAGAATGGGCTTTAGTCCGGTATTACACTATCAAATTATTGGATAAAGAATTGGACGAAAAACTTGGATGAAATATTGGTCATATTTTTTGACAAAGAAATTGGATGAAACGCAAAAGGGGGTATTACACTATCATCCAATATTTTGTCAAATTTGCTTCAAAATGGCGGTGTAATGCTCAGCTATTGTTTATACTACAGTTGCGTTGTGTCTGCATTTAGAAAAGAAGGAGGGAAAAAAGAAAAGGAAACGCACTTGGATGAAACCGTGGGTGTCAGAGCGAGATAAATAAAATTTGTTACGGGACCGGGAGGATTTTTCTTTTTTTATTCCGTCGGCAGAACAGCCAGGCCGTTCACTGCTAATTATTTTGTCGCTCTTCATCCTTCACAGTTTGCAATAGACTAACAAAAAGGCTGATTCAAACAGTGTATACGAATAAGATTAAGTTGATAAAGCAAGTTTCATTAAATAAAGTTTTAAATGGAAAATGTGAACACTGACAAAGAGGATAATCTAAATTGTTTATGACGTTATTAACAATGTAAGGGGGGAAACATTGCTGATAAAGTAAATAGGCTCTATTTATTTCCTTACAAAAATTGGCTGACGTATTTATATGTTCATAGATTCGCTTGCAAACAGATGTCGATGTTTTGAAAGTTGTTTCATTTCCCAGAACTTAGCACACCACATTACCAAAATCATACATTCTAAAATCTGCTGTATTAAGATTTAGGGGTATTACTTAAATTCCGATAGAATATAATGACTTTTTTACATCACGGATTGTAACTCAACCTCACTTTTGCCGCGAAGTATTGGGCTACGCGAATTGACGTGATGGACAGTGTGAATTGGCCTTGTCACCTGTTATACAACGCCCCATCTGATTTTTAAAATTTTGTTGTTGCTAGAAAACACTACACAAACATTCCACTACTAGCCATGTTTACGAATACGAACGTTACGTCCAAGTAATGTCAGATATTTAACCTCCAAATAAAACAGCTGTAGTGGTAAGGAAGCTGTATACTACTAGCGCTCCAAGCGGTCACATTTCTCACTGCAGGAAACAGAAGACGAGTGATTTCTTTGATCAAATCTAGGCAGAGGCCGAGATTGGATGAAATATTGGACGATGTTCGCATTACACTACGTCCAATTTTTCTTTGTCCAATTCTTTGACAAATAATTTGATAGTGTAATACCGGCCTTAGACGTCACATTCCTACCTGACCCTCGCGTCCTCTACCTCTGAACCTGCTACGCCACCGGCAAACTCGATACCTGCGGCAGTGTGGTTCCGTCTGCTACTGTCGCTACACCAGCCATTTTGTTTGTCTAGCAGCTGGTGATGTTTTGTAGGTGTGGACTGCACCGCCTGCCGCCACCTGGCAGACAGGCGGCTGTGGACGCCTTGCCCCTGCTGCCTGCTGCGGTAGCGGCCAACAGCTGACTGGCAAGGTTAATAAATATAAGGTTGGGCAGTTAGCGCTCTGCTCTGCCATTGGCTGGCGCTGTGACGTCACTGTGGGACTGCGCGCTCATGAACCGCCTGCACAGGCTTAGTCCGCTATGGCACGGAATGAGCATATATATCAAATTTTTGACGAAAATTGTTTCTGCCTTAAATACACAAACTGCTATTCTGCTGTAAAATATTGCAGTTAAAAGATCTGGGTCATATTCTATCGTAGATTTACGCGGTACATATCAGTAACATATCAAATCGTAAACATATAGACAATTTCTTTAATATGAATTGCTGACTTTCAAAGAACAGGAATGTTTCAAACACTTTTTTCCGTGGCAAATTAAGCATCTCCGACTGTAAATCCCTTACATAATCGGTTTCATTGAAAAGGCGGGAGCGTATTCGAGAATGTGCAACATTTACATTGTCCTTCCTGTAGCACTTGGAGAGGCACACTTTCTTTAACGTTTCATCTCGAGGAAAAGAAGGAAACTTTATTTTAGTTCCCTTTGTGTTCCTGCTGCGAGAATTACACCCCGTAATAACACAGCCTGGCACTGTATAAATAATAACAGAAGCATTTCAAAGAATTATAGCAGAAATTATAGCACGCGCGACAAGCACTCGGGAAATCAATATACTTTCCACTATGAACTTTTTACTTCCAGACTGTGAAGTGGGAAAAAAAATCTATTTGACCCTTTCCTTCCCAATGTTGTTCTTCGATAACAACGTATTAAAAGCTGATTTATACCGTATTTTGTGTATTAATCCTTAAAGTCGCATTGTTGTTGATGAATAACGTGCTGCAAGTAATTTTGCCGCTTGGTACGGCGTGTAGCCACTTATGAGGCATTAATCTGTCCGTCTTGTAGTTTGTGTTACGTAGCCGTCTGTACGTGGTTGTGATTAGGAGCGCGAGTGTGGTTCATGTTATTTTATTTGAGCAGTGAATTGTCATTGGTGCTGTGGCGAAGATTATATTACCATTATTGATCTGACAGTGTTAACCATCAACAAAATAACGTCTCAAGTAATAAAATACCTCGATACAAACGTTTGTATTGTGCATGACATACATGACATAGAAAATCAATAGTGCAACCAAAACTTTTAAAACACGTATTTTGATCTTTAGTGCACTGTATTAATACAGATAGCACTGAATTTTAATTTTTCCAAAGGTGAATTCATAACGTGGGAATGAGAGGGCCAAGCAAATGCAGCAAAAATGGTAACACACACGCGTACACGAGTTAGCAACCAACTCTGCATATAGTTTGGCTCCCAGGTGTCCCACAGTGACGTCATGCGCAGAACGGCGAAAACGCGTTTCCAACTGCGCATCGCGTACTGCGCCCCCTGGCTGACTGGCACCGCACACACGCACACGCACAGCCTCCTACCAGTCTCGCCAGAGCCGCTGTGCTCAGACCGCGTGATTGCGCCAGCTGCACGCACTCACATCGGCCCTTAGCATTAACCAGCAGCCACAAAGACTCACTACTGTAACACTACATAGATACCAGGGCCGGCGCAAGCCAAAGTGCCGCCCCGTGTGAGGTGCTAAATTGCCGCCCCCCTCCCCCCGCCGTTTTTTTTTTTTTTTTGTTTTGTTTTAAGAAACGTTTATGGAATTTTTAGGAAATGTCAGCAATCAATCGCAATTATTATTTTTAGTTTTTAGACATATCTCTGTTTCGGCCACTTGAGTGGCCAGTCTCGTAGCTTTTAATATGTGCTTACATCTAAACCGTCATTTTGACAGTTACGTTCAGCATGACGGTATAGATGTAAACGTAACTCAAAGCATTGAGAATAGCCACACTGTGCCTGAAATATATGTAGATCTGGAAAATAAAAATAATAAAAAAAGAAACATTGCAACTGATTGGTGAATTCTCTACAGATTTGTACAAAACAGTAAAGCCGGCCGCGGTGGCCGAGCGATCTGCGGCGCTCCAGTCACGGTCAGCGCGGCCACTACGGTCGGGGGTTCGAATCCCCCCTCGGCATGGATGTTTGTGTCGTCTTTAGTATAAGGTAGTTGATAAGTAGTTTGTAAGTTTAGGGACTGATGACCCCGCAGTTAAGTCCCTTAAGCTTAACAAACATTTGAAAACAGTAAAACAGTCGCTGGGCACCAGCTCAAAAATGGAGTCATACCTGATTGAAAAAAAATCTAGCTAATTTTAATAAGCCTTGTGAATTTACAAAAATGTTCAAATGTGTGTGAGCCGGCCGCGGTGGCCGAGGAGACTAAGGCGCTCCAGTCACGGTCTGCACGGCCACTACGGTCGGGGGTTCGAATCCCCCCTCGGGCATGGATATTTGTGCCGTCCTAGTTCGTAAGTAGTTCATAAGTAGTTTGTAAGTTTAGGGACTAATGACCCCGTAGTTAGGTCCCATAAGCTTAACAAACATTTGAACATTTTGAAATGTGTGTGAAATTTTATATTACTGTAGGATACTCTGTTCAGGAGATGAAGTCTTAAGAATAGAGCCATGTGAAATTAAATTTCAGGCTGAATTTCACTACAGACGCAGGTGAAACGGTCAAAGAGTGGGGCGGAAGACAATGGAGCGAGGAAGTAGAAGGAGATGGAGTAACATAATAATGCAATGAATACACACGCGGGCATCGACGGGTACTAATGCTAGTCGAAATATATTAACTAACTGAACTGCGGTTTTTCATTTCAAAGAACTGACACTCGACATCTGTCGTAAATTCCATGTGTCAGTTCTTTCGTTTCTGATTATGGAATAAGGGGTAACAAATTAGTCATCGCCGTATCACTTCACTTTTCTGCCTTTTATTTTCATTCTAGCTAATAGGACGACGTGTGCTTATTTGCCGACTAGCCAATTTTTGAAGTAACAGATCACAAGAAAAATAAATTTTCCTATTCTGATATCTTGAAGAAGAAAAATTGTAACATATGAGTAACGTGCATGCGCAATACTAATTGTACGTTATATGAAAATCACTTACCTATTACAAAGTTGCAAGAAATTCGGACGCACCAATTCTTCTGTTCTTACGAAACACAATGAAAGTGCTTCTGACCAATCCTGACTCCCTCGGCCAACTACCGAAACTAATTTTGTAGTTTTCGTTGTAGAGAACGCAACAATACCTATTGTCTGGAAAGGCGAAGTGGTGACGCGGTAGTGCCAGGTACTAGCTCACGTGACGAGGTACAGCGAGGCTTCGGTTAAACTAACGCCCAAGAAGAAGAAGCAAGAAGCTCACAATACTTATGTGACCGATGATATGGAGAAATATATTATCAAGCAGCAATTTCTATGGCATTACGAATAATAGAAATACGAACTGCGAAAACTACACAACTTTTGTCAAAAAGATGATGATGATGATTGGCGTTTTAGGACACTCAACAGCGAGGTCATCTTCGAACGTTGGTCAAACAGAAATGAGCTACAAAGATAGCAAGGAAACCCTTAGAATCAATGTTGTTTCTATGGATTTTCGTTTAGAAGGTGTCAAAAATAACGTTTTGTTTTGTGCAGACGAGAGGGCATTGTTGCTAAAAGACCATACTTTCTCAGATTTTCATTAGATTCAAAGCGACCAGTAGTTTACTTAGATGAAACATGGATTCACACGCATTATACAGTAAATAAATGTTGGCAAAGTGAAAGTGTGCGAATAGTATTGTCAAACAAAAATGCCGGCCAGAGTTTACTTGTTGTTGTATTCATACAGGCGGAGACAAGTGTTACATGGCTCAAAAACCAAAACGTCCGACTATCACTCACAAACGGATAGCAGAAATTTTCAAAAGTACGTCGAAACCCAACTTATGCCAGGCTTATTAGCAATGTCTTTATCCAATGAAATTACTAGCAGCGTATATACCCATTCGGAATAATTCTAGCCATTGTAGGTGTTGGACATGTTTGACTGTAGTAATGTTCAACCATTTTCCCCCCATAATGCTGGAAGAGTAAATCACTAGAAAACTGCCACTGAAGGGCTTAGCAAAATTGGTTCAGGCCTAATATGTAACCGCAGTATCGAACATTGCATTCGAATTTCACGATTAGATTTCGTCTTCTGAAAAATTAGTTGTGAGTAAACGCACTGCACGTAACAGGCCGGCAGCGCTCCACTCATAAGAATACTGTCGCCGGCGTGTACGCCAGACTGCTCCCCCCCCCCTCTGTGTTCCTCCGGCATAAACACGACGGTACTGCCACAGTGGCGAGGAAGAAATCAGTCCTCCTCCCTCCCCTTGTTCAACAGGGGCGGCCGGCAGGAAGTCGAGGCGCCATGCCACAGTTCCCGAGGTTTGGTTTCGAATCTCCTCTTGGGGATGAATGTTGAGTTTGTCCTAAAGGGTGAGGCATTACAAGCGGTCTCTGGTCCTATCCCATAGATAATTAGTTTGGCGGCCTTCTCCTTTCTATATCATTGCTTGATTGTCATATTTTTCAATTGTAAATAGGAAGATGATTGTCTTACGATTGATATTGTTCTCTCAGACAATTAGGCTCTCCATTCCGGCTACTCTTCATGCAATGTGAGTGTGAATAATTATTTTTTTAATTACTTAATGCAAAATAAAGAGAAGAGTCATTCTTTAACAATAATTTGACTTATTTCATTATCTAACCCTCCACAGTTTTTTCTAGTAGGTTCTATGGATTGCAGCACGACGTCATTATTGATCAGCCATAAATATGGTAAATCTTTATTCATAAATTCATCAATATTAGTCGATTTATTCTTTTGTTGCAAACGAATCTGCATTTAACTTTTCTTTTTCAAAATCTTTACGGCATTTTCATGAAAATTAAAGTCACAATTGCAAATTGGGCTTTACAATTACGTACATTGTTGTAATGCGAAGATGCCGTATTATAACGCTTCCTGCCGCCCCAACTAAACAGCAATAATCAAATATTTCAGTTAAAAGCAGGGGTTGAATAATCATTTCAGATACATTTTTCTCAGTATTTATCTTTCATTTATTTTTTTCCCCCAAACATCGACCAGGCGGGAATCGTTATAAGGGGAAAAAAAGGGAGGCGTCAGATTTGCCGCCCCTCGGAAAGTGCCGCCCCGTGCGGCCGCACGTTTCGCACGTGCCTTGCGCCGACCCTGATAGATACCCTGCAAATCACATGTAAGTGTCTAGCAGAGCGTTCATTAACCACTTCAATAACTTTTATCTACCCTTCCATACTCTAATACCGCACGCGAAGAAAGAACACCTAAATCGTTCCGTTTTCGATCTGATGTCTCTTATTTTATTGGGATCGTCATGTCTCCCTATGTAGGTGGGTACTAGCAAAATATTTTCACATTCAGAATGTAATATTGCGCTTTCTTTCTTCCGAGTAGTGGAGTTAGTTTACCTTAGTTTAAGTAGTTTGTAAGCTACGACCTGATGACCACGCAGTTTGGTCCGATAGAATTACAAACATTTGAACATTTGTGCCCAAACGTAACACCAGGAAGGAAGTACGCTGCCCGTGTTGACTGTAGCTCCGCCACGCCTAGAAGCTCAATCGTATCCGCACTATTACTCTGTGTCGGAAGGGCCGCTAATCGATGGAAGTTTCCAAAGGTCTGCAGCAACTACTGATAACTTGTTCTGTCTGCTACAGTGGCTGACGACCGCTGCTTACGGATTTTAGCTCTGAGGCCCTGAGAGGAAAGCCACCGTGCTGGATAATGCTTTCTGGGCAGCCACAGGACGTTGTGTTTCCACTCACACTGTACGTAACAGACTGCCTGACATGCAACGTCACTCCCGACGTCCGTGGCGAGGTCCATCTTTGACGCCTAGACACCGTGCATCGCGTTACAGGAGGGCCCAACGGCGTGCTAAATGGACTCGGCAGCTGCCTTCAACCAGACACTGACGTCGAATGCGTATATTTTAGTAGGAACACAGTACCTTACATTGTCCACACATGTCACACAACCCGCACACGGGTGTGAACAACCACTCGTGAGCAGTAACAATGCGACGGATCCAAATCGTAGCCGCGGTGGAGTAGCCGAGCGGTCTAAAGCGTCTCGCTGCGGAGCGCGCGGTTGCTCGCCGTGGAGGTTCGAGTCCTCCCTGGGGCATGGGCGTGTGTGTGTTGTCCTTAGGGTAGTTTACATTAGTTTAAGTAGTTTGTAAGCTACGGACTGATGACCACGCAGTTTGGTCGGATAGATCTACAAACATTAATTCGTACGGAGGAATATAGGCATTCTGTTTTTCCTCGTTCTACTTGGGAATGGAATAGGAAGGGGAATGGCCAGTAGTGGTACAGTGCACCCTCCGCCACGCAGCTCACGGTGAATTGCGGAGTATGGACGTGGACGTATATGAAGCAGCAGCGGCTGCAGACGCAGTCTGCGCACGCGCGCTGCGGCTGTGCCGCGGTGTTCCACTTTCGCGGCGGCGGCTGCAGCCACTTTCTCGACAGCGCGCGCTGCCCACCACCTCTCCACGAGCTGGCCTCTTATTGTTTACCTCCAGCCTGCGGCCTCTCATACTACACTATTGTAACGTAGTTATACACTACTGGCCATTAAAATTGCTGCACCAAGAAGAAATGCAGATGATAAACAGGTATTCATTGAACAAGTATATTATACTAGAACTAACGTGTGATTACTTTGTCACACAATTAGGGTGCATAGACCCTGAGAAATCAGTACCCAGAACAACCACCTCTGGCCATTATAACGGCCTTCATACGCCTGGAAATCGAGTCAGAATTTGGATGGCGTGGACAGGTACAAATGGCCATGCAGCTTCAACACGATACCACAGTTCATCAAGAGTAGTGACTGGCTTATTGTGGTGACCCAGTTGCTCGGTCACCATTGACCAGACGTTTCCAATTGGTGAGAGATCTGGAGAATGTGCTGGCCAGGGCAGCAGCCGAACATTTTCCGTGTACAGAAAGGGCCGTACAGGACCTGCACCATGCGGTCGTGCATTATCTTGCTAAAATGTAGGGTTTCAGAGGGATCCAAAGAAGGGTAGAGCCTCGAGTCGTAACACATCTGAAATGTAACGGCCACTGTTCTATGTGCCGTCGATGCGAACAAGAGGTGACCGAGACGTAGAACCAATGGCACCCCATACTATCACGCCGGGTGATTCACCAGTATGCGTACACCATCGCCAGGCGCTCCTGTCTGTGTAAAGCAAGTTTAAAGGATTTATATTCGTACTCATGTGGACGACTTCACACTTCTCAGTATTTAGAGTCAATTCCCAATTTTTAGAACATACTGATATCTTATTCAGATTGTTCTGCAGTTGGTTTTGATCTTTAGATGATTTTACTAGACGATGAATGACGGCGTCATCTGCAAACAACGTAAGAGAGCTACTTAGATTTATCCCTAAATCGTTTATGTAAATAAGGAACAGCGGAGGACCAATAACATTACCCTGTGGAACGCCCCCGTCCGTTTCAGTCGATGCCTTACCATCGATTACTACAAACTGTGTCCTCTCTGACAGGAAACTCCCTATTCAGTCGCAAATTTGGGGCGCAATTTGATTAAAAGCCGTTTGTGAGGTACAGTGTGAAAAGCCTTCCGGAAATCAAGAAATACGGAATCGATTTGCGAACCTTTGTCGATAGCACCCGTCACTACGTGTGAATAAAGAGCTAGTTGTGTTTCGCATGAACCATATTTTCTAAATCCGTGTTGACCGTGGGTCAATAGATCATTCTGCTGGAGATAATTCATAATATATGAATACAGGATATGTTCCAAATCACTGCTGCAAACGGACGTCGATGTAATAGGCGTGTAGTTTTTAGTGGGTTACTCGTACTGCCTTTCTTGAATATGGGTGTAAGCCGTGCAACTTTCGAGTCTTTTGGTACAGTTCCTTGTTTGAGGAGCTACCGCTTGAGCATACTCAGATAGAAATGTAGTGGGTACACCGCGACAGCGCATTAGCAAGGCTGGGCGCGCCCGCCACACACACACTGGCGGCTGGCTGTGTTAGCGGCAGTGGGGCGCCGCCGCCGCCACGAGGCCGCTGACCCCGCCACAGCTGCCACTGCTGCTGGCCACTCCAGCTCTCAACCACCTGAGCCAGCCACCACTGTTTCCAAGTAGACGCCCCAGTGTCATTCTCCCTGTGGCGCCGAGTTGCCGGTGTCTGTGGTACAATTAGTACCACAGAGGTACGCTTGATAATGTCAAAACGCCAGAAGGAGCTCGTCGCATTATAAAAAATAAAAACCAGCTAGACACCCGAAATACTGGCAATCCTCCACTCATGTATCGAGGTAAATACCTGGTGTTCAAAAATCAGTATAAATTTGAAAACTTAATAAATCACGGAATAATTTAGATGGAGAGGTAAAAATTGACACACACATGCTTGGAATGATGGCGTTTTATTAGGAAAAAAAAATTTCATAAATTTCCTACAGACGGTGCTTCATCTGATCAGAAATGCAATAATTAACATAACAAATTTAGGCAAAGCAAATCAGCATCATTCCTCCTTCAACAATAGCTGTAGTGGAGGAATAATGTTGTGAACAGCACTGTAAAGCATGTCCGCAGTTATGGTGACGCATTGGCGTCGGATGTTGTCTTCCAGCATCACTAGAGATGTCGGTCGATCACGATACACTTGCGAATTCAAGCAACCCCAAAGCCAATAATCGCACGGACTGAGGTCTGGGGACCTGGGAGGCCAAGCATGACGAAAGTGGCGGCTGAGCACACGATCATCACCAAACGACGCGCGCAAGACATCTTTCACGCGTCTAGCAATACTTTTTTTTTTCTTTTTTGTTTCTAATAAAACCCCATGTCATTGCAAGCATGTGTGTCAATTTGTACGCCTCTACCTACATTATTCCGTGATTCATTAAGTCGTTTTGTCACCAGGTAGGAAGGCGGTCCCGGGTGTAGGCCAGTGTGCACTGTGCTGGCCGCGCAGCGTTCGGCGGCGGTCGGGCGCGTCCGCCGGCGCTCGGCCGGTGCCAGGAGGCGCCTGCCGCCGAGGCCGAAGCTGCGCCCCACCACGACACTCCACTCTGCTGCTGCTTCCCGCTGCTGCACTTCCGCCTGGCCTCTCCTCTCCTCTCAGCTACCGGCGCACGTGCTTCAGTGCACGGCGCACTACACGTACTGCCTTCCCATCAGACTCATTCCCTCCACTGGTATGATCCTAATTGTATGCCATGTTGTTGTTTGCAATCAAAAGACGAATGCAGCTCTCGACGGTAGCCCGTGTCGACACCCACAACAGCGTCATCTTCAGTCGGGAAGGGCGTGCACCGCCCTACCAAACCCCACTTGCACCGCTCTCTCAGTGCGCTGTGTGGCACTTCTTGGGGAGCGGATCACACCGCCCTTGTACCGCTCTCCTATCCGTTCAAAACTGGACTATGGGTGTATCAGCTGTTCATCTGCACGTCGTCTCAACACGATCGACCATCACGGGATTCGTCTAGCCACAGGGCCATTTCCTGTTGAGAGCCTCTATGCCGAAGCTGCTCAGTTACCGCTTTCCTATCGACGGGAAATCCTCCTCAGTCGTTGTGAGTGCCGGTTATCAACTATGCGTGGCCATCCATCTTATGCTGTCTTTTCAGACAACTGCCTAGGCTGTCAGTATACGGCTAC
Organism: Locusta migratoria; assembly: GCA_026315105.1. Classification (NCBI taxonomy): domain Eukaryota; kingdom Metazoa; phylum Arthropoda; class Insecta; order Orthoptera; family Acrididae; genus Locusta; species Locusta migratoria. The sequence continues at coordinate 556,150,626 of CM048747.1, read as the reverse complement.
TACCTCCAGGAGTTCGGTTTCGGATGCTGCTTCGGCGGATTGACCATATACACCCTGTCACATTCTCGATGGGTGTGGGTCCTTCTTTTCCTTGGCTCCGTCCCGAAGTTATGTTAACCTTGCACTCCATTCACTTCCCAAAGACACTACCCCAGGTTCGGTGTATCGCATATTCTTGCCTTTCGCACACAGATTCAGGAAAATTTCTTTTTCTACACTGACGGTTGCAAGACGACCATGGTGTTGGGTGTGCCTTCGTACTCGGCGACTATTCTTCCAATATGTATCGTCTTCCTGACCAGTGTTGAAACTTTTTGCCCTCAATCAGGCCTTACGGTACATCAGGCTACACAAGCGCTCTCATTGTCTCACCTGCTCAGATTCCCTGTATGCGGTACACCCCTCGGTACAAAGAATCCAGGCGTGCTTTCACTCCCTCACTGACAGTGGAAGCAAAGAGGAGTTCTGTGGGTTCCTGGCCACGACGGCGTTTCGGGCAATGAGATAGCGGATGCTGCTGCAGAGGATGAAGCCCTCCTCTCTCGGTTGGCTACCTATTCAGTTCTCTGGCGCTTCTTTGGTCTTCCCTTGAAGGAAACAAACTCCTGGACATTAAACCTCTTCCAGCTGTTTGGCAGACCACCTCTCCGTCCCTTCGCCACGATGAGGTCATTCTCGGCTGGTTACGTATAGGTCACTGTCGTCTTAGCAATCGCCACCTACTAAGTGTCGCCTCTGTTCGGACTTATTGTCGCTGTTCTCAGTAATTGACTGTACGCCTCCCTCTGGTTAAATGGTCATTTCCAACTGTCGCAGCTTGTGTTTCCCGCCCGAGTTGCCTGATATCTTAGTAGATGCCTCGCGGTCGGCAGATCGCCTTTTACTTCTTATACGCCGTAGCTATGTTGCGAAGGAAATATAACGTCCCCAGACGGGGACTCCAGCCATGTTCCTACAGTAATGAGAAATCTATGTAGGGATTGCCTTGCTTTTACCTATTTCCTTTACAAACTTGAGTGACTGCGAAAAACCTTCTCTTTTTACTTCCCTTTGCCTTTGCATAGTCACGCGTTTAAAACGGCCAGAAATTTCTCTGATATCTGTTCAGTACTTCCTCATTACTCACGCGATATTTCTACCTAATCTTCAGCATTCTCCTGTAGCACCGCATTTTCATTGCTTCTGTCACCTTTCTATCTGAACTCCTTATCGTCCACGTTACCCTCCCGTACAGTGTTACAATCCAGACAAATGCCTTCATAAAGGTGTTCCTGTCATTCAAATCGATTTTGAATATCAACAAATTTCACTTCCTTATAAATTCTTTTCTCTCCGTAAGCATTCGGCCAACAGCAGTTATTTTCCTCCACAATTATCACGGCTCATCTTCTTTTATTCTCTCACTACCTTATCTAATCCCTTCAGCACCGCCTTGTATGGAATCAACTTCAGTTTCTCGTTCTTTTGGCGAGCAATGTGATACAATACTAAGGACGGTGACCCCCTTTTTGTGTTCACATCTTATTCTAATCACGGTCCAGATGCCCTCATATGGGTCTCTACTGATACAGCTAAACTTCCTCAGGTGGACTGATGACCTCCGTAGTTTTGTCCCCCTAAAACATCCAAACAACAACAACAACAACAACAAACCTCCTCACACTAACAAGGAAAGTACATGGGTTCGATCAAACATATCTGCTATGAACGTTTAGTTACAGGATCTCTACGTACACCTCATTGTGCTGTTGGGTGTCGTTTTTCTGCAAAGTTCTCCAACCATGCTCTAGATAGCACTGTAGACGTAATTGTAGACGCCATACGTAATACAGATATCTTGAATATAACTTATGTAACAATCATCATACATGCTCTCTAGCGAATTGTCATCAAAAGCCGTGATGATACTTGCAACTTTAACCTTCTTCCCGAAAGACTGTTGGTATTCACTGCCATTGCTTCAATCGCCTCTTCCCGCACTTACCGTAGCACTACCGCTTGCAATGAGTTGTTCGTCATTATCATCCCTATTATCATTATTACGAGTTTGTAACAACAGTATCTAACTTATGCTCATATTTCTGTACCATAACAAATACGAGAAAGCATGCAAATGATTCATCTTCTACACTAATACCATCTTCACGAAGAAGGGTTCTTCGTAACTTCATCTCGCAGGATTGATTAGAATCGCCGCCCCATCTGACACTTCACCACACAAAATAACATCACAAAACGCAACTTCGGAGGCACACTGCACCGTCCCTACTGACGAACCGACAGGTCAAAGTACAATGCGGCATGGCACACGCAGAGGCCTCTAACGGACGACTGCAGAGTTTTGCAGATGCGGGAGTATCACTAGTGCAATAAGGGATCTTTAAATTATCTCTCATACGATTTTGGTGTATATATGTTTGTTCGAGCCCAAGTACTTTCCTTTAAGTCCGAAACAATGTAATAGAAACACCCTCTGCTTCATCACCAAGCCGGCCGCAGTGGCCGAGCGGTCTGTGGTGCGCCAGTCACAGTCTGCACGGCCGCTACGGTCGGGGGTTCGAATCCCCCCCCCCCCTCGGGCATGGAAGTTTGTGTCGTCTTTAGTATAAGGTAGTTCATGTTTGTAAGTTTAGCCGTTTAATTTTGCATCTGCCGAAGCACAGAAAGTTAAATGTTTTGGTGATGGGACTGAAAAGTGTCACGTCAAGTCAAACACTTTACAGTTAGAAGAAATGACAACTTTCCCAACTTCCCCTCGTATGTTATGACTACGCCTGTCGAAACCCACTGACTTGTCACCGCGGCGTGAACTATATACAACGTAAGAAAATCATCCAAGTCTGTTCTTTCGACCAAATCCTTCTCCGTGCTCCTGTAATAGACTTGCGATGTCTACTCTTTGACGAAATAACCACATCTCTCGAAAGCGCCTTTCCCTCATATCCATTTAGAGGCAGTTTACACGGGCAGTACCTTATGCCAACTCGCCCTTCCACATAACTTTTCCTTCTTCCGTAATACAGCTGGCGCCACTTGATATGCTTCATATGGATCACCGATAATCCAAGTACGGAACTCACCCAGACGATGCTCTCGCTTTGAACGTATTTAAATTTGAAGGCTTAATAGCCGAAAGCTTTTTTTTTTATTTTATTTTATTTTTTTTTATTCTGTTGTGTGTGCCTTTCTGCGGCTCATCGGGCGTCTCTGTGGCGAGTAGCAACCTATCCTTTCCAAAATATTGTTGAATCCTTTAAGGTATTTCCATTATTGATACATACAGTAATAATCGAATAGAACCCGTCTCTTATTCCTTTCGTAGCTTTTTCGTTCCAGAGCTTTCTGTATAAAGTTACTAATTTTATAGATTTTAGTATTTCAACTCATCTCTTTTCTGAGCCCTTTTGATTTAAAACCGATGGCTTACTCTAACCTTGAGCAGTCGCATGTTTAGTTATGGTTTCTGCGCAAATTTCTTCCCTCTCTTTTTCTGAAACAAATAAGGATTCCACACAGTAATGGCGTCATGTTTACGTGGACCTCGCTTGGCACGTTCGTAAGATGTCGAGTATAATCAGGCGATGGAGGCAAGTGTCTGGAGGTGTCGAAAACATATTAATGCTCGATTTATTTTATTTTATTGCAGTCTGTGATCTCAAAAATGTTAACCTCATACCATCGATTTAGGTTAGTAGTGAGCATATCTGATTAAAACCCACCCTATCGCAATAAATTAATTAGCATGCGTTTTAAACAGATGTGGCGATGATGAGTACTGACCTACATCGATAAGATGACGATTTTTTTTCTTCCTTTCTTTTGCAGAGATGGACCAAAAATATACATACTCTTTCGGAATTGGCGATTTTATTTGTAACCATGTCGCAGCTTCTGAGACTTATTAATAAGCCTTAAAAAGTAAAAGAAAAAAACTCAGTAAGAAAGACAGTTGCAGAATACAGTGGATAGCGTGCTGAAGTAGTACGCAAATCGAATAAAGGCCAACAGCTGTCTCATTGTATATCACAAGTCTTATTACAAAGCTGGTACTGGTAAAGTAGGAAGACGTGGGTACGGTGCTTCACACGCGAGTTTATCTTGCCATCCTTACCGAGAAAATGTAGCACGAAGGTAAGTGTTTTACCGCGAACACAGGTTTCCTTTATCCTGGAGGTGCGCGAGCGCCTGCCGCGCTGACGCCCCGTACAGCCTGGCTGCGTCGCACGTAGCGTATCTCCGAGGCGCGCTCGCAGCTGCCATGATTCGGCTCCAGCGCTTCTGCTGCTCGCATGCAGCCTTCCTAAATTACTCGCCATTACGCCGTGTTTTGATTTTCTGGCCACGCGAGGTCGCCGACACTCGAGTTGCCATCGAGTTTGTCTTTACGGGACAGGGGTGTAACGGACGCCTTGCGGGTTGTGAACATGTGTCACAGGCTGGCCATCCTATGCATTCATGAAGCCATGGTGATACCTAGCTATGCTTCAGATGTGGTCTTAAGAATTAGTGTCTATCTGTCATCCAGATGTTATTTTTCAGTCATAAAACTGAGCGTACTCTGTAGTAAGTCCTTTTATCTGATATTCTGATGATGGGCGCTTCAGCAGAAACGTGTAAGTTTTAACAAGTGGACTGTTATTAGCAACGAAAAACCTCTGCAAAAAGACGTGGTCACCATTCTCATGTCACAGGCTTGTGCGCAGCACTTGAAGCCTTGCTCATATACAGGGTGAATCACCTAACACTTGCACCGCAAATATTGCGGTAAAGGAAAGTGCGATTGATGTGCGGTTTTCACATAATGGATTGGTAGTCAGGAGCTCGTATTTTTAGCCAACAAACAGTTTGTAATATTACATAGAAAGTGTATTTTTTATGCAAACATAGTTTTTTTAAATGGAACAATGGTTGTTTCTATCATGCACTGGAATTTTTTGATACCAGCTGTGTACAAAGAATTTTGAGTGACATTTTTATCACGTTTAGTTTGGCAGCTACAACCATTCCACGTTTCGGGGCGGATGCTGCGATAGCGTAGCCGAATGGCTAACCCCTGGGGCACGGCCCACTGTCTCGTGACCAACAGCCAGTCAGCTACGCTGTCGTAACCTCCGCCCCCAAAACTTTGAATAGTTGTAGCTGCCAAACTAAACGTGATAAAAATGTCACTCAAAATTCTTTGTACACAGCTGGTGTCAAAAATTCCAGTGCGTGATAGAAACAACTATTTTTCTATTTGAAAAATAGTATGTTTGTATAAAAAAATACACTTTCTAGGTGTTTTTACAGTCTGTTTATAGGCTAACACTTTCCGTTTCCGCACTATTTGCGGTGCAAGTGTCGGGTGTTTCAGCCTGTGTATTAGACCTACTCTTATGCAGGATGCCGGGTGTGTGTGTGTTTCCTCTCCTCTCCTCGCCTCTCCTCTCCTCCAGCAGCGCTCCAGACGTGAGTCGAGTCCACGCCCAGCCCTCGCTGGGGCCCTATACGATATTCGCCTGGTTCACCAGTTTCTTTGGTCCTTCAGTGCATTACGACTTAGAAGTTATAGGGGACAGTCAAGGGAACTCGAAACATTCACAGATGTCTGCACTGTTTCAGTATGATTGTACATGCACAACGCCCAAAAATGAGTATTCATTTATCCTATCACATGATACTGGAGTTGTGGGGTCTTTCTGTTAAAGTGTATCTACTTCGCCGTACCAGTAACGCCCCCACAACAGTTCGAAATAATATTTATTTTTATTTGTTAAAGTTTCTTATCCGTAACCGTGACTTTGTGCATTGTAGATATAGGATGACCATTCAGGTAATACACGTTTGCATTTGTTCCTTTAAAGATAAACATCTGCTACAAGTAAATATTAGTAATATCCATTACAACCACCTTCTTCCTACGAACAAAGAAGTAAGGTAAAGCAGTCAACAATTCGAAGATTGGTTTGAACAGCACAGTGCTTTACTAAGCATGGTCCTGTTTGGAGGTGGTATGCCGTTGCCTTCCTCCGACCTTCGAACTGACTTACCCAGCCAGTTATAGGGGGACCTACAGTTTAACGTGGGTTCCGAACCACGGTGCTACTCGATATTTTTCACATGAGCAATATTGCCAGAGGTGAAAGAAGTGGAAAGTGACAGATAAAAATCCTAGGACCTGGCGGGGATCGAACCCGCGACCTTTGTATTTGTAGTCTGGCACTCTACCACTGTGCAACCGAGGCGCACCTGACAAAGAAGTATAATCGCAAGAAAATATGACTGTGTAAATGAGAAAACAAGAACATGGGCTTTACGCATCAGGGGCATAGGGGGGTAGGGGTACGACGTCAAGCGGTCGGAGAGGCACGACAAGACGTTTTAATTTCTACTGTCTGTACTTTTAGAAAAAAAGTCATAAAACTTTGTCAGTGTGACCGGAAAGAATTCAGGATTCACACTCATAGCAGCGGGAGTTCTGAAACATAACAAAAGTTTTAATTTACAAGTGAAATTTCATAATTTTATCACTTACTATTGTCTGCGTTTGTCGCTATAGGTACACTTTCCTTCATAAGTAAGAGAGATTCTTTAATGAGGATTGCACAACTTACAAACCATACTTACAGGTGTATAAAACTCTAGAATTTTGCAAATATATTAAAAACTGTGGTAAAAATAAATTTTGCTAACTACAAAATTTTAGTTTTTTCTAAACATAAAATTTAAAATGTAACAGCTCATTCAGTTTTTCATAAATTAGATAAATTCTAGAGTTTCATACAACTGCAAACATGGTTTGTATGCTTGTGTAAAACTCATCGAAAAATCTCTCTTCCTTATGAAAAAAAGTGTACCTATAGCATCAAATGCATCCGATAGTAACTGGAAAAATAATGAAACTTCTTACGTAAATAAAAATTATCGTGTTATGTTTTAGAGCTCCCACTGCTATGAGTGTGAATGCTGAATACTTGCCGATCATGGTGACCAGGATTTATGGATTTATTTGTAAAAGTATAGACAGTGTAAATTAAAATGTCCTGTCGTGGCTCTACTGCTTCAAGGCGGACCGCTTGACGCCCCCCCCCCCCCCCCGTTAGGGACATCGATCGATGGAGAGTGAAATGTTTAGGTGTACCTGAATGGGACTGTACATGTAGGGGGAAATTCTTGTATAGCGGTGGCCCTATATGTACGGTACGGCAGACGTGCCTCAGTTGTGACTAGCTTGTGTGTGTCAGGTAGGGCATGCCGCCCCCGCGTATGGACGGACAGGCGAGTTGTCGTGACTGCGTTGCGCGGCGTGGCCCGGCCGTCACGCTAGCGGCTATTCTAAGCCGGCGGTTGTCACTCCAGGCACTGCTGGCCGCTCCCTGAATCACCCACTCATGAATGACCTTTCCGTTACTCGGCCGTCATTATCACTTGCTTTGAACGGGCCGGTGGCGCGGCAGGCTCTCGACTAGACACCGCTGCACTCTTTTCGGAAAGGTGCGCTGGTGCCAGCCATCGAGTGTGCTTTTGTTGTGCAATAAGCTTATAAATGTTCCAGCGTTCTGTATCTGCTCGTACCTACTATGATTATCTTTGCATGTAACTCATGAATCATGATACTTTCGTTTCTCTGTTCAAAATAGTCTACTGTTTGGCAGGAAATTATATTGTGCCTGGAACGTGCAAAAGTTCAAATATTCAAATGTTTGTAAATCTATCGCACTCAACTGCCTGGTCGTTAGTCCGTAGCTTACAAACTACTTAAACTAAGCTGAACTTACCTAAGGACAACACAACACCCATGCTCGTGGGGGACTCGAACCCCCGACGGCGAACGGCCGCGCGCACCACAGCACGGCGCCCCAGTGCGCACGGCTAATCCGCCGCTGCCAGTGCAAAACTGCCGATTAGGTATGATCCATAGCACATCGATCTTGACGAACTGCTCACTGTGGTGCTTACAAGACGTTCCATCTGTAAGTTCCACTTTTGGGATTTTTCTGTCTACATTCTACGAAGCAAATGTACCAAAATAGTAAAGTTTTGATTCACTATTTATGTAATTATGTCGAGCTGTTCCATTGTAATAGATGTTAAGGACGGAAACAAACATAAATATCTTAAAAGACCTACGTGTGAGACCATGCTATGATACTGAAAGTGAGCTGAAACCATGCAATGGAATATGAGCAGAGCTGTAAAGGATACAAGAAAAAATATCTAGTCCAGTCAGAAAAGAGCTCAACTTTTCCATACACATTTCAACTGATGTTTGAGAAGGAAGCTTTTAATCTGCACTTCAAAGTGTTACTTCACATTTTATTCTACAATGGTTTGCTCTGGAAGATAATGGTATCATCGTGAGAGTAGCTTACACACTAGACTCTCATCCGGGAGGACAATGGTTCAGATCCAACTCCGGCCACCCAGGTTTAGGTTTTCCGTGATTTTCCTAAATCGATCCAGGCAAATGGTGGGACGATACCTCTGAAAGGACATGGCCGATTTCCTTCCCCATTCGTACCCAAACAATCGGACGTGAGTCCGTCTTTAATGGCCACGCTGACGACGGGGCGTTAAACCCTAAACTTGATTCCTTCTAACGCTATAGAAGCTGCTCTTGAGTCTGTAAATGAAACCTACCGAGTATTCTCATTGCCTAATGAATGAGGGCATCAAGGTGGGAAAAAACAGTGGTGGTAAAAGATCACGTCTCTGCACGGCCCGTCTTTAGTATAAGCTAGTTCATAAGTAGTTAGTCAGTTTAGGGACTGATGACCCCGTAGTTAAGTAGCATAACCTCTACAAACATTTGAACATTTTGTAAAAGATCGCGTCAAAGTTTGGTAAACGATAGCGAGTTCATGGAAAACTGTCGTCTCTCTCTTGGCGTTGGCTTAATGTTGATGCTTGAGGGAGATGGGCGATTAGATAAGATGAGGCGGCGCGGCGCGGCGAGTGTTAGATAAGCAGGAGGCGAGGACAAGCAGGCAGGCTGCCTGCGCTACCTGCGCCGGCTGTTGCGCCACCGCCCGCCCAGCCCGGTAAACAGCGCCTCTCCCTTTCCCACGCCTCAGCTGGCCAAACACATCCGGCCGCAAAACGTGCCGTCGCTCTCCTTACAACTGGCTCCAGGTGTCTGAATCTATCGGACCAAACTGCGTGGTCATCAGACCGTAGCTTACAAACTACTTAAACCTAGGTAAACTAACCTAAGGACAAACACACACACACCCAGGCCCCAGGGAGGACTCGAACCTCCGACGGCGAGCAACCGCGCGCTCCGCAGCGAGGCGCCTTAGACCGCTCGGCTACTCCACCGCGGCCAGCTGGCTCCATTAGCATTCAATGCTGGATAAATGAACGGTGTTTACTGTGATGATACTAGCTGCGTACCCGGCGCCGCCCGGACACTTCCATGTTGGTTCACTTCTCCTCCTGTTCCCTCTCTCTGTCCATTCCTCTGCCAGTCACTGCCTCGTCTCTAACCGCGCCATCTGCTCCTCAGTCCATACCTCCTCCATCTGTGAAAATTATATAACGCTGTTAACTTTCACTTTTAACAGAGCACTGCAGTCTAAATTTATTGCGAGGTACTCCCATCACTGCCCCGTATGAAATCTTGCGTCGAGGGTGGTGATACTCTTTTTCTGAAAATAAAGTGTGCGAAGTTTCATTGCAGTCGGGTGAACGGTACGGCAGCGCATCAAATACGAAAAGACATACAAAGATCAGAAATGTTATGTTACAACTTTAGCAGAAACTCGTCTTCATTGAAACGGATTGTAAACTACTTTCTATTCGAGAAATAAACTTTGACTCTGCAGTGGAGTGTGCGCCGATATGAAACTTCCTGGAAGATTAAAATTGTGTGCCGGAACTGGGGCCCGAATCTCTCGTAGGCAAGCGCTCTACCAATGAGCTATTCCGACACGACTCACGGTGCCGCCCCACAACTTCAGTTCTGCCAGTACCTCGCCTCCTACTTGCCAAACTTTAGAGAAGTTCTCCTGCGAACCTTGCAAGACTAACACTCCTGGAAGAAAGAATATGGTGGAGACATGGCTTAGTCACAGCCTAAGTGATGTTTCGATAATGAAACTGCCCGGGAGAGGCAAAGGTCCCAGGTACGAGTCCCGTTTCCGGCACACAATTTTAATCTGCCAGGAAGTTTCTACTTTGGAGTCGTCTGTTAATACGCCGAGTCTTGAATTAGACGTAGTTCCTGTGTCAAGGAGGAAACAGCGCGGCAGCTCGGAGAGCCACGAGCGTTTGGCGGCGTGCAGGAGCCAAGCTCGCCAGACATCCCGAACACTCGGCGTGCGGGCGGTGGCGCCGATAACCATTTCGCTATTGCAGTTATATAGCGTTTAATGATCCGTCGATAGTGTGGTAAGGATGGGGAGGGAAATGGCGGTCCCGTTTCAAAGGAACCATTCCGGAATTTTCCAGGAGTGATTTAGGGAAATCACGAAAAAACTAAATCTGGATGGCCGGAGGTGGATCTGATCCACCGTCGTTCCGGGTGCGAGTCCAGTGGATTATCACTGCCACAGACAGCTGTCTAGGTCACAGTCTGCACTCTACAGGGTAGACATGTCTATCGAACATGTACCCACTATCAAATCGAATTGTCATGTGACTTGAGTATAATGTTGTTTATTTAAATCCTGTGCTAAGACAGAAATTACACGCGTATGTTGTATTTTTACACAGTTAATAACTAGCATTTATTATTATGTAATGTTGTGTGATGTTGGTGCCTTTGTGCGTACTACGTAGTAGTGAAAAAGTATTTATGTAAAAGGCTATTAAGTATGAAATGCATTAAAGATTTCTGTAAAAAAAAGTCTTTCTTGCTCTTTTTCTGATAAACATGCTGCCTTTCAGGATTTACCATTTCAACTTTCGCTGCTAGCGTAAACAGAATTCGCACTGTTCATGTAGTCAAACACCGTATGCACCAGCATTTACAAATAGTGGCCTTTCAAAGAGTTTGTTATATGTAGTCACAGGTGATGGTGGTAGTGGTGGTGTTAATGTGTTGCAGTTATGATCGTTCAGACTCCCGCTGGGGTCGTATTCGACCTTGCTGGTGGAAGTATTTTAAGGTGACGCCATTTCGACGACTTTCGTTTAAATTTTGACGACAGCGTAGATCAGTCACCAGACAAAAGAAATAAGTAGATGAAAGAAGAGCTGTAAACGATAAATGCAATACATTGGCCAAATGTTGTTTAGGAAATATTTTCCACTTACAGCGCAGTACATAAAATTAATGTTCATCGGTGGTTGACAAATCGACACCGTATTAATTATTGCGTTTGCTACGGATAAAATGAATATTAATATGTAGACGTGACATCAAAGTGCAGCTATAGGCGAGTAAGAGTTTTAGGAGATCTAACAGTTGATACATATTAAGTAGCAAACGGTTCTTGTAGCAAACAAGTAAATACAATGGTTTACATGTAGTATTAATAAGTTGGTGTCGGGGAGAGAGAGAAATCGGGAAGAGAGCAGGTTGGCAAGAGCTGTTGTACATTACATAAGATTTTACATAACATCTGTTTCCATTGGGAACGCTTTTTTATGCAGAAAAAAAGGAAGTTGTACTAATCGTAGTACAGAAATATGTGCTGAAGAATATACTAAAGTCGGTAATTAGAACAATTTTAAAATTATCCTCTAAGAATTTTGTATTGGTAAAATCAGTTTATTTCTTGTGTACGTGGATTTAAGATTGCTTAGGTCCGTGTTTTTCAACGAGTGGGTCACGGCCTTAGGAGGATGCGGTAGAAGCATGCTCGAGTCACCTATTGTGGCAGAAGTGCCACAGGGTTTCGTGAAAGTCGCTTAATTAGCAAGTCACCCATGTGTAGGAAATTGGCTTTGCTGTGACACCGTTTCGTGTAGTCCTTAATCAGACATGGAAATTGTCCCATATATAAGATGTATCTATGGCAATATTTCCACCTCAAGATGACTACTTAATTAAGCTACTTAACATTGTTGAGTACTGCAACAGTTATATACAATGGCCGCAATCTTCTTGTATGTATGTCACATGTTCAAATATTGTTATACGAGAAAAGCAATTTTTAATCAATACGTAACAATACCTTTTTACTACTGTACCGTAGTAATTTGCTGACGATTAAGGATTTTCAGTACCTTTTCGAAGAAATCGAAAGTTTATGTCCATCGTAGAAATATTAAGGAGTGAGGCATCAGCTTTGATGATTTCATACTAGCCACAAATTAATCGTTGAGATTTGTTATTCGTCATAGAAAACACAGACATCAAATACTAGTAGTCATAAAGTCTTTTCTTTCAGTTTTGGTTCGTTTCTGTTACTGCAACTTTCATCATACGTAAACGATTTCGAAGATCTTACGTACATGTTCTAAGAAATAACATTCAATACCTTGAAATTTGGATCACTGACAGCTTCTTGTCGGGGAGGGGGGGGGGGGGCGGATATTTTTACTCGCAAAGGGGGTCGCGGGTTCAAAAAGGTTGAAAAACACTGCTTTAGGTAGTGGAAATGTTTCTCGTGACAGTAGGAAGTGTGTTGGTAGCACGTCTTGCCTCTGGTGTTTGCTTTTAGTTGGAGGCTGTCCCGCAGTTTTCAGGTAGAGGTAGTAAGGGAGGACAGGTGAGCTGCAAGTGCGGGGAAGGGGGGGAAGGGGGGGCGGCAAGGCAGCGCCTGCGGGTGAGCGGAGTACAGGCAGGCACTGGGCGGGCGGCGGCCGCGTTACGTAACGCCGGGAAACCCAGCCCAGCAGTCTCTGTACTGTAGCGTCTGCGTCTGCAGCCGGCCAAGCTATAAGGCGTGTGTGCGTCCTCTGCGCCACCACTAACTGCTATTACAACTACTGTAGCTATAACGCTCTCCTCTGCCACAGTCTGGCAAGAGATTTACGCCGCGATGGAGTGGCCGAGCGCTCCGAGCCGCCTAGCAAAGCAAAGATGATGTTCTTTACAGGAAATGCTCAATATGTTCCCCATCATTCCTCAACAATAGCTGTAGTCGAGGAATAATGTTGTGAACAGCACTGTAAAGCACGTCCGGAGTTATGGTGAGGCATTGGTGTCGGATGTTGTCTTTCAGCATCCCTAGAGATGTCGGTCGATAACGATACATTTACGACTTCAGGTAACGCCAAAGACAATAATCGCACGGACTGAGGGTCTGGGGACCTGGGAGGCCAAGCATGACGAAAGTGGCGGCTGAGCACACGATCATCACCAAACGACGCGCGCAAGAGATCTTTCACGCGCCTAGCAATACTTTGTCTTTTTTCTTCTAATAAAACCCCATGTCATTCCAAGCATGTGTGTCAATATTTACCCCTCTATCTACATTATTAGGTTTTCAAATTTATACTGACTTTTCGATCACCCGTTACATTCTCTCTCTTTAATTAATAGAACCACCATTTACTTCCATATGTGTTTTAATTTTTTATCTTGTCCTGCAACAAGACTTTCTGAGTATCACCTTCTTTGTTATGACTCGTATGGCTGCATTATTAAATGCAACAGAGTACCTCAGGTTTGAGTGTGTAAATTTTAGAATGTAATGATCATTCGTGTTAATTGACTCTCCGACTTCCGATCTGCAGTCTTCCTCTGTTTTATCTGTTAAATAACAAACAGAAACTTCTGCTAGAAGAGAGGAGGTTCTATGGTGATAACAAGATTTTCTGTTAACTGGGGAGCAGATGTTAGAGAGGTACAGAGCTGGCCGCGGGTTGACTGCGCCAGTGGCTTATATTTACCAGCACTGTTTTCATACTGGACGCCACGAAGACACAGGGTCGGGATAGAGAACGGTAAAACTGAGGTCATCCATGATGCAAACACCCGACACGTTGTCTCAGTATTGAGAAACTAGCAGTGATAAAAAGTTCATTATAAATGAAATACACAAGATAAATGTGAGATATTCAGGTAATGTTTACCTGATGATGATCTAACAGCCGAAAACCGATTCGTAAACCAATAAATTCGTAGAATATTTCATAGTTATCTTGTGTATTTCATTCATAATGTATCAAATATTCTGTCAAGAAGCGACGGAACAGTCAGTGAATATGATAAAGAGTTCAAGTATAACAACAACAAAAAATGAAAAAAAGGTTATATAATAAATTTTCTACACTTTTGCAAAATGAAACAATAGGAAAAATGACAACGAAATATTTCAGAACATATTTGCTTGCTCCAGAAGAATATCAAATAATGAGGATGGAATAAATACACTTTTACAATAATAATAAAAAAACACACAAATTAGATTGCTGTTTGTTATAGTTTGATAAGTCTCCCTGAATATGGTACGTATACAATGATTTAATTCATTTAAGGACAGTATACTAGAGTCAGGCTGTAACAATTTGTCTCTCTGTGGAGCCAGCGTTGAACCTCAGTAGGGGGAATGGAAGCGGGCAACCCTGGAAAGCATTCTCTTTGTCTGCCGTCGGACACTGAATTAACTGAACGGCGACGAGTGAAAATTTGTGCCGGACCACGATTCCAACTTGCGAACTTTGAGTCAGCGGCCGCGTTGTTTATTATTTGTATTTATGTTTTTACTCCACCTCCATCAATTCTAAGCGCACTTGGGATCATGCATTTTCAGTGTTGTTCGACGAAATCTTTGCTGGCTGTTTCTTTTTATTACAGAGAGCTGCCAAGCTCCCGACCGACCGCTCTGAGCTACAGCGCTGGCGTATACTTCGGTATCCCAGCCAAATTCTCACTAGGGTGTGGCGCCGTTGTCGTCAACGCTTGCCGTCCAGATTCCCGCACGAGGTGGAAGCAGTGAATCATACGCAGTCATCGAATGTATTAATGGCGTCTGTTCTTTCGGGCATGTGAGAAATTACTGACACTACTCAATAGGCATCATTTTTAAGTTATCTTTGTAATCGCTTTCAGTTGCGCCGCATACTTCTTTTAGTGGTGCGATGCTATTCAGGAATATAGCGTCTGCGTAACGTAAATAGGCCTACACAAACCATTGTAGATTTTAAACACGTGTGTGTGTGTGTGTGTGTGTGTGAGAGAGAGAGAGAGAGAGAGAGAGAGAGAGAGAAATATGGAGACGACGGGAGTAGGTGGGCGTAGGTAGTCGGGG